>KZ345078.1:263072-293706 GCA_002352805.1 Teladorsagia circumcincta | reverse complement strand
CGCCTTTGAAAAAATTGCTTTTTCCTACACACACTACCAATACCGTTAGCAGAAAAAATCCTACGATACTAAACACGACAAGCCTGAATGGTGGGGAAGTTATGCAGATGCAGTCAGCAAGCTCATTTTGGCACATATTTGAAAATTTGGTTGGAAAATCACCACTAGTATCTCAAAAATGGAAAGCAGTTGGTTTGCACCCGCGGCTGTCCCACCACCCTCGCCATGGCAGCAAGAACAAGCAGCTTCAACTGGAACGAGACCTCGGATGCGAATCGCAGATGACCACGCTCTAGGCGGGCCACTTCGCGTTCGCTCCCTTCAAGGAAACACTGCCAACAAGCTCTGAAAAGGTGCCGTATGTACCATACAAATGAGCACGGCATTGAAAGAAATAAAACCGACAGCCATGTAGCTCATATTTATTTATGGGAGCTACTGCTTCTGCCAGTTGAGTTTTATGGAATGGATGTTGGTAGGAGTTACTTGCTTGCAGTTCAGGAAGGCAAGGTCTGGTCAAAATCGACACTTTGTGGCAAGGCAAAGTGTTGCGTCCAGAGAACTCTTACAAGTGACGGAAGAGAGGCCCAGCTGTAGGTGGGAAACTCGGCCAGCGACTGGTAGTTGGTGTGGATCTTCGTTTGCGGGAGATAGTAAGCGCGGCAATGCGTCCCCCATTTGTTTGACGTCATTACACGGGAGTGGCAAAAAAGTTACTTCGCTCATGGCGGACATCTTCAACGTTTTTGTCGCGCAGGGTGCCGCTGCTGTTATTAGGAATTTCACGGCAAAATGTTCCTTAGATGTTGATCCACAACCAGAAGCCGGCCCTGATTCACCACCAGAATACCGTCATCAGAATACGTCATCTGCCATCATCGTACATGTCAACGATGCCTACCATAATCGCTCCACCCTGAAGCAGCTACATGATTTCTTATATCGACTAACTGCTAGAGCTTCCCGGAGGCAATAGCTCTAACTGCAAGACCGCTTTTGATAAGCGCTTCAGATAACGTACGTAATGGTCCACGATCACGGAGCAACATCTTCTGATGTCGTCGGGGTACAAGGCTATTGTGACATTTTTCGATAGACTGGAATGTGCTCTTCAATATTCGTTTGAGGTCCTTCCGTTTGGATTCAGCGAGAGGTATGATTAATTATGTTTAAGGTATGACGAGTGACTCTTATTTTTCACCTTCCCCCACCCTAATTAGTAAGATCTCGCCCAGCGCGGAAATCGACGAGTAAAAAGGGTCCGTGTTATGGGCTTGAGACATTTCTCTTGACTTTCTTCATCATTTCATGCTTTCTACCTATACTTTCATTTCCAATTGGGCAAGTTATCGTATCTACGATCCTAAAACATATGAGCTATACAATACCATTACCAAGAGGTAAGGGAAAATAGAAAGACGCTACCCAGATACATCAACGAGGAGTCCATTCGGACAAAATAAACAGCCCTAGGCGAGTGCCCTGGGGTTGCGAAACGTTTGCATGGCCAAATGCAGAAGGAAACCTCATTCATTGAGCCTACTAGGACAATTTCATTCTTTCGCTGTTCCCAAACAATTGGGTTTCATTCTCAGTCACGGGTTTCTCGATGACACAAGGTGGCAGACGTCCACGCAGGCAAGATACTTTTTCTTGCATCATCACGATCACTACCTCCTCTCTTGAAGGTGTTTCTCCTCATGTCTCGCTCCCTGTCATGCTCTTCTGAACTGGGCCGATGATTTGGTCAAAAGCGCGCTGCTATAATATTGAAGACACCTCGGATGAGCTTATGCTACCACGTATAGCTTCATGAGGAATAATTTATTGAAGCTTCACAGTATCGCAAAGATCAAAAGTTCCGCTGAATGTGCTCTCTTTCGACTCTTTCCAACCCTCGCTGTAGGGTAAAGCATAGTGACAAAGAAATTCCTGGGAAGAGCAACCCTTCCATTCTCCTATCCGGGGTCCTTCCTGTACGCCATATCTCCACCACTACCTCCATCTCATTACTATCCTAGCCCCATTTCTTAGCTTTTAGCTTCTTCGTTAAGAAACATGTGTGTTACTGACTGGCGGAAGTGGAGGAATGCGGGAGGGGGAAGTGTCACCTGGGAAAAAGGCACTTCTAGATTCCCTCATAAGACATTTGATAATATCATCACAAATTCTTCCCCTCACCAATTATACAAAGAACGCTCTTCATCGCAATCCCCCTCTTCACGCCCAGCATCGAAAATTCCGAGACTGACCCTTTGATCTGTTTGCCTACTCATTCAGTTATCAGTTCTTTCTTTGCGAATAACCGCATGGCGAATAAAGTCATGAATTCGCAACGGTGTATAATAGCTTACCCGTTCTCGCTTTCCATCCGAACACATCTTCCAATTAGTCCTCGATTGTTGTCTTGTATCAAAAACGGGTCGCCTGAAAGAGAGCGTATATGTAAGTAATCCGAAAACTGCTGCAGAATAAGTTCTTTCCGGAACCACAGTGGTCCAGTTTACTATGGTCGAGCCATTTATCCGCGCCTTTTAACACATTGACGACAGCGCGCGTTTTGGGTTTTTCGGACAGGTGGGACATGAGCAGTTTGTCGAGCGCGATCTCTGAGACGCGCAACCGCGTCTCATTCTCCAAAAAGGCGCGATTTTTGGAACTCAATATTGAAAACAGAGAAACAAGGGTACGATGGGAGAGGGATCAGTCGGCAGCGCGGCACTAAGCCTGTCTGCGCCTTTTGAGCGAAATGGAGATAAAATAGCGCAGAAATAAAAGGCTGTAAACCAGAGGGAGTAAGTCAATTCAGGGAGGTGGGAAGTAGAGAAAACCACTAGAAATGCGTGGAGACTGGAATGTGTGCGTTTACATCCTCTTCCTCAGAGGGTGCATTCGCTGCGCACACCTTCGCTAACTTTAGCCTCCCTTTAGCTCTCAAAGCGCCCGAAGCGAGCAGGTTTAGCAGCTGTTTTCGATCATATCTAACCATTTCATAGACCACTGCGTTTATAGTTAGGTCACTGTATGACCTACAGAATAAATACAAACAACTTGAGGAAAAGCCGCACATTCGCTAGAAAAAGTTATGAGAAGGGTGAGACGCGCAACCGCGTCTCAATGTCCCATGTGGTCTGCAAAATGAGATGCGCAACCGCGTCTCACTGTCGCCAAGTGTTAACTGAAAAATACCATCTCTGTGCGTAGAAACTAGTTAGAATAGCGACGTGCTCGACGAACTATTATATTTCAGGAAGGAGGGGGAGACAAAACCTCTCTCGCAAAGCAGGAGCTGTACAACCAGTCACTTGAATTACCAATGGAAACAAGAAACAGGAGGACAGGGAGGAAAGTGTTGCGGATGGGTGTGCGCAAATAGCCGATCAGAAACCATCAGTGCATTTTTAAATTTCAAAGGCAGGAAAAAACCAGGGTAACAGACAATAGCAAAATGGAACCTCAACCAGATGTGAAGACTTGTGAAAACAATTGTAAGCTCAGTTAATTGGAACGGCTTGAGAGCTGGGATTTACTCTTTTTGATGCTTACTGATAATATGATGATGATTAGGATGCCGCGACTTTCAATCAATCGAGATGGCCACTCTCAAAGTCGGCATCGAACCTTACAAATCATTAAACTTAAGTGGGGGGGGGGTGGAGCTTTCAAGTTACTCACCGGGCAAGAAATATCCGATAAGGTCGCCATTCCAGTCGATCACGCTCTGCGCAGCAAGCCTCGCTCTTCTTCGGAAAAGAGATACCAGTGGCAAAAATGACATTGCACCTCTTCTGCTCAACTCGGAAAGAACCAATACACGACGACCTAAAACGACGTCCCAAATCTTTTTGAAGAAATGAAAAACTGTAGAGAAATCAAAAAAAAAAACAGTGATGTTGATAGCGATGAAACGTGGCATATTTCAACAATTCTATGCTATAATTTGAAGTAGCTCTCGTCCTATTATCGTTGCTTGTGCAAAGAGAGGGATACTGGCAGTCAACCTAGTACGATCAACATGTTCGGCATCTCATTGATTTTCTGAGGATGGGACGTTACTCTGAACTATCACATATTCTCTCTCGAACAAAATCGGATGACATCAGTTTGGTCAACTTGAACGAAGCTTAGAACCAAACAACAACAAATCGTGTAATGGTGGTGTCGAGAGTGATGCATTCAGATCCTCCAACTCGTCTTTCTCTCATAATCATACAAGTCTTTGAAGTTGTTTTGCCGACTTGCGATTAGAAACTATGACTACATACGAGAAAACGAAACAGAACTTGTAGGAAACGTCGTCTACTAAGGATCATGCTCCGCTCATAGTAGGCGGACCTCGGTCCCTCCATGTATGCTGGGAAAACCTTGGACATTGGCTCCCTTCAGCAAGTTAGGCTCGGCTCTGTAGGCGATCTCCAACCCAAGTCAACTTTTTCATGAAGCACTGCATTGTAGAAGAAGACCCGCCCACCGGACATGGGTCTCTCTAATTCGGTCTGACTTATCAATGCACACCTTTACCCATTTTTCTCCAGTCTCTAGGCTATTTTAGAATCTAACTCAAAATTTTGGTAGTCAGCACCGCTCACTTCGATGGACGCCACGCCCACTGTGGGCGCGGTTTCGCTTGGCTGATGTATGTTGTGTACTTAGCAAGATATTGCCCACCCATCCCACACTTGATTCTGTCTCTTCAGGAGGTCCTCAGGAGCCAAGGAATTTTGTACAGGCATACAGAACGACAGACAGACAGACAGACAGACAGACAGACAGACAGACAGACAGACAGACAGACAGACAGACAGACAGACAGACAGAAAAACAGACAGACAGAGGAGGCGCTTCATAGCAAGTAGAATGATGGCATTCTACTCTCGTCGGAAATTAGACATTAGTTGTTTGGTTGGCACCATATAAGTTTTGTTGTGGACTGAAAAAATGCAATGAAATCAGTGAAATTGCTTATGGTTTCGGATATTGCTGAATTAGCATCCCAATTGACGTATACACAATATTACAGTGAAATGTTGTGAAATGCGGAACAACGCTTCCAAATACTACGTACAGCGTACATAGACGTGATAAATTATTCACAGTATTCAGTAAAGTAAGAAAAAATCACACTTTCAAAGGTTTTTCGTGAAACGAACCGTACGATTCTATAACCCATACTGGCCGGCCACAGCAGGCAGATTCAACCCAAATGTCGAACAGAGGAAAATCGGAAGAATCTGTGACCTGCAATAAGACAAAATAATGATACTTATGCTTATCACTGATGTGAAGAAAAAGAGATTTCATGAAAGCGTTGAAAACGATTTCTGTCACCAATACTATGCATTTATAGCCTGCCTCTCCATTTCTTCATTGCGCATTCTAACTGTACTATGTAGGGCCCGCTTATGTTGGCCAGCAGTGTTATAAAGCCTCACTCTCTCCACATCTGTAAGCGCGCCATATGAAAGAACAGCCCAACGACTCAGCATGTCGTGTCGTAAAACGAGATTTCATGCCATTCTGTTGTCAGAGTTGATCTCATATACGATGCTTAGCAAATGCTGCAAGATTCTCGACTATCGTAGCGCATCAGAGCGGAGTAAGGCACACCCTTTCGGAGCAAGACCCTAACCCTCGTTAAATCGAACTGAACTCAGGTCAGAACAAGTGGAAATCTCCCGTGCCTGTCGAGAACAGTAACCAATTTTTTGTGGTTATTCAAAGATGGTTCGATTGACAATGTGATGCAAGTTTCGTTTTCAGATTAAAACGTCCTTACATTGCAGCACTTCATCTCTGCGCTTGCACACATTCCTCTGTTTGAAGGTGCAAAACGCTGAATTACCCCTTTCTTATGGTCCCAAACCCTTAAAAGAGGAATGGAAGAGTTGAAAACGTCAAAAACGTAGTAAATAATCACATGCAAATGCCTGATGATCATGGAACAGTGATACTCAGAGATGACATGGAGCAATGATACTCTAAGGTCGCCGTAAGCTCTCGCGAACCTTGGCTGAGATCAGGTTCCACAGGCTCTCCTTAGAGCGCCTTCCGTCTTTCGTTTTCCTTCGTTTTTTTTTCCTTTTTAAAAGTCTCATCTCTGTATCTGTTCTCTGCAATGGTTGTGCACAAGTTGCGATAAAATTCAACGGCTGTTCTCCCTTGTTGGAAGTCGCCGGATGCCCGACAGGAGGCCCGTCACGCAGCGATATGGCAGAGACACAGGCGGGTTAGCGGGCGAATCGCAGCGCGCACTGTGTCAACTTAGCTTCAGACCAAATAGAGGGTGCCATCCTACGTCTAATATCGCACAGCACGCGCTGCGACTCGTCCGCCGACCCATCTGCTTCTCCGCCATCTCGCCGCGTGAACGGCCTCCTGTCCGATACCCAAAGTCGCGCAACTTACACGCTCGCTGTTAAAACATTACGATCGCTTATATACTCAGGAAATTGCTAGCACAGAAATAAGGCGTCTCAAAGTGAATTTGTTTATTAGTCGATACTCTGGAATTCCTCTTTCGCACAAGTGCACTTTTACCAAGATTCTGAAGTGGTTGCAAAAGAGGAAACGAGCGAAATCCATACCGAACGATCTAATATGTCCCTGTCAACTTTGATCGCCCAGATCGCCTGGAAAATTACCGTGCTGTGGTTTTGGTCTCTACATTTGTCATTAATCACTGTACCATCAACCTTGACGGTATCGATTTACCCAGGTTCGGGTTGAAGTTGCATGGGAAGCCCGAAAAGAAAAGCCTCCTCTGTCACGCCATCACTGCGGTCCTCCCACATTTCCCCAACAAACCCTTCACACTGGGAAATGGAGAAAAAAGTATGGAAGGTAATTTTTGCATGATCCTGCAGGCATTCAATCTGCTACAGCGATTGTGTACTACATTAGCCATGAACCAAATGACATTATCCGACCAATGGAAAATCGCCCCAGTGAACAATCTACGTTACCGTAGAAGGTGTTAATTGAGTTTGCGGGTCAGCGGCTGGACAGAACGTCAGGTTGCGGAAGTAAGGAAGAAAGATTGGAATAGGATTGATTAACATTCGTGACCGCATGAATGCTTTCGTAGCCCAGCACATGTGTGCAACAGGGATCCTGAAAGACATGTGCATTTTGTGTCCATTCCTACAGTCCTCCCTCCCAATCAACAATACCTAGGTCAGGCTGCTAGTGCTGCAGTATGATAGCTTACCCTCAATGTTTCGGAATCGATGACAAGGGCCGAGCGCAGTGAAGCAGAATGCTAATGAACTTAAGTGGCACCCGAAGGCCAAAATTCAGCCAAAGAGTGCTCGAAAATCTTGAGGTGCTGAGGAAGCAATGCTTCCATTTCCAAAGCATTAGAAAACAATCTGCTGGTAACAGTGCTACATTAGCGAGGTACCAGAGAAGATGGCCACAGAGGAGCCTGATTTGCGCACAGCTGGCTGGGCGGCCGGGATTTCATGAACAAGAACCACTCTTTCAACTCAGCGTTGTGTTCAGTTACATCACCACATGTTCCAGTTTCTGGCCCATCTTTTCAATCTCACGCCACGCCCTTCCGTCGGGGCAAAAATGAGGACTCGTTGTTTTCGGGCGCGGTTTGAATCGGAATAAATTCAAGTTGAAAAACTTTTTAAAATTGGCATCTGTCCAACATTGGCAAAATGATGAACTTCCAGTCTCTGTTCTTTCTAGTCAACATTGAGGCCCACCCGAACACGCTAACGAGAAGGTCTTTCAGGAAATGCCCCGCTTTCCCGAAATGGTTTCTTGCATGATATGGGGGTAAGTGCGTGGAACACAGACCTGTAGCTGGTCTTCTCTGAGCGCCCTCTCAATGTCAAAAGGGGTTGATGGAATGGTTTGTGGTTCAAATCCTCATGATGACAATTGTTTTGCATTTTCGACTGCCGCTTGCACCAAAAAATGCTGCAAAATGGTACCTGCGACTAGTGGTGGATCTCATGTTACAGTCAGGACCATTGGTAACCTATACGAGAGGGTTTTTGCCAAAAACTGATGCCAGAAAGGTGTGACGCTTGAGCTTTTGATACCCTTTTTAGCTATTCGAATGGTACGAAGCGCTTGATTACTCCATTGTTCATGACTCTATCATAGCTTGAGAGATCTTCTTGATCAGCACACCACTAAACACGAACCAAGATCCAAACAACACGCGTTTTTCTCCAGGAGAAAGACTTATCACAGCTCAGAGTCCACATGAAGATTGATACAACAAGGGCGGACCTATGTAATGTGCTTACGCCGTTACTTTCTTCTTTTATTATCACCTCAAAATTTTTTGCTCTCTTTCCCAGCTATAACAATTATAGATGAAGAATAAATTTCATTAGAGCTATCGTATGCGGCACTGGGTGAAGGAAATGAAAGCTCCTTGACAGATGTGTATTCGATAGTGCCCGTGAGCCATTATTTAGTGAGTGGTTATTAGTTCCAAAATAGAATCTTGTGCACATTAACGACGGAAACGCCGCAAATGGGGGATCAGGCCAGGAGAACGCCAAGCCCGCGGAGGCACAGCACGTCGACCAACGACAGTTGTCCAGCAACGGAACATGCCCGTGACAAGATAGTGATCGACAAGCGGAAACGCCCGACAGGAAACTAAACATAACTTTGATGGAGCCCAAACTAGTTATGGCACTTTGTGCTCCAAAAAAGATACTCATTTGGGTTTTTTTTGTTTTTTGTTACGAAACAGGACATAGAAGTATCATTTGACAATAATCAAAAAGGGCTGAAAAGGGTTCAACTCTTCGACGACCGTATGGTCCGCCGATGGGCTACGGCACAAAACTTCTGAGCAATCGCCCAATTTGATAATTTTCCACCCCTTCAATGAATGCTTGTTAGGGACCCTTGCCAGAAACTCACACAATGGAGGAGAAGGCTTATGTATTAAGGCAAAGAAAACACTTTCAATGGGCCAAGGCCGAATCTCACAGAAAACACGCGCGGTCTCACGTGCCAGACACCTTTAAAGCGCACGGTCGTCAAAGGTTTAATACTATGTTTTATACAACGAAAATGTGTAAAAGGCATTTGCTCACCTGTAGTTCACAGCCAGTATGATGTATTCGAAGATGTCGTGATGTCGACAAATAGAAGAGCACCTGGCTCTTACTTGGCACAATGAAAGACTTCTTATGGAATGTGTTCACAATCTCGTCTTCGATATCGGTGTCGTCTTGTTCGCGAGACGAACACGGCTGAAATGAAATGCTGAGACTCATTTTGAACATTCTGTCAGAAGAAATGGTGAGCGAAAAAGGGATGTTAAAAGTCCACCGACTATCGAATCACTCGCCGAAGATCTCAACGCAGCGACTGACTAGATAGCAGAGAGAACGTAATGTTGAAGAGGGCACAACGATGGGAGTCGCACCAATGCCGAGATCAAGAGAGTGGAATGGGTCCCGCTCCTCAGGTTCTGGGCTGTTTCTCGTAAATTCTGCTTTTGAATAAGTACTAAAGTCCAATGGTGAACTCCTCCATGACTAGGGAAAACTGAATTTGTCTGAAGCGGAGCGACACCTCTTAGTCTTCATTTTAAACGGGCCTCCAGCAGGAAAACGCTTTCCGGAAATTTTCCATCCACGTCTATTTATCAATAGGCTACATCTCTCGAAATCAGTTAATGTTCAAATTGCACAAATCTTTCGAATTTATTTAGCCCCCAACCTGTTTCTAATCGTAATTTATGAACATTTTGCTGGATACTAACCATTCTGAACTGCACGGCAACTATTTCAATTTTCAGAATTCTTGAAAGTCTGAACATGACCTGCGCTACGGAGCCTTAAACTAAATTTGCTAATCATCATATTCTGTGGCATTAAAATCACAAACAGAATGGCGTCACTCGAAAAAAAAACCTAACTCGAAAAAATATATCACGAAGATTCCGAAGCGGGGAAGGAGGAAATCTCTTATTGGGAAGGTAGGTGGACCCACTAAGAGTGTGGACCAAAATGCAATTCGCAGCAAAGGGCATGTCCCCGGCGATCGCGCAGCGCTATCCGCAGCGTTATCGGCGCTGTACGCCCAGCGGCTGGCTAATCATTCGCCGCAGGACTGGAGCCGTTCGAAAGACCAATAGCGTCGAAGAGGGCAGCACGAGTGAGAGTCGCATCAGTGCGGAAATCAACGGGCAAGGAAGATGTCCCCTCTATTTGGGTTCTGAGCCAATCCTCATGGTCTTTCCTTCATCCCGGCACCACAGACCACCTCTACCTTCCTTCTGATGGGCTGCCATTCAATCGTCATGTCCGCCTTCAGAGCAACTCATTTACAATATTGCAAGCCTACATTATGGCCAAATTAGAGACAAGAAACGATGAAATTCTAACACCTCAATGCAGGCTATCCTCGACAAATTTTGAATATTTTGTTCCACTTGATAACATCACAAAGGCGCTCATGTCTCGGGAGGGGGGGGACACCACAACAGAGCCTATGGTAGGTGACACTAGTGTTGAGCCCAGGAGAGGGGAGAAGCGCCAGGGAGAACATATATTGCCCACATCCTCCTCCACAGTTCCTTCCCCTGCCTAAGGCTTGATACCAAACACAGCATTGGCTCACTAACTTGAATGTTACCCCCCCCCCCCCAACGACATGAGTGGCGCCACAAGTCAAATTTTCTTCATTGAATGCACACTCTGTTGCCCGTTTTTATTGCGGGGGGAGGGGTGCAGCCATGAGGCTCATAAAAATTCGGATAAGGAGGGGAAGTCAATATTTGCGACTATGTGGGAAACCTAACAATGAAGGCAACACTGGAAGTAATAGAAATGGTTCTGGTAAACAAGTTGAGGCTGCAGGTACACTGT
Organism: Teladorsagia circumcincta; assembly: GCA_002352805.1. NCBI lineage: Eukaryota > Metazoa > Nematoda > Chromadorea > Rhabditida > Trichostrongylidae > Teladorsagia > Teladorsagia circumcincta. The sequence continues at coordinate 282,853 of KZ345078.1, read as the reverse complement.
GGAGGAATAGCGCATCATTTTCCGAAAAATAATGCAAAAATGACTGATGTGGAGCCCGAGAAATCGTCCGGGCCCCAGTGAAATGATGCAAAACTCCGTAATAGGGAGGCTGGTGATGCCTATCACAGTACATAGGTATTCGCCCTCTGGGGAGAAAGGTGAGGGGTAGTGCAGTTATCACTCCCTATGTTGGATCATTCAACTGTCATATTTCATGAACATCGACTTACTTGTATGACTGAACTGCTTTCGACAACACCAGTGTGTTCATTGAGTGTCTCGCGGTATTCCGTGGGTGGTGGTGGGAACGCTTCGCTCGGCATTTCTTCAAACCTGAACATTCGTACTTTACTACAGCTGTGTCTTTTACGAGTATAGTACAACGCCTCGACTTCTTTTACGATTTAATGCCTCTTTTAACAGAATATTCTCCAAAAAACAGCTTTACAAAAGTCGAGGCTCTCTTCATCCTCAGATGTCTTGTTGATAGCCTAGCCCAAGCGCCTGCCTAGCCTGAAATTCGTACCTAAAGAATCCCTGGAGCATTGCAAAGCTGAACATGGCCCGGTTCCTTTTACTACCATTTTGGATACATAGCGAACGCCTCGCGTAGTGGGAGCCACTACCCTCCTCCCCTACCATTGGAAATAATTTCAACTACACGTTGCTGTATTCAACCGAATAGACTTCATAGCAACCTTCTACCCCGAAGAAATCAGAAGATTCTCCTTCGGGAACCTGGTGCACGGTACGAGCTCAACGAGGTCGTCGACGAATCGGGGACCATTATGACGTTACCTTCAACGCTGATCAAAACCGGCTCTGCGTATTGAAGGCTACTTTCCTAGAAAGCTATGCACCAGCTAACCGATCGAAGAATTCATGTAGCAGTTCTAGGCTAAAGCGATTACGATGGCCCTTGAGAGCTGGACGGTGATGACAGAAGACGTCCTTTCCGAAGACGGTGAGGGCACTGAAGAAGGGCCTGCTTCCGCTTGGCCAATGCTTCATCAAAACTTATCTGAATCCAAGGGTTCCATGGAATGTACTCAGCCTGAGAGGATAAGAGCTCTGACGTAAAGACCGGCTGCCTAACAAAGTCGTTTGTTAAAGACATTTGTTTGTGCTTTTTAATGTCTCTTTCTTTCAAGTGTAGAAAGGTCGACTTTTCTAAGCGAAAATGGTATGGTAACAACGGGGATCGCTGCTATTGGAATGGCCCGTAGATTGAATCTCAGCAACCCCAGATCATTGGTTGAGCTCCACCCCGTGTTTCCACGCATTGCCCTCTATGAGATCCGCTGCTTGACATATCTAAGGTTTTACAAAACGTATGCAAATGCTGGGTCTCAATCGGTGGGTTTCCGCGGATAGGCGGGTAACAATAGCGAAAAAATTCTCGATTCTATATTTTATACATGATTCATCCCCGCTATAGACCTAACGCCGAGAAGTTAATTCGACTCCTCTCTCATCTTTTTTTTAAATAGATAAATTAGAAGTCGAAAAGTTCATAAGTAACTATCTCCTGTTTATGCATGCTCATATTCAATTCATGTCATTAGCTGCGGAGAAGCCGCTTTCGTGTTCAGTAATTCCCGAAAGAGGCATGTTTCATCAAGACATCCGAGTCTTTTTCCACAGAATACTTAACAATGCATGTCTTTTGCAGCCTTCATTCAACTTAAAGTTGAAAACAATGTCGAGAAATCATTCTGTCACTTCAAATGTATGCATGCAAAATTGCAAAAGCACAAAGGCGTTGCAAAAAATAAATTTATATAATGGAAGGAAGGAAAAGGAAGAGCTATTGAAGGGAATGTTTCCCAATAGACAGATGGCGCGCACGTCAGTTGCGAAAAAGCATTGTCGCAGAAATTTTTGCAAAGCTAAAATCTGGGTAAATGAATAAATGTTGAAAGTACGAAGCTACCAAACTCCCTAATTGAAATACCTTGCGAGGGAAAAGTCTCTATGACTTCGTAACCATACCTCTATATTCCACCTATCCCTGCATGGCCGTTTTTGATATCGTTTGCGACTTATGGACGATTAGTCAGTGTATAAAGAAATAATAAATCTCAAGAATGCACTCGAGTGTCTAGTTGAGCAGGGCAAAACAATAATTACTGCAAGGATAATGACGTAGGAGCCTAGCGGTGCATACTTTGCGATCAGATTGTGGGTAGCTGCCAGTAGGCGGAGGCCGCCATAGCTGGGAACGCTGCGAAAATCTATTATGAAATTTGGTATACGCTCGTTTCTAAAGATATCGTTGCTATACTATTCCCTCTATATAAAGCAGTAGTGGTATGTCTGTCTGTCTGCCTGTCTTTTTGCAGCCACTAGGCTTGTACGCTAAGTAGACCCAAAAAAAACAGTTGGGGCATGGTCCCGAATGGGTAGGGAGTTACCGTTAGGGCATGTACGGTTGGCTAAAAGTGGATACGGCAGTGGGCGTACCGACCTGGGCGGAATAACGAAATGTTGAGGGACTTTTAGAGGAAGAAGAAAGCTGTGAATGGAAAACAAACGGTAAGCAAGGTAGAATCAATCGAATGGAACGGAAGGGAGTTTGCGTTACGTCGCATATGTCCTAGGACGCGTGTCAATCGACACTGATAGCTTCTTCTATCCACCGAAATCTTCAAACCTTCTTACCTTCCAGAGATTGCCTAGGGCTTAAGCAGTAACCTGACCGATTCGAAAACGATAACGGTCCTTAGCCATCAATACGTGAACTCGTTGAGCATGGTTTGCACGGAGAGGATCAAGTGATGTGAAGAAAAGAGAAGTGAGATGAAAGGACATTAATGTACAGGTTAAAGGAGTATGGGTCACGATTGTGAGCTCTAAAGGCGACTCACAAAGTTTCACGCATGAATATTCGGTTTCAAAAGAGAAACAAACTCACGACAGAAATGCGCCTCGGGGCGGCCACGGATTAGGGGACGTCATGAATGGATCCGGTTGAAGCATTTGATTTTAAAGAATAGAGACAAAATGATCGATAGAATATGATGCAGTAGAAGTGTGAGATTAGATCAGTAAGTCGGAAGGAAAAGTGTTCTTAATGACGGCTTCCAGAGAACCGAGTTAAAACGTTCCCGCCGTCAGAATTAGTGACAGATGGCCGACGAGTATTTGAATAGTACTAGTCCTTCCGATTTTGAATTGTTTACCAAATTAAATGCAATTTTTTGCTCTTTTCATTTTTATCGTGGACGATGGGTCTCAAACCAGTGACTTGTGGATGAGACAAAATCATGCTTTTAGTTTTTTTCAACTTTTCCACTATTTGGCGATTTCAAATGCTTACTGTCTAATAGAAAAATTCAGGGTTGTAGTCCAATTCTGTGACCCCAGAGTCTGGAGCTACAACGTCTCTCAAATCCCCAGAAATGCTCAAAGGTGGAATAAACAAATGCATAGAAGAGGCGTAAGGTGGAGTTGGAGGAGGGGGGCAGTCCTTGTTATAGCAAGCACTCTTTCTGGACTTATAGAAAGCACTCCTTTGAGCTATATAACACTGAGCACAAGGTAATAAGGGAGCGAATCAGCGAATTTGAAGCGTATTTTTGATAAGGACCAGTGGGCGTCCTACACTCCACACATCCTGCTCACATAATACCCAATCGTTGCATCTGGTCAACCAGCCAAGAGCTCCCCTGCCCTTAGGCACAGGCGTACATGTCCATTCACTTGACCGTTTCCTTGGATCATTGAATGTCCAAATGTAAAGGCGCCTCACTTCCACACTACACCGGTGTTATCAGAAGCATGTTTCAAATGAGTCAGTTACGTGTCATAATTATTATCTTAAGTGTTGGAGAGCAAGAGTCCCCCCCCCCACCGAACCCCAGTTTCACCTAGATGAGGCATCAGTAATATCCTAATGTTGCTGGCTTAACAAAGCGGCTCTGGCTCTAGAGCAGGTCCCTTCAGAGAATGAAAGTGAGGGTAGTAGTGACGTAGATTGACTGCGCAGTAAATGAGAGAAAGGAGGATTAGCGGGAATTCCTGGACATTTTTATCCAGCAAATGGGTGGCTCCGTGGCTGGGTGGATTTCTTTGAACCAACATCGGACTGGCGCACCACACGGCTGACAGCCACATCTGCGAGCCATTGCAAAAGAAATTGTGGAAATGTGAACGTTCCAAATGTTTCTGGCAGAAGAATTTTTACATCATTGTCCATAGGGAGCAAATAGGAACAGATAAATCGGATTTGTTGAGGACATTCTGGGACACAACACACGACAAGGACTAAAAGAACTTCAGCAATTTGGAGGCCTCGACAACGAATTGCGTGGAATAGCAAACGTAGGAGTCAGCAGGGTTTCTGTCGTCTCAAGCAAGCATGGCACCGCCTATACGACCCCAAAGGCTGGCTTTGTTAGGCGCAACCAAATCGAATAAGCCAGTGAACTGGCAAGCTTACACTAATGGATCACATGCTCATATTTTTCCTATAACCCTGACTACTCAGAATATACTCTTTTTCTATCGCCTCATTAGTTATAAAAATCATGTGGAGTGGGAAGGAGGGGGGGGGGGTAGTTTGTGTGAACAAAATCAAGGTCAAGGAGTAAAACGGGATCGCTTGGACACATGGCATCTACGCTGAAAGCATTCAAAACTGTTCGTCTTGGTTTTAAGTAGTTTGTTTCGGTGAGGAAAATTTTTGATCCATTTCTATTTTTCCATTCGAAAATTTCCTGGAAATTACCCCCTCTCCACAAGTTCCCACATGAATAAGCGTTCATATGGGTATCCCCAGCGTAAAAACGAATTGGGAGGGTTGCGTTTTGCGAACGACCGCAATTAGAATTCATTAGTAATTCGGAGAGGACGCAACGCTACACTCAATCATTACTGCCCCCGTCCACAAGTCTCACCATCGATCTATGTGCACTAATTTATGGTCCCACGAGATTTGAGACCACACCACTCCCTGATTGACGCCGCACTAGCGGGGCTGGCTAAGGAATGACGGCAGGAAGTCGATTTTTCTTCTCCTTGGTGTTGCAGAATGTAAATGGATACCTGCGGGAATAGACGAAGTGGGCGCCGCCATTTGCGGCCGGGGCGGGCGCTGCCGAAGTTGTGGCCATTGGCATCACATCACCATTCATACCTTCAGACGACATAGACGGAGCCATCAAAGGTCGTCTGAAAGTGTTCCATCTTATTTATATACCTATTCAGACGGATCCGAAAGTACTGCATTATCTCTGAAAGCTTTCAAGAGCCTACAATAGGTTTCAGCATAATCTCAACAAAGAATGCCTTTCACAGAAGAATTCCTAGAGGACTTCCTAAGTGAAGGAAGTATGCGTGACTGAACAGTTTTCCAGGGCAAATGGAAGATTAGGAAAAAACACTATTATGTCGGTTCTCATCAAAGTAAGGCGGCATTCAAATGCAGTGGTCCTTAAGAAGTGGTTTTTGTCACTTCAGGTTTCTCAACCAGAAGAAGACGGGCAAAAGTTCCGCTGGCACCTCATGTAGTGAGAAGAAGGATCAATTTGAAAGACTTCGGAGAATTGTCAACCGTCATACCTCCTCTAGTCAAGAGTTTCGAAACTTGTTGGGATACCGGCACCCGCTTCAAGAACGAATCGGACACAAATGAAAGGTTCATAGTTCTAACTCTGGACACTAGTCGCCAAACTTCGAGAAGAAGAGTCATCCAGGAGAGTTGTCAAATTTTTTATTCATTTGTTGTTTACTTACATAGCTTCTAGTCTTTAAAAGAAACCATGACAAACAACCGAATAAATAATAAACAACGCGATAAAAGACAAGTCATACTGAGAGCTCTCACTTTGCCGAACGGACGTTCTTCGTGCAGCTATTTATGGAATTGTTTTGTGGATTCGAAACTTGGAGAAGTTTTCACACAGCAAAAGCTGAGCTCCGTTGAACAAAGCTATTAAACAGAGTCATGCAGAGGATCACGGAACAGCGGCAATGATAGAGGTTTTTGAACAGAACAAGGCTTTTAATGGGCTCTTCCCCCAGTGCTGTCCTGGAAAATCATGCTTTTATTCAGGATTATCCAGCAAGAAAACGCCAAAGGAGAATACTAACTAAATAATATGGATCGGAATAATCGTTGCTAGGACGCAAATGTGATTCAAGTATTCTAAGGCTTGATAGGCAATAAAGTGGGCAGTGCCTTCAATTTTGACGAAATTGAACAAATAAATAAGCATTCCCTCCCATCAAGGCGGCGGACATGCTCACATATACGCTCGGAAACGTCTTCGAAGAACTCACGCTACTTTTCGGAAAACGAGAAGAGCGTCGAATGCAGAATACACATCACAAGTGACGACGACAAGTCAGAAAAGCCACGTTCCTCTAGGCCTTCGCCACTTGTGCTGTGTGGTGTGCACACGACGCTCTTCTCGTTTTCCGAGATAGAGTATATATTTTCTCTGAAATTCTCAGTTTCTTAACTCATCCAATACAATTTCTTTTCATACTCTCTCCCTCAAAAAGATGCCAATATTCTGGAGGAAACAGTTCCAAAAAAAGAGCGGATTCCAATGCAGAAATTCAGTGCCAGTGGAAAGCTCCTATATCCTCGATATCCTTCCTTTGATTCTCAAATGTTGGGCGACCACCGGTGCGTAATCTGCTAGCCACTCAAATAAAAACAAAGGGAGGAGTCGTTAGTGATTCTCAAATGTTGGGCGACCACCGGTGCGTAATCTGCTAGCCACTCAAATAAAAACAAAGGGAGGAGTCGTTAGCGTTCAATGTTGTTTTGCAAGAGCTACAACTCAGCCCTTCAGACTGTTCAAATGAAACCGATTGAAGGCGTACCATGGTCAAATTAGTATGATTTTTGCATACAAAAATAAAGGAAATCCCTCGAAATCACTCAAGCTAATGGCTTCCTTTGGTAGTTTGACTGCGCTAAGCACCGAGACACTGGGCGCGGAGGAGAGACGAAAGGCGATAAGCATGACGGATAAGAGGACGCAGACGTCTGCAAGTTCTGCATGGCAATGGGGAAATTGGCAGCGATCTGTTTTTGCAGGGCTCTAGCTCCCTTGAAAAATTTGTGCGGAGCAGGACAAAACCAGTTGCTTAATATCCTTTCAGATAAGTTTCTATCGACTGAGAATGTTCGTCGCTTGGATTGAGCTAATATTGTTGTGGTAGTAGAGATGAATTGCGCTTCTTACCTCTTAACAACTATTAACATCTGTATAAAGTTGACTCAACCGCAAAATACGGGGCTCTGTAGTGCTTATGGATTTGAATCCACCTAAAATATCTCTTTCCTGCTTAAAAAAAAGGACTCTGTCTAAGGTGGGTGGTAGACCCTCCAGAATGCATGAGCAATTTTCATTTTTCACGAAATTTTTAAGCGCTCCTAGGCTCATTTCCAGAAGATGCACCGTATCTAGTGAAAGCAACTGAAGTTGTTTTTTCAGTGGTCTCCACCAATAATCGAATGCCTTTTTTAGAGAAAGACATTTGAACAACAGGGAAGCTTCAAAAAATGATTTCGGATGGGCGTGAGATCTTCACAAGAGCCTTTTGTGGCATTTTGGGTAGCTAATTTCTCCATGTGGATCAAATAATTAGCGCTGTCCAATTTTCTTTTACTTAAACGAGTTCAGTTTTTGTTTCGAACTGTGCAGGAAATTGAGATCGACTTTTTTCGCGCATGCCGTTTCGGACGTTCAGTGTATCTCTTCAGTGTTTATTTTCCTTTTAAACATGTATTACACCAACTGGCCGACTGGAGCGAATTGTTTGTAAAAGTCCTGCACCGACTGAATGTTACTTGATCAGCTGACTCTGCTAGAGGAGGCACTTGCGGGTCTGCTACGCAACAGCAAGTTTATCCCTGATAAAATTCACGGCACTTACCACACCCTTGTGAGTGGTTACTGGTTGCTGGACCAGCCGCCCCCTGGGGGCCGCATTTTGGGGTTGAGCAAGATTGTCGTAGTCAGAACAGAGGTTGTTGGAGGTCGCTAAAGAGGATCGCGCTCGGAGAAAGTAGCATGAAATAGGCGAACTGGTGGCGCTTCATGATACCAACTTACGGTTGTTTTGGAGGAGAAAGTGGGCGGGGTTGAGGTGTGTCAACTGGTCTCAGAATAGACAACCATGAGTAGGGTGGTAGTCAGAGGAGAGGAAAGGGGATCGCATTGGGGAAGCCTTTCAAAACTGATGGTGGTGGTGGTGGGTAGCATCGAGACTTCCTCTAAGAGGGGAGGGAGTCGCAAAATCTTCAGAAAAACGCGAACGTGACGGTTGACCCTGGTTGCCATATCTCCTAGTCAACGATTTCTTCACTGGTCTGGGAGGTTGAAAAGATGCACCGCTATCGGATTCAAACGATGTTTTAGTAAACGTCGGGTCCTCAACTACCCCTTCTTCAAACGATGCGAAACGATTCACAAAATCTTGAATCATGTGCACTCAATAAACTTTCGCCTTCTCCATGCAATGAGGCTTAAACGAGGGAAATCGAGTGTCTAGGCTTAGACACTCGATTTCCCTCGTTCGAGAAGGGACGCATGGAGGAAATTCGATGCCATCAAAGAAAGAAACTGCCTTTGCTCCCCCTGAGGCAAGTATCGACTAACTTTGCATGCAAGAAACCCAACTTTTGAGGTGAATAGCGACCTAATTAGATTTTTTACGAGCTCAATAGGCACCTAATTGACTTCGTAGTGTGAATAATCCAATAAACATCGCTACTAAAAAATTGCATGCAAAAATGAATTCTGAAAAAGGATATTCTGGACTTCCCACACGAACACAACGGGTTTTAAATGAAACGTTGTGAAGAGGGTTAGGTCCGAGAAATGGAGGAGAAAATTGCTCACTGAGCCCTTTACCATATTGAATGGAAGGATTGCTGGTAGATTTACCCGTAATTGAATTGCTGATATGGTCGGCGGTACACGAGCATTCCATCCGCAGGACGCTGAAGGACAGCACGATATTGCACAAGGTTGTAAATTTGCTGTTCTTGGTGTTGTGGTAGCGCCAAGTTCCAGGGAGAATAAGCCGGGTAATCCATCGATTGGAGCACGGTAGAGAGAGGGGAGTAGTAGTGTGAAGATCGGCTGGCAAAGTTATCACAAGGGATTGAGAGGAACATTCATCATCCGCAATTTAACATCTGATCGATGAGCTCTCAACGGCAAAGCGAACTGAGTGGCATGTTCTCCACTGAAAACAGGTGGGGTAGAACAGCCTCGAGGGACAAGAGCGAGAAGACGCTGGTGTAAAGCAAATTACATTCACGCGACCCTAATCAAAGTAGCCTCCGCCAGTGATCCTATGAGTCTCTGTCAAAAAATGAATGAGTCTACATGATAGCTCGAGCCAGAAGTTTCAAGGCTAAGCCAAAATAAAAGCTCGAAATCACCAATTCGTTATCACTCTATAGGAGCGGAATAAGGAAGTGAGCGAAGTTAGTGCTTCGGAAAAATATCTGGAAATTCATGGGAAGCTAATGCAGTGGAGAGCTCTGCAAGAGCACTCCAGCAGTAAAGTTCCAAAAGTGTAATTTGATCCGTGGATGAGGTAATCGAAGAAGGCTCTCATTTCAAAAACATGACTCTAACGGCATAATTGCTGCGGTGAACTACTCGGCGTGCTGTTCTCTCCCTTTTACAGGCTGCGGTTCCTCTACGTATATGCGCTATATTGCCCTTCAAAACTGAAAACAAGTAAAATGAACTTGTTGACAAAAATTTCGTCATTGCAGGGTCATGCTGGTCCGTTCTTTGGGATACTGATCATGTAAATTTATGATACATTGCCGCTTACTATGTTCGATGATTTGGAGGCGGTTTTACAATGAAAAGGCAGCCCATTAAAAATGATGTTAGTGTTCAGCGATACAAGAAAGGAAAAGAAAACGAGAAAAATTGCCTAGTACCTGAGAAACGGGACCACTTCCTTAGCCGTTGATGTGCGCTTTGAATCAACTCCTCGGTGCTGCCCTCTTCAACGCTAATGCTATCTCCAGTGAACGGCCAGAGATTCAGGCACATGACGACGCGAGAGGGGAGCGTACCGCGCCAATTGCGCTAAAAGGAAGGCCATACCCGACCGCCGAAGGCATACCTTTCGATGCAAATGCGTGTCTGTCCGCACCCTTGGGTAATACACGAACCCATTTTTCCTGGAGTTTCTTCACATTTCTCAATATTGTCCTACCCCTTGGGGGAGGAGGGAAGGGGGGAATTTGCATGCCTTCCCACTAGGTAAATCCACCTTTGATTTGCCCGCTCCAGATTCGACTGCGGGAGCTTCCTGAGATATTCATGCAAACAAATGGCGGCTAATGTTGATCCAGCAAACCGGATATTTCCAGCGTAATGACAATATCGAGAAATGTGAAGAAACTCCAGGAAAAATGGGTTGATTGATTCAATCGTGCATTAAAGGGTTTTCAGAAAAATTAGAGCAATTAGAGCTCTCCAAAGACAAAGTTTGAAACTTGTTTTCCAGAATAAGCCAAAGTTGATCACGGTATCAAAAGAGCGCGAAAACGAGATGAGAGAGAGAAGAAGGAAGGGAGAACAGTCCTGTAGATCTATATGGGACTAGGAGGATTGATTCAACATGGTTTTGATTTTCATGATTGAATTTAATCATATGTGGTTGAGCTCGCAACAACCTCTAGTATCGTTAACCTCTCAAGTTCTGGAATTAAGAGCTTAAGGTTAAACGGTAATGAGGAGTTTTTCAAGTACGACACTACCTCCTTTTTTCCCAGCTTTGCCTACAATCCATACGAGCTGTGTCTTCACCTCAACTTCTCCTGATTCACCGTCCTTCGGAAGAAGAAGCACTTATATCATGAATCTGGGCATTAAAATCATTGAAAAGTTGTACTACCCATTGCAGTGTTGTAGAAAGAAGTTGCACCCTTCGGAAAACGAAAATGGCCTCGAGTTTAGACCGAACACCACAAATGACGCCGGCCTAGAGAACGAAAAGAAAAAGCTTCGTTTTTCTCGGCTGTCGTCACTTGTGGTGTGTTTTCTGCACATGACGCTCTTCTCGTTATCCGTAATAGAGGGGTTATCCTCATCCACAGCACGCCTTCAAAACAACCCTTCAGCGATAGATCCTCCAATGCGACCCCATCGGGTCTTGCCCTGTGTGAGAAGGCTGACAACCCTAACGATGACGACGGTGCTGATGAATATTCCTAAATGATCTATCCATTGCAGATCTGGCGCGCGAAACAGCGCGGGAAAAGGCGTCTGTTGGAACAAAGGCACCGCTTCGTTTGGTCGCGGTGTTTCTGCATTCCTGGAGCCCCGCCCCCGTTGTTCGTGCTCTCAGATCCCTGTAGAGGCTTGCCAAGAAGACGTGAAAATGCCTCGAGTACATCAGTGACAAAAACCCTTCCAATTTCATTTGCCCTGCACTTTCAGAGCCTAAAATATTGGAAGCGGCACAGTGAAATAATGACTCTATATTTTCGGACCTCATGGCATACTTAACTTACGTCATGGCAGCTTTGGAACAATAATTCATCAACTCTTTTTAGATCTCCTACTCTACACTGCTCAGGCGAAGTAGCACATTAATCAGGCATTTTTCCAAGCTGAGCGACATTAGCTAATGCCTCGGCTCGGCACAATCGCAAATAAAGCGCACTGCGCTAGCACAGCACATGATTTAATTGGCCTTGGCGAAATGAAAACAATATTTGCCCTCAAATTGATTTAAGATTACGTTCAGCCTAGCGTTGTGCGTTGCTTCAACATAAAAAGTAGCACTACAGTGGTAGAAACCAAGCGTTGGTAGAAGATACATATTGCGCAACCCTATATTACTGAATAGAGCCATAAATTGGGTGGATGATATTGGCTTTGTAGTTCATCCAGTAATTTTATGACTTTTTTGGTCACATTCACAAGGCGAATCGTGAAAGTCCGAGTTTCACCGCTTTTGAAGATCCTTGGACATACTTTGAACCACACTATCACGACGGCATTATAGAAGGTGTTTAGAATGGTAAGCAGATTCAAGTGAGTGTTCTCGGTAGAATATTAAGGGGGCCAACCGTAAAGCGTATGTCGAGTTCAACCAAGTTCAGTATGGAAAACTTAGACTAGAGCATTGAAATTCAAAGTCCTCAAAGGAGACCAGAGGGATTTCCCGACATTGTTTTTATGTCTGCTTTCATCCATTACGGCGCTTACAAACGAAGGCTGGAACCACTATAAACGATTATAAATGAAAAAAAAATGAAGAAATGAAGAAGTTGGATCTTCATCTTCTCTTAGTGTTTTGATTGGCACAATCCAATAACAACCCCTTCATCAAATGGAAAGTTTGAAAGATCTTTTGCACCTCCTCCACCTTCTGTCTCCCAGTCTCCTACTACCACTTACTGAGGCTCGCACACATTTCGAGTGAAAATAAGGCGCTATCGTCAGATACGGGGCATCCTTCGGGACTAAATCTAAGAGGGGAAGGAACTTCGGGGAAAATGGATCTTGTACACACACCTTGGAGTCTTCCTAAGCCCTTGTCCTGGTTTCACAGAAAGGTGGTGTTTTATACGGTTCTAAATGCGGCCCCTGTATCTAGCAATAGCGCCTAAAATCATTCGAGAATCCAAGACTTAATGAAAAACCAGTTGTGCTGACTCTCAGTGCTAACTTAGCTGGGGGATGGGGGGGGGGTACTATGAGGCGACGCTGCGCTCTGTTGGTCTGCTCTGCAAAACTTTGTTCCCGATGGTGCGTATTTTCGAAACTGATGAAATAGTAACTGAACACCGTCAATTACGTTAGCAACCAGTTCGCTACCATACTCGTTTCACAGTCTGCTAAGTTGCGAGCTACAGGAACCAAAAGTCTGCCCAAACCACTATATCAAAGCAGGTCATGAACTTATCAATTTGGTGAACACACTGCTCTACTTGAAGTACGGTTACTTTTAGAATTAACATGAAAAACAACATTTACTAATGGAGTTTAAGGGTGGAATCCTCGATGACGGTGGCTCAAATTGGTTTCGATATCTCCACCGGAAATCCAATTTTTCCGCTGATCTACTCCTAATGGAGAGGAAAGATGACATAGCAGATCACGAAACTAACGCATTTCCAACATTTCAGCTGAGCGGAGTGTTCAATGCGGACCATCCCGTCTTCTACCTTCTTTCTCTATAGGTATGTCAATGGTGTGGGCTAGGCTTATCAAAATAAGAAAAAAGATACGAAGCAAATGCAGTTCAACCAGAATCAACTGCGAGTTTCGGCAAAAACTATCGAAATCTTCTCGAAGCGGTGAGCGTTTGAGGGCTCAAAGAGAACGACAGCGGCAAAGAATCGCCCGAGACAAAGCACCTCCATAAATCAGCCAGGCAAGCGCGGCTAACGATTAAAAAATTCATTCTATACGGTTATGCAGAAGAAAACGAAATATACACGTAGAGAACGACGGGATAATTCCAGGACATAGTCGAATTGGCAGAGAGAAAAAAACGAAATGAAATAACGAACTTCAGAGCTTCGCAAATGGAACCAGACGCCTGGGTCGCAGTTGGTGTTTCTGAGGAGATTAGTGAGAAGGAATTATTCTGCCGAGAAGAGTCGGGCGTTGTTTGGAACGCGCTATCGGGGATAACGAAATGACCAGACGTGTACGGCACGGGGACGGCTTCTACCCCTTTGAATTTTCCGCCGAATTATTCATCATATTTCACAATGTAATTATACATAATATTAGAGGGCGCGAGAGCTACTATGAGGAAGAGAATGAGCTGAGAGCGACCCATTTGGACAACGGAAATGCTCCAATAGGCTATTGTTCTGAAGAGTCTATTATGAAGCAATGGTGTGCAGCAGCACTGACAAGTAGCCACCAACACGATACGGGGTTACTTGGCGCGGTGTAAAAAGCGTCAACCATGGATCTCAGAGTGCAAAGCGTAAGTAATCAACGTCACCCAAAGCGAATCAGTGAAGCGAAATGGATGAAGCAGTGACGAAAGCTCACCTTAGCAATAATTCTGCATTTCGATCCGAATGCCGAAGACGATTAGCGGATAACGGCTCACCAAATGACCGCATGGTGATGCCAGCTGGGTCCATGCGACAATCAACTCTTGAATCCCTATGTGTGTTTGTGTGTGAGAGTGTCGCGCTCTGGACGACTCAGGAGGTGCGTGAGACGCCACGGAGAGGGTGGAGGGGCGGGAGCTCTCAGAGGACATGCGTGTGAGGGCACAGAGGCATCAGACACACTAGCACTTGAGCTAGAGAGTATGTGAGCGGCGAGAATACTTCGCCAGTGGGGATGGTGATGAGCTTAGTGCCTGAAGTGACCCAGTCAGGTTCGATACATATTTTGGTTATGTTAGAATATCACTAGATGGAAGAAAGGTGCGCATCAATCACTTATAGCCCTAGATCGTCCTATCTCGGGTGCTCAAAATCGACTGCGTTGTTTCAACGTAACGATTTGGGGTCATTTGATGGCATTACTGAACCACTCCATCAAGGAAGCATAACCGCGCTCAATGAAATCAAGGCTAATTCCTGAAGATATTTTTCATTGAGATTGTTTGCAACCAAGGCCAAAATGATACAGTGCTTTATTTGGATAACGTTTCGGCTGGTCGCCTTCGTCAGAGCCTGGAGAGTCAAAGATCAGTGCGACCCACCCCAGGCCTCAATATTTTACTTCGCAACAGTCCCAATAGACTAGAAGCATCCAGAAGCTTGAAAAACAAGCACCAGTCGACTCACCTTAGAATGTACGGTGGGATGTTGGTTAGACAATAGCTCGACTGACACACTGTGGGTGGCTTGGATGACCTAGCCCCTGGCACAGAGCCGATGGCGCTCGAAGCCCACAAGGGTCAACAAAAGGTGCGAGTTCACTTGTTATAGCTAGGTATTCCTCTTTCCTGTTTATTTTTGGATTTTCGGCGCTTATCCGAAATGCCTCCAAAGTTTTGCGGGCCGAAGTGTGTCGTTCTAGCGTTAAGATCTTTACAGTATCTTCAAACTCAGTGCCTCCACGGCACTGCAAACAGTAACCACCTGGGGTTTCTAAAGATAGTTGTCACCTTTTGGAGCCACTACAAGTCACCCCTATGGGGTAGAATGTACCTGAAATAGTTTTGAGTTTTGTTTCTGTGGTGATGAGTAAATTGCTTCGACAATAATTAGAGGGCAGCAGCTGATCGTTCAGTGTGGTTGGCGTGACGTTCATGTTAGCCTTGTCACTGAGTGAACTGCACTATTATTGCACTTTTACAGCTTCTTGAAAGCTAGATTTCCTCGATTATTGACCCTTTTATCGACTTTTAGCACAGCTCTCGGTAGATCTAGTGACTAAGAACGCGTTAGTGCGACAACAAATCTCATTTCAAACGCTGTAAATGTTTTGAGCTGAGCTGTTGATAGCGGTACATATGTACACCAGTTCGAACGCTTGCCCGAACCCTTTCGGCTCTTGGTTACTAACAAAAACAACTCGATATTTCATTCGAATGGGCACCGCTGCTAGCGGTTGCCTCCGAAAATGAGTAGAGCCTAGTACTACCCAGTTTAACAGAGTAGTAGGATGTAGAATTCGGTCTTGGAAGCCCCTGGGCTTGATGGAAATAAGATGGTTCGTCTGAGTTATAGGGCGAAACGAACGACATTATAATTGTTTACATGTTTATTCTACAATGGAATGTTTGTTTTTGTTTTATTATTGGGTGGACTAACAGAATTCTATCACTCATAAAAACCCGACTCTATCGAATTTTTGACTCTTAAGGAAATTTTCAAAAAAAGTTCCAGGGTAGGAAGCAGCATAAGCGCTGGCTCACTAATGCAATGGATGCACTAAGGACTTCGACGGAAAAAATGTCAATTTCCATCAAACTGGCTTCGGAAAATTGGATGAGATAGGACACTTTTTTATGCCAGGCATCTCCCGTTTTGCAGCCTAAACCCGGTGCGCTTTCTCCTCAACAGAGCTAAGTCGTGCACTAGTTTGTTCCCTAGAACAAAGGAAGTTCATATGGACCAGGCCCTAATGTTAGGCCATGCCCATGTTACCACTGCAACTTCAAATTTGCCTAAGCTTTCCAAATGTGACATCGATGAAGAAGTCTTTGGAATCTCAAAAGCAGTCATAATTGTTTGAAGTAAACATATTTCAAGTTAATATGTTAGCGATTGCTAATGATTAGCATAAGTTGAGACTCGACCTCTTACCATTCCAAAGTTTTCTAACCGTCTCCATGTTGTAAAACACGACTTAATGGAGTGAAACAAGCAAGGCGTGGAGTACTGTTGTCTGTATACGAAGTTACCTGGTTACCTGGTTTTTCATAGCTCCCGCTTTGTCGTGTGACTTTCCAACTTCTAGGTGGGTTACTTAATAACCGGAACCTCTTCATGTTCCCTATGTTTACTGTAAACCTTAAACGTTGGCTTGCAATCCGTATCTCTGAGTGGCCGCCTACAAAGCGTTTCTCCTGTAAAAAAGGGTATTAAGACAACTACGGCAAGAAGACAAGAAAATGTTCAGAGTTGCCGAGTCGAAGTTTTCATGTTCAGCCTTCTTGAGACCTGAGCATTTCGCAAATTGTGCACCTGCTGGTGCTATACAGGGTTTCTTTCTCATGAAACTTTTTTATGGTAAACGTTTAATGAGTTGTTGTGATTGTAATTGTCCGTTAACTGCTATGTAAGAAACCCAGTGGGCACAGTCTCGGGTATTCCACAATGTGTTGAGGTCGCATGTTACCTGTGAGACGAGAAGAGTTTTAAGGATACAACCTAGTAGGCACTGAAGCCAAGTCAATGGCTGGGTACCAATTAAAGTGATGTCTGAGTTAGTGGTAAGCGTCTTATCGTCTTTGGTACCTTTTCTAGCTATACTGAGACCTTCATAGGCATTGGGTATAGGCATCCGTCCCATACAAAGGCGACCTCACAAATGGAGCGAGCTCACCGGAAGGTGAGCAGCACAGGCGGAAGAAGTAAAATCTCGACGACTACAGGGCAACAAATTGGTTGAAAATGGCAGGAGAAATCGGTCGGTGAGAAAACTAACAATATGAGACCTGATGCTGTCATTCTAAAGTGTTGTAAAGACTGTAATACGTCCCTACTATTACCCACAATATCGCGGATTTCATGGTGGAAAAGAGTTTCTTTTTTAACCTTCTTCTTTATTGTGGAATACTCCTTTGATCTATTCACAATAGCAGCTCAATGAGATAGGTTCGAATCCCGTGTCATTACGTTCGGAATGCTCCTCGTAAACTCAGGGAGACGAAAACCAAGACCTAAACGTAAACACATGAAGTGAGAAGGTGAGGAGATATGTTGTTCCCAGTTGATTCTTAGCGGAGTGAAAATGCACCGAGAAAAGGAAACGTACATATTCGTAGTCCACTTCCCCATCTACCATGGCTGTATGCATGACTGCTTTGTGGGTTTTTATTAGATTGGAAAAATTCATAGTCAGCAAGCTTCGCTCCGCGTAAACAGAAAATTTTATTGTCACGACGTCGCTGGATCATGCGCAAAATGATCGGCGCCCGAAGGGAACGGATCCCCACTTGTGGTTCATGAGCACTGTGCATAAACATTACACGCGACCCATCTTCTCAATAGCTTTATATATTAATCTCGTCGCCACTCATCAGTAATGTGAGGAGCCGATGAACTGGTGTCAATAGTGAGCTGTTGAATGCGCATTTTACGTAAAAGGCAGCCCATTGGAAATTAGATTAAAGATAGTCAGTAATGCAGTAAAAAAGAAAACTCCCGGGAAAATGGCATAGGACCCGAGAAGTAAAACCATTATCTTGCCTCCACGATTTGCGCATTGATGCGACTCGCATCGGTGCTGCCCTCTTTGAACTGAACGCTCCCTCTGCTGAAGGGCTAGAGATTCAGACACGAAACGGTGCGAACGGGGGGATACTAGCACACCAATTGCTCTGCGGGGGAAGATATGCTAGATCGTCGGGACATACCTTTCGATGCGAATTTTCCGCCTATCTCTTCACTAGGTATGTTTCCTCCTCTTCGACCCACGTCCTTTTCATGGAATCCTCCTTTGAAGCGAGGAATTACGATAAGGTTGGTTTGGCTACCTGGTGGAAATGGGGATGCTGCATAATGCCGCAGTGGAGAAAAACGTAAAGAAATCGGTTGAGAAGTGCAAAATGGGACTCCCTTCTGTAGCATTACCTCCAGTAATGGACGAGCTAGCAACCCAATAAGAAGTCTTTTGCACATGGGGAACCGATACCCACCATCTACCAGCAAAGATCACGCTTTGATTGGTAACGTGCTCCATGGGAGAGTTATAGGATACGCACTCAAAGCGGAATACCTTATCAAAATGATAATCGATCTAGGGGGCGGAGCTCAGGCTGCGGCGGGGCTCAGAAAGGGATGGCAGGCGCAGTACGCTGCAGCTAGCGCATCTCGGGCCACAAAAACGCACATCTCGCTTCCTTAGGCCCCTGACTACTGCTTCCGCTGGTGCATGTACTTCCACGCTGCACACACACACACACTTTATCGAAATCTTTCGCTTCAAGCTGAACTTCCAGTAAATTTTATAGTTTCTGTTGACTGCTGTTTACTACCGCCTACTAGTAGTGTGAAGAGTAGGCAACAAAACAGAACAAAAGAAAAATTGTGTTGTCGGAGAGCGAGCCACACATTTATTAAATACAGCATGACTGATTTGAAACGAGAGAGGGGAGCTCGTTCCTTCAAAACACGAGGATAATTGGGCTAATAAGGAGCTTACCCCACCGACAAGCTGCCAATGAACGAGGGGGAGTCCAAGGGACGATCGCGCATCCGCATAGCTGCCAACCATCTCTATGCTATGAGTCAGAGGACTATTTCGTTCATTGAACGATATTTTTTAGAGACGGATGGTGAAATAGCGTCCTCATCGAGCCCACTGAGTACCCCCAGTGGCATAATTCTGCAGTCGACCATTGATGAAAATTTTGGGGATTACGTCACAGTGTCAAAATTAGAGGAGAAGAGAAAGATACTACGCTCCGCTTCTCGTTCTCCAGTCCCATCCTGCGTTCTCGACAAGTAAGCTTCACCCAATTTGGGTAAGGAGTATTTATGAGCTATTAATTTGAGTACTAAGTAATGTTCGTTTTTTTTTTGAAAACAGCGCCACATTTTTCAAAACATGTTTCTAATGTTCCCGCTGAAGTAGTATGGAGGGACCTCAGTATACTTTCATACCACAAAATTTGACCTCCCTTACTCATCTTTGAGGAGCAATAATGCCGTACACTTAGACTCATGTTCGACACTGCCTTCTTTACGAGTTCCATCTGGGACACCCGGCAGGCGATGCCTGTCGCAACATGTGTGGAGCAGAAGGACCGGACGCGATAAACGAAAGGATCCGTGAGGTTGGCTCCAAAAGTTGCGTGAAGGTGATTACAGCCTTGAAGACCAACCACGCTCGGGACGCCCAGTTACTGTGGATTTTGATCGGATTGAGGAACTTTTACAAAGCAATCCGAACGCTACTACCCGTCAACTTGCAGCAAACATGCAGTGCTCTCAGTCCCCATGAGCCACTGCCTCCAAGCTATGGGGCAATTGTACAAGCTGGGGTGATGGATTCCACACGAAGTGAGTGAGGCTGCGCTGCGGGCACGTGTGAAGATCTGTCAAAGTTTGCTGTCCAGAAGTTCCCGTTTCGACTTTCTCGACAAAATCGTCACTGGGGATGAGAAGTGGGTGGCCTACGTAAACC
>KZ345078.1:247197-262972 GCA_002352805.1 Teladorsagia circumcincta | reverse complement strand
ATACACGGAGGCGCCAGTGGGTGGACGCAGATCAACAGCCGATGCCAGTCCCAAAAGTGAGCTCCACCCGAGGAAGGTCATGCTTTGCGTTTGGTGGAGCGCACAACTGCATCGCTGCAAACTTGTGGATGACAACACCACCGCTGACGCAGAGCTCTACTGTTTGCAGCCGCATAGAGTTGCTGCGGAACTCTCAAAACTGCGCCTCCTATGAGTGAAGTTTTCCTGCTACACGACAACGCGCGCCCACATGTCTCAAAGGAAACTCAGAGGGCAATTCAGGAACTTGGATCCACAGTTCTCCCTCACCCCACCATATTCTCCCGACTTCGCACCAACCGATTACCACTTGTTCCGCTCGCTTACTCACTTCCTGGAGAACAAGAGATAGATGATCGCGAGCACCTCGAAACGGACCTTCAGCATTCTTCACCTCGAAGACAGCAGAGTTCTAGCAGAAAGGAATCCAATGACTGACCAGTCGATAGAGTAGAGTTGTAGAATGTTGTGGTAAATATTGCACTTAATGAAAGAAAGTTTTATAATTTTGAATACCGTTCCCAGTGCCGGACATTACTTTGTGATCAACATTATATAGACAGTATGTCCCAAACGTATATGTAGGTTCACGTCATTTTTCTTCGAAACTCTGCATGGTGTAGGCCAGATAAGCGTTCAACTTCTTTGCTTCTTTGTTAACCACGGAAAGACGGTGGTGCTACCCCACAAGTGATTTCTTTGAACGATGTTGCAATGTGCGACTTCATTGAGCCCATATGCCTATGAACTATGTTTCACGTTGGTTTGTTGTTGGTGAGTGGAATAATCACACGGGAATGGCAATTAGTGAATGACCACAATCGGCTTGTCCTACCAATCGTGGGAGTTCAAACTAAACTACTCTTTTCTAGAAATGGCGCTGAAGTTCAAACATCAAACCCAGGCTATGGAAAAAGTAATCTGACAACAAACTCTACGGCTAGAGCTTTCTCATCACTGATGCTGCCTGAATAGCTGACGGCACAGTAAAATATTCGTTAAATGCCGGGCACAGAATGATCCTGCCACAGCGTTTGTTGCATTTGACGATTTTGTAATAAATATTAGCAAAAATATGTCTCGAAAATGTAAGCATTTTAGGGTATTTGTTGCAAATGTAGGTGCTATATGTGTCTAATGTTGCATATCGCCTGACATCTCAGAAATGAAGAGAGCCGCCACAGAAATTAGGAGATTTGAAAAGGACTGTCGCGAACAATGCTGAGCCCCATATGACATTGGGAACAAATTTTTGAAGCCTTCTTCTGCGAAACATCCCAACTCTAATGGAAATAAATATATGCACAAGACCTTTTTGTTTTGCTGAGGCGACTTGCTTAATGGCTTAGTGCATTGTTTTCAGCTGCCCGCTTTATTATGGGAGATTTATGAGCGAATGGCACCGTCTGTCATAACCGAGATGGAAGCATTGCCAGAAATGCATTGCTTGCCTTCGAAAACAGAACATCATTATTTATGCGCCTGTCACGGAAAAACTCGCTGCCTCCCCCGTTCGTTTTCCATCCTTCACCTTTTAACGGAGGCACGTGAGCCAGGGATTGGAAGCATTTGTGGCGTTCTTGGAGGAGTAGCCCCCAAGCGGTCTCAAATGAGGAAACATAGCAGAGGTTCTTCATTACTGCATTATTCAAACATGAACAAATAAAGGTTATCCGAATGTTTCACAAGAATGTTCGGTTACTAACCAAACATTCACATCATGCCGGGCTCGGACTCATACCTTTCACTAACAGGGTGAATGAGTTGCAATTTACGCTACCGGGTCACATTTTGCCCTAACTCAGCTTTCCATACTGTAGTTTCCACAGCTTATCAGCACTCAAATGTCTATCGTGATGACCCGCTCCGACATTGGCATGATCGGCATGGCTAAGCTCTAGCACGTATTAATGTTGGCTTGTTTGGTTTGTTAACTGCTCTAACTGTTAATCGGTAGCACAACCTGTAGTGCATGATTGTACAAAATGCCAGCTCACCATGCTAAATATTCATTGCTTTTGCATGTAGT
This sequence comes from Teladorsagia circumcincta, assembly GCA_002352805.1. Taxonomy (NCBI): domain Eukaryota; kingdom Metazoa; phylum Nematoda; class Chromadorea; order Rhabditida; family Trichostrongylidae; genus Teladorsagia; species Teladorsagia circumcincta. Next base: position 260,904 of record KZ345078.1, on the reverse strand, counting down.
TCCCCTTGCGTACCTGTAATTCTTGTCAAGCTTACGCCTCAGAAAGATCACTCAGCGTTGTACGTACCATGGTCGGGTAGAATCTGAAAAAAAGCACCATGTACGATCTTACGTCACCAGTTCCAAAGCGGTGGATGGAGTTAAGCGGTCGGTAACGAAGTTGTAGGTACGCAGTTGACTGATGATGAAGAAAAAGGGAATGAAAAGGCCTTAGAGCGGGGGCTCCCCCTCCTCGGCTCAGAAATGAAGTGAAGGATGAGATGGACGAGCTGTCTGAACATGCCCGCAGTAAATGCGCCTCAATAGCGATTGCGTGCAAGCAGCCTGCAATGCCTAACTATTTGCCAGCAACTGCAAATGGAGCGCAATGCACCGTCAGCTTACTGCAACCCGAGCAAAACCACACTGCTTCATTATTGGTGCAGCCGCAAGGACCACGTTAGTTGCTCTGAAGAGCCGAGTTCAAATAGTCCCTGCGGTCCCAAAACGACTGCAAATCCCTCCGCAGCCACTCACGCGCTCTCCACGGGTTTGACGCGTTCAAGGACGCCTGTTCGAACGCGTCTGACCTCCCCCCCCCCACCGAGGCTTTGCGAAAGTAAGTTTTCAAATCAGTGACATTTCCCATGTACCTGACTAGGGCTAGTGCTTCTGCCTACCTCATTAGCATCGAGTTTTGAAACCCTGCTGAGACTGTTGCTGCTAACATTAGCCACCAGCTACACTCCGAAGAAAATACAGATTGATCTTACATACTTATTTACACCCTGATTAGTGCCTAGCTTTATCTGTACCAAAAGCTTAGCAACCACGAATGTTTTCTTCGAAAATGCGTTGTTTCTTGAGATTGGTGAGATATGCATTCATTATGCCTGAGCAGATGTATTGGTCGGTGAGGTGCGTTCTTCTGAAATCCGTACTTAATCATCCAAAACATTACTGACATCATTATAGAAATCGGCGCTCTCGGTCATGGAGGCATGGGGGAGGGGAATTCTGAGCAGGGGTTTGGAAAGGGCTGCTAGCTTGCGCTAGAGCTAATCTTAAGAGAAGGGAGGAGCCAAAGAAAACAAAAATTTCTCAGATCCCTCTCCAAAATCCCATCCTCTCTCTGGAACTCTCAAGGATTTAGAAGGCTCACTCACTTGGATGTCATCCCCAACGAAATGAGTGCTGGGAATCACTGAGTGTTGTGTCTTTCATCAAAAATATCTATTACAATTGAGCTTACAGCAGGGGAGTTCAAAACTTCAAAATAATCTCCTTAGATCGACGGAGGTCCACACGGCGACGGAGTCAATACGCAATGCTCCGAATGGTAACGGCGCATTAGTTGTGAGATGCGTTGTTCTCTTCGTGTGTCTGTAAGTCCAAACTTTTCTTCCACCCATCCACTCTTCAAAGTTTTTGTCAAGTGCTCACCAATTTATCTTTGCGAAAAGATCCTGAAAAATCCCAGCTTTGCTCTCCTTATTATTTTCTTTTATACAAAAGCTGCCATTTGCGCACACCTGTTTACTCTATGCTGTTCTCTCCACCGCAGTAGCTGAATGGCCTACAGTAATGGCATGACAGCAACGATGAAGGCTGAAGGAACATTAAGAAAGCTTGAACCCCCAATGTGATCGGTCTTTTCACCGTAGCAATTTTTATAGCTCGGCAGCCACCGGAACCTCTCTTTCCATAGGAATGTTTTATTCCTTTAGCTTTCGACGTCAACACCAGGTTGGATGTGAAGGCGCAGAAAGGTGTTTATGTAGGAGAGAGGTTGGCGTAATCGTAAAATATGGATTCCCTGTGGGCCACGAATTTGGAACCACGTAAAACATCTAGTTTTTGGTGCCAGCCTCAAGCCGGAGTAAAGACTCCAAAAAAGCGTGAGTAATAATCATTTTTTGCGAAGGATATGTCCATCTTAGGCTGAGCCTTAGAGGGTGTCCCATACCCTTCACAATATCTTAAGAATGACTATGTATGCTTCAGTGAAATTGAGCAGCCTAAAGACTATTTTACAACTGAGTCGCACCCCTCTCTTCCTCTTGGGTTGATGCGTAATCATTGCGTCTTTTTTCGAAAAAAAACCTTTTCAGCAATATCGAAAAAAATAATTGGCGAAAATATGTTTGAATATTCATCCGAAGCGTAGATCATCCGCTTCGAAAACCTTTCCATTTGGCAGTCAGTCGATTCCATGGGCAAAGAAGTCTGATTTTCACGCTTAAACATCGGCCACCAAGTCATACAAGTCGTAGTGAATTTTGTTCCTTTGCCAGTTTCTCAACGACCGATTGATGTAGAAGTCTGTAGTAACATCGACCGGTGATGTACTTTCAGAACTTCTTGAACCATTACTCAGCTTAGCCTTTGCTGATTGTTTCCTCGCCTGAAAGTTCGTTGAGATCGCGAAATGATTGCCGCCTACCAATCTTTGTCGAAATGATAGAGCATAATGCGGCAGATATGAAAATGATTTTCGGTATGCATTTCTGTTGATGGAGAAGAGTAGATCATGTTCACGAAAAAAATAAAAAACAAAACCCAGTTTTTTTAGGAGAAAAAGGGGGAGAAGCCGCAATAATTATGCATCAACCTAATACTTTATCCATGAGTAATAGGCACGTGCCCCTCTATTAAGCGGCATGCCAAATTTAGTGAAACTGTCTGATCCATTCGACAAAGCTTACTATGGTGCTGATGACAAAGCAGTCATTTCCCACAGCTCGTCATATACCCATGAACAGATAACGATTTTCGTAATCCTTCTATTACATAAACCGCTAACTTGGTGTGTCAGTTTGTATGTATGTGTGTCTGTATGTATGTATGTATGTATGTATGTATGTATGTATGTATGTATGTATGTATGTATGTAAGTATGTCCCTCTGTCCGTCCGCAATGAAGTCATGAGGAACTCATTGGAATAAACAAACCGCTAACAAAATAAGGGAGCTCGCAGTACTTTGGCTACGAATGTTTTGCAATGGGATGATCCTTCTATTATATAAAGCGCTAACTTGGTGTGTCGGTTTGTATGTATGTGTGTATGTATGTATGTATGTATGTAAGTATGTCCGTCTGTCCGTCCGCAATGGGTGATAAGGAACTCATTGGAATAAACAAACCGCGAACAAAGTCGGGTAGCTCGCAGGACTTTGGTTATGAATGTTGTGCAATGGCATGATTGTGATAACTCTGCGAGGGCTATATAAACACCTACTTGAGGATAGTCTCAGTCATCCAAATGATGCTGCAGTAGCAGCTGGAGGGTGATGAGGAGGAAGAGGAGGAGGATGGGAAGCAGAGAAGAAAAACTAACCCCTAACAGACCCGAGTTAGCACTGAAATGTCTTCTAATGTCATGTCTTGACTTCGGTAATGTTCTCCGCAAGATAGAACTTTCTTCGTGGACACGCATCCCCTCTATGAGATTTTGGTGTCACAAATGCAAAGGAGTACTGAAGGAAAGCAAGATCCCGGCGGTTGACGGGGGACCAAACTAGTTGCGATATAACCGCAACGGCTATATAAGCTCCTACTGAGCACATTGTCGGTCATTTCATATGGTGCTGCTGTGGCAGCTGGAGGGCAGTGGAAGAAGAAGGATTAAGGAACGGGTGAGGGAAGAGAGGAGGAAAAGCAACCCTCATTGGAGCTAATGTGCAATTAAGTATCGAGATGCTATTTTACCGTTATGTGTTGATGCCCTCCATTACATGAAACCCTTTTTGTGCATATCCTTCCGCTGTGCCCTATTCCACCTGCGGCATCTCCACGAGGTGTCGGTGTGATAGGTGGAGTAGGGCACAGCGGAAAGCTTACACATACGCAGGAAAGGGAGGTCTTGCAGTTGCCGGGGGACCAAGCTGGTGTTATATGGTCTAGCGACCGGATAAGCCTTAAACATCCATTGTTGAGTTACCTACTATCAGCCCTTACCAGTTCCTACTACATATATGTGAAGCACTGTGACTTCCTCTCTGTGTCCGTGTGTGTCACGAAATTAATAGCATGCGTCGCAGCGATGGCGGAACATTTGTCCTTACAAGTTATGTTGAGGGTGGGAACTTCTTTGAAGGGCCCAGAACGCGACATCAGCTGATAATGAATATTAATAATGATATGCGTATTACATAGAGATACTCAAAACTACACTCTAGATAAAAAAATCCTCTCAATTTCGATATCATTTCATTTGGTTTTCATCGTTATCATTAAAAATTATTCGGCCGCTACACTTCCTGAAGTTTCTAAGAATGTATGGTAGATATTGGAAGAATACGACAAGGAGTACTGGCTATTCTTATTTCAACATCCTTAGCACCAAATATTATATTTGCCCGGTAAACGATACAGACCTTCGATGCATGGTGGTCGTTTACAGACATCGCTTTGGCTCCGAACTGGGCTGCGTGTATCAAACGGTGAGCTCCAGCGAAAATTAGCAGCTCATGGAGCGGTCAGCTAAGCCACTTTAGAGAGCAACTTACTGTTGGATTCCTTGGTTGTGGAATCCCACGCCCAATGGCTCTCCAGTTTCGACAAAACCCACCGTGACATGCACGAGGTAGCGTGTAAGCCGACCTGGTCACTGCGATTCATCCATCACTCCAGTCGCCGAAAATAGTCGACATGTCAAGTCATCGAAGAACATTGCTGCCATTATGCCTCAATGGGAAATGACTTCAGTTGTTAGGCCGAGCCTCTGCAGTACTTGGGCTGTATTTGACGTAATGTAGTCGGGCGGAATGTAGAAGATTTGCTGATAACAACTTCTAGTGAATATCTTCAGTTTTCTTCGATCAGTATCACAATTTTACACACCCTCATTATCAGTCGTCTTCAATTTGTTCCATTCCACCATCACCACAAAGGATGCGGAACAATTAATTGTACTCATTAAGTTTCTTTGATAGCTTCTTTCGGTCGTTATCACATTTACAGTGGCGCACAATATTCCTTGGCTAAATACTGTTTCATTTGTAACTTTTTTTTCCTGTCATAACGAATTTGTTCAAGACGGCTTTCCTCATGAAATCAGCGTATTTGTTGGATGCGTAAAAGGGAGAAGAATGAATATTTATCGCACTCATACCATACGCTAGAAATTTCCGAATATGACCAACTTCAAGGTAAATTTCACATTACTTGCTTGGATACTTGGATGCTTGTTGTCAGCCGATGGTCTTCAGCGGCGAGCACACGCTTCCTTCCATTTTTGACGATCTTGGGCGGTTTGGATCCAGTGTTGATCTGTCGCTTCTTGAAGTTTCTCCAGGGAGTCTCTCCATCGTGTTGTAGGACGGCCAAGTGTGCGCTTGACGTCTCTTGGGTACCAGAACGTGATGCGAGTGGTCCACCGGTCGTCCGTGAGCCTGACTAAGTGTCGGCCCATCGTTTCTTTGCGTCCCATGTATATACTGCGACGTCACGAATGCCAGACATCAAGCGCATGTCCGTGCTGCGTAAATTGCGGTTTATCTGCTCACGACGGTTGATGCAATGTCAATGCACAGCAATGTTCGCTCCAGCGCTCTTTGAGCTCGAGTCATCATCATTGTAGACGTCTTGTTCTCCGCCCATGTCTTGGATGCGTAGCAAAGAGCGGGTAACACCGTGAAGTTGAATAGGTCAGCTCGTATCCTCTTGTCTGCAATGAGATGAGCCGCCTCTTTGATGCTCCTCAGTGCTGTCCATGCACATTTCCTTCTTCTCATGATTTCTGCGCGCAAGTTGTTGTCCATGGAAATGATTCGACCGAGGTAGACGTAGCAGTCAGTGTCTGGAAGTGCGGAGCCTATGAGTACGATTGGTGCTACATCCGCCCACTCATTCCTCATAACCAATGCCTTGGTGCGGTTCTTCGTGAGGCCAATGACTCTGCCGACTTCGTTTAACTCCTTCACCATCTGCTATAACTCTTCTTGCCTTTGACTGATGAGGACGACATCGTCTGCGAAGCGTAGGTTAGATAACTTCTTGCCGTCGATGTTGATACCTTTATCGTCCCAGTCCAATTGTAACATCGCATGGTTTTGTGCAGTGGTATAGCTTGGGAGAGATCGTATCACTAATTTCACATTATGAAAAAAATTACAATCAACAGAGCAGTCGATTGTATGATAAATTAATATGAAATAATAATGCTTTGTTGATAAATTTTTAGAGTCGATGACACCCTTAATAGAGCCTCATTATAGAATCAGTGCCTACAAAGACAACTTCCTCAATCTTTCTTCAGAATTCTCTTTCATTCTCTGGCTCCTCCTTGCAGGATTTCATTGAAATTTACCAGGGATTTGGTCATGCTCAGAATTTTCCACCATAATAATTTTTCACACCTTTCTCTCTCTCCCATTCTGAAAGATACCAGATTCAAGGCTTGTTTTCATTCGAACAAATTTTGATAGATTTGACTATAATTTTGATATCATAATAGAGAGCCAATGCACTAGGACTGCTGTGAACGACAGTGCTAACAATACAGGTGAACTAGCCATTTTCCAACAATCATCTATCTCCGGGTAAATTACCATGCTTCGGATGTTGAAACCATTCAGAGGTTGAATAAGTTCCGATGTCATTGACGTTGAAATAGGAACACCTAGTACTCATCGTGTTCCCATAAGTAGCGACTGCATTAAAAAGAATAATAAATAGTTACATATTATTAGTGACCCTTCCAATTTGAGTTATCAGCATTTTTAGCTGTTGTAGCTTTCCATTACTCATCGTACATACATATACGTCCTCGTTTAATCCTTCATCGCTCATGCTAATTTAAACATCATGATTGTCAACGCAAATCTGCGCAACGGAACTGGTCACACTTGCTCATGCTTCTCTTTTGCTGCTCCACTTTCTTCGACCTTCAAGCCGGACAGGGAAAGAGCGACTCAAACTGTTTCAGATTCTTAGTGTTGCTTCTTGTGCTCTACGAGCTCGAGTTCGAATATTCCGAAGCAGAAAAGCAGCAAAAGTCTGGAAAAAATGGGAAGCAATTCATGGTAGTGAAATGGTAAGGTTAGTTCAATGATTGCACTGGTCAACTTCTTTCTTTTTGCAAAGGATGAACGGTTGAAACTCCGAATGATCAACCTCATCGGCGCTCCGTGCAAGGAACAGATAGCTGCAGATGATAATTCTACTGCGTACCAACAACTTTCCGATTACCTCAAGAGTACAATGGAAATGTCGGTGAGGACATACATCACTTTCTTCATAAATCATTCCAGACAATGAAGATGAATCTCAGCGGCTCTGTTGCGAATCGGGGCTGCTAAGCGTGCAGGATAGCTGCAGGGGAAGTACCTCTTGCCGCGAGGCCCAACACTAGTATTCTGAAGTACTTCCCCGTAGGATGTCTCTCCGCTCCCTCGGATCGCAAGCCCTGGACTACGTACCTAGTCAAATCCTGCTTACTCTCCTATTGTACCGTCAGAGGAGTTCCAACTCCTGAGCTAACCTCTCACACTTAAGACATTTCGTACGCACTAGGAATTATAGCCTCTCTTCTTACACCAACAGAACACAGTGCCAGTAAGTTCATATATGTCTATAAGGGACTTGACTGAACTATGTCTTAGTAAACAAATCAATGAGACCTACGATTTCGTCTCGGGGGGCCTGCGATCCTTGACGTTTTGATTGGCCGTAGGTCTTGCGGTATTGAGATCTCCTTTGCCACTGACTGGACTAGAAAGGCCTTCGGACACGATAGTTCACTGGACGTTGCTCTGAGGGCCCACGCCCTAGACGTAGTTGCGTCGCCACGGTAGAATGACGTAACGGGGAGCACCGTCCTCCGGAGTTGGTCGAGGGGGGCTGTTAGCGGCATAACGGGGGACAGACGAAGGAGGACGTGACGAGACGACATGGGCCAGTTAGTGGGAGGCCGTGCGGCGGAATAGACCCGACCGCACGGGGGAGACGAGAGGGTTAAACTGCCGGACCATTCTGATCAATGTCACAAGGAAACTGCGGTTTCCCGCACGATCACAGTGGTGGGATTAGGAGAGGGGTCATGGCGACTAACTTACGGTCGGCGCCAGCACACCCGGGGAACGATGGAGCGAAGCTCGCGATCCGCGACAGGCTCCTTTTTTTTGAAGATATTTCGCATGTTCCTAGAAAACTTTCCCTATTCCTTTCTCGAGTTTAGCCTGCTTTGTTTGAAATCAAAATGGAACTCTATAGCTAAGGGCACCCTTCGTTGCTGATGCATTGATTGAGCCTTATCCATATGAACCCCCATCACTCCCGAGGCCATCTTTTGTATACTACTGCGGAAAAGACGGAATTTTGGGTCTTCAAAACTCCCGGGTGAACAAGCGCGTGCAGCTACATATCCTGAGACTCAAAGCTGCAGAATCTTAGGAGTGGTCGGGGTGAGCCTTTGTTTTTTGTTTCTATTTGTTTTGTGTGCTGCGCGTCAGTGTGACAGAAATCACCGGTTTTTGCGATCGTTTCGCTGCCTCTCATAAGTCAAAGTACTGGACTATATAATCTGGCTTTTAGGCCGATCCTTGCGACGATTTCTATCAATATGCTTGTGGGAAATACATTCGAAGGGCTCTGGAAAACCGAGCGTCAATCTCCAAAGATATGGAAGACGTCGTGTACCAGCAAATCACAAGTATCTGTTCATTGCCTAGAATTTTATGCTGATTCATGCTAGTGCCTCAACGAAGGCGTTGTTTGAAGGAAAAATTTTTTTGGCCTTCTTGTGTTGGCAGACCTGATTTTAATCGTCTGTGGACAATGCGACCAAACTGAAAAATCCATCCAACAGGTTGGGAGCGGGTGAAGCTATAAATAGTCTCCCGATCCTGCTACATCAAAGCGGATGATTGAGTCCATCTCGAAAAGGGCCATTGTTGCGGGGTTGTTTTATTGCTGTTGCAGAGTTGATACTTTTGAGACGCTGTGTGTTGCAAAAATCTGATTACACCTCGTGCTTCTGTTACTATTGGATCCTCCCAAATTATGCCGACACTACTCCTATAAGATACCACTGGTAAAGGTTCTCAGAAAAACTGTTCAATTCCATTCTTCGAGATATTGAAGAAAGATGATGTGATTCTATACTTGACAATGATCTTTTTGACAACAGCCATTTTTTTCGCTTTCCGCAACCGGGAAACCTTCAGAAGAAAGACCGTTGCATGTATAGGGTTGTGGAAGAACACGTGCGCCGTGAAGAAGTGTAACCTTTGTCATCATCTGGCTGGATCTTTGAATTTTCGATGATTATGTACAGTCAGGAACATTGAGTTGTCCTAGTGTGGTATTCACTATGAGCTTATGTCCTTCATATTTTTCAGAGGTATTGGAATCAGAGGAGCCGTCCGAGTCTAGAGCGATTACTGCTTCACGGTTACTTTACCAAAAATGTGTGGCAGCAGAAGATGACCCAAGCTTCAATGGGAGTGCTGGCCAATTTCTTCTTCAAAAAATTCACGTGAGTCATACTCGATTTCCCTAAATTGTGGGTAGGTGTGTCGGTTTGTACGCATTTGTGTCTGTAGCTAAGAATGTACTCATCTATATCTTCCGAAAATCATTCATACTTCAGCAATTTGGTCACTTTCCACTCATCCACAATGAGGAATACGATGAAGATAAATTCGATCTGACCTCATTACTTACATACTTCAACCAGAACAGAACAGTTTTGAAAGCGATTCTTCCCACTGTTCAAGTCGATCCACGCAACACTTCGAGTTTTGCAATAACGGTATGTATTTGTTGTAAGCACTGCACGACCAGAAAGGTCTAGGGCGTGCCAAGCTTTTTGAATGCGGGACACATTCTGCGTATCTAGGGCACATGTGGAGACCGCAAAACCTTGTCCCATTTCTCCTTAGGGCCCTATGAGGGTCAAAAAAGAAGGGGTGATAATGTGGTCCGTACTAGAATCTACGTGGTGACAATTTCTTGCATTTTGGTTGCCGCTTCGGAATTCGCGCGGAACGGCATTAGTTTGAACACCGGATGTCATATCTATAATTAGGGCCATCACCTCTAACCCTCTTTAGTAGTCTATGACAGGAGGGAAGTTGCGGAAAATTGCGATATTATGCGGCCGCATATTTCGACCCATCTTGGAACAGGTGGACCATGAGCAGATTAGTACTTTGCCAGGCTCGGCAGTAGATTATTTGGAGGCGGGTTCCTTGTCATCGTAGACACAGGTAAAAAAATCTTGTCCCTAGTTGACAATGGCAGACATCCTTGTTGGTGATGGCTGAGAGGTTATCCACAACGATCAGGTAGCTGGGTTCTTCCTCTTGTTAAACAGTGACAGGTTGAGAATGTAAGAGAGTACTTCGGATTCCGTGCCAATCACTGGGGCTCACCCCCAGCCCCCCTCCCCCTCCCATCGAGTTCATCTCCAATACAGCCGAGACACATAAGGACTACCTTTGGCTAGTCCAATTTTTCGATCTTGTCAATTTTGTGACCTCGGGTATAGGGGTAAATCGATACCCTGATCACGAATATTGCATTCATTTTTTGCGTTGCGCCATTTGGCGCCATTTTGCGGCACAACTTTCAATTGTCGAAGAAATTTATCATGATGAGGTTTTCTACGACTGTAATCATGGATATGCACTAACTATGTATGGAAATGGTGCCATTAAGCGCTACCGTGGGCGCCTGCCAAAAACGCGGAACGTTGTAGACATAGGGAGTCTAACCGAACACCCTTATTATCGTACCAACCACAGAAGGTTTGGCCGTATTATCTGCTATGCCACCGACACACTACACATCCGCATCCCGACATCGCTCACAGAACTTTATTGCTTTCTTCAGCATACCATAGCATACGTTCCCCGTCAACCGCTGAGACTTCCCTTTCTTGCGTTACCTCCTACGCTACTTTTCATGGCACCAGAATCTCGTAGAAAGAATGCGTATAAACAAAAAAGGTGTTCCATATAGTAAAGAGCATCATCATGTCATGACATGACGGTAAAACGGGATTCCAATACTTAACTCTTGGGTGTTAGGGATTGGTTTTCCTTCTCTCCTCTCCAATCTCCTCTTTCATTACCCTCCAGCTGCTACGGCAGCTCCATGTGGAATGAATGAAAGTGTGTTCAGTAGGTGTTTGTGTAGCCGCTGGATGGTATTACAATCACGCTATTGCAAAACATCGAGAGCTCAAGTCCTGCAAGGCAACCGATTGTGCCAGCGGCCTGTGTACCATATGCTTCTTATCACTTAATTCAATTGCGGACGGACAGAGAGGCATGCGTACATACATAGAGACATACAAACCGACACCAAGTTAGCGGTTTATAAAATAGAAAGATTGCTCGAAAAACCCCATGGTTTCGTTCAAACTTCGCAACTATTTCCAATGAAAAAAAAACGCAGAACTAGTATCATTTGATAAGGACTGTCGAGAAACACAACGGTCGTTATCAGATGACACTAGTTCTGTGTTCCTGTTCGATCCCCATCACCCCTTATATGAACCGTGCTCCCATTGTCATTGCGAAAGATGCTGCGAAATTGGTGGTACTCACATTCAGGTCTCCTTGTAAGCTCTTATCAGTTGTGATCACATTTGTCACCAACCACCTATGCCCCGTTCGACATCCTTCAACAGATTCAGAAACCAATGTATTGCAGCTGCTGCGACGCCAGGTTATCAATGTAATGGCACAGAAACACAAATACACACTGACAGACATAGAATTTCTACACAGGGATAATCGACACGCGGAGAAATTTTTAAATGCCTACTTTGATTCGCTTGATCTGAACGAATTCAGTTCGATCCGCAGAGAAGACAGTCATTTCTGTATGTCCAAGCCTTGCAAGAAGCAGTTCGGAGTAACACTATACCGAAGATGAGTTTGCGCCTGGATCTCTTCAAGAACGTGGTGAGTGCAAGACGCTTGTGTGCTGTTTTTCTGTCTGTCACCATTTCTTTTCTTATGAGAGCAGCAGCTGAACAGTGAATCTATCCATCAAAATAAGGTCTGCTAGTTGGGTTGTGTGTTAAAACCGCTCTGTTACTATGTCAAAGTGTCACTTGTTTCTATGCTTCAAAAAGCAAAACGCGAGGAAGCTCATGCTACTGTTGTTGCTAGTTGTAGCTTTAACGAGTAGAAGTGCAGAAAAGCAGAATCGCCCACAGCGAGATGGAGGCTCTCGAAATGGATGGTGTTCATTATCGCTTGGTTCTATAGCAGCGTATCATCATGAAGATACATGAGGTGGTTGATCCGATTAAATGACGGGCCAAAATTATGGTAATCGCGTGCGTGAGGTCGTACCCACTTCCTCTGACTCTTATCTTTCCTTTTCCTTTCTGGCTCTTCATTTTCCTCTTCCTTTTTCAGCATAATATAATAAGGGACAGTGCCTCTTCCCATGGAAATCAGATATCCTATATTTCACACAATTGGTGTTGGTGAAAGAGCCACATTACGGTGCAACGGTCTGAGGGGCTCTAGCGCGCAACATCTAGCGGCACATCAACGCAACAAAGGAGCTCTGGGCAACGGTGAAACACGCCAACAAGTCAGAAATTACTCAAGGTACAGAGGAAAAAAGGAGATTCGAATGCTACACTTTCCACCACGACGAATTTTAAATGCAGGAACTTTTCTTTTTACGCTTTCGATCCCCCAAACTGGAAAGAATCGATGTCAGAGACCACTTCTACACTCTTGAGAACCAATTCCGGTCATGAGCAAGAACCACTTAAGTACTTTCACTTGGACACTTTAGCAGCAGGACGAGGTGCTCAGTCTTAAAGCAAAAATCCTAAAAAGCGCGATTTCTCAAGTCCAGTGTCTTTGAACACCTGTTAACCACCAGCACCTGTGTTAGGAATCCCCTAGCAAACTAGCGGGATTTTCTCCATGCTTAACCTGGAAGCAAGAGCAAACTAGAAACTCTGAACAAAGGCTGATTCGTCAAAGAGGGCACAAAAACCCGAAAATTATTTTGACGTGTTCCCTACGTGCCACCGTGCGAGCCTTCCCACTTCATCTGAAGCCCTCTATTAATGCAGTAATCAACAGATTTTGAATCAAAGCCAGCCTGCTTTGTGACACTAATAGCCAACACTTTTCAAACCTACTAGTTCATTAGGTCAACAATCGTTATGGTGAAGGAGTACATATTTCATGGTAACTGGATGGTGTGTTCCCTTATACAGAGCCTCACAGGCATAGCAAAATTAATTTTTTTATTTGTCCTAACCTTTAGCATATTGACCTCCAGAGTCAACCTCAATACGCCTACCTTCGTTCAGTTGGTTGATGCCACATTTGTCCGAATTAAGAGACATGTGTCAAAAACATTTGGAGGCCAGATTTGCAGTCCTTCTCGTCGTCGAGCTTGTTCCAGGTGATGAGCGAGGGAACATGAAAAAAGAAAAGCTCTTAGACGTTTTTCCGATCATGGCGTATGGACAGACGCAGCCCTTCGAGAATCTTCTGAGGTGAGACCAAAGACTCACGGATTTGCTGCCGTGAAGCAGATTGAAGCCAGAAGTCGGGCTCAGTGGACTAAACCGAGCCCTTTTGTCGTTTCTGTGCATGGCTACGCACCGACAAAGACGTTGCCATGCTCAGAATTGCGAACGGAGCCGTATTAAGGCCCCAGGGCATGTATTTACCGCTCCCGCCGCCTATCCCTGCTCCCTCCGCCCACTATCCGAGATTGCATGGCTGGCGTAACGC
>KZ345078.1:229869-241817 GCA_002352805.1 Teladorsagia circumcincta | reverse complement strand
AAGGAAGCTCATCCTCACTATGATAACGCTCAACCCCAGCTGTCCCTTTGAAATATTTGCATACACGGAACATGCAGCTAGTGCGGACAGTATGGACACTGCGAAAGAATGTCAATTATTGGCGCTCTTCGCACTTTCCCATTGTCTGCAGGGTCTATTTCGTCGCAAATTTTGAGTCAAAGTAAAACGAAGGTCTCGGATAAAAAAGTGGTCAAGGACATGCTCCGCAGCGCATCATTGGCGATCAGGGTTCCCTCACTTGAAAATTTCATTTCCTAGACTCCCATCCTCACAGTACGTTCCTGCTATCGCGCGCGAGCTACTACTTATCCATTACTGCCTAAATGCTCCTCAGAGCACGGACTATGCATTTTTATCAGCGTGATACTACATATACTCAAGGGGTCAAACTGTTCTTACAAACGAGGTTCAGCCAAATCGGATTTTGACCCATTTTCAGACAGGTGAAGCAAACAGCTGTCGTTATCCTTCCGTAGCCAGTAGGGCTAACCCATTTTCTATTTCTTACGTTATCGTGCACGATACGAATATTTTTTATCCTATGTGGGAGTATCTTATGCAGCTAGCTAATTTTTCGAATATCCAGGGCCGAGCAAGGCAAAGAAAGATTTTGAATACGATCCCGTAAGCGATGGAAGCATATAAAAGACTCTCTTCGCAACCTAGAAAATAATCCAAATTCGCCTTGGCCTTGTGCGAATTATAATTTGTTTTCGTTCATCTCAGAAAATTCGCAATAAAATTGCGTCAATGCAGAAGAAAGCCGTGCTCGATACCACATTGACAGACGCGTATCTGGACGAGAAGTATAAAGGGGTTCGTTCAATTGCTAGAGTACTTTATAAAATACGAGTGCTTACTATCTTTTGATGTTCCAGGTAGAAGACTTCATGAATTTGACCTTCCTCGGATTTCTTGATGGCATTGGTCATTTGGAAACAGTTGAGACATTCAGCAATTTGCTGAAGCCTGCACCAAACCCGAGGAGTTCTTCCACTGCGTCACTGGACACAAATGCATACTATAACAGAAAATTGAACCGCATAGGTACGTCGTTTTTTCATCCAGCCGATCCTCGTTATCAGTGCATTCCGCTCCTGCAGAGTTGTTTGCCATCCATAATTTTCAACTTTTTATGGTTTCCAACCATTCCATTGAAGCGAGCGGAGTTGACTAATACATGCAAACTGTGTTTCGAAGGGTACTCAAAATTTGACCGATTGTGACAAAGCTGGTGCAGGAGAATCTACATTTCATGTTTTTACGATGTCTGCATAACTGGTGTGTAGGATGCCTAAAGAACAATTCAGCGGAATTCATGCTTCTGCTACTGATGGGGTAAAAAGATTCACAAGCCAGGTAAAGAACACAAGAAGTAATGCTAAACAAGCCGCTGAGGCTTTTTGTGTTCTTTTTGTGTTCTTGGCCTGGGCTTGTGAACCTTGAAAAGCCGCCAGAAGGGACTTGGATATGTGCTAACTCCATTTCTTCACCTATTCCATTCCCGCTCACTTGCTAGTCTAAGTAATCGCGCCTTCGGCTGAGTAGACATGTGCGGTCGTTTCGAGACTGCAGTGACTATTCCAACTGGGTCCTTCAGATCGCCTCACTTTGATGATGCCGTCTTCTGTGTTTCTGCCTGTTCCTTGACTGAACGTGCCTTGTGTTTATGGCAAAACTGTTGTGTTTGGGAGGAGTATGTTTGTTCCTGACAATGAAAATCAATTCAGGTCTTAATTAATCACGGTTCCTGGAAAGCCAATTGGCAGAATTCGCCCCTTTTTCGTCGAAGGGGAAAAAGAGGGACTTCTTGTTTAAACTTTTATATTTCATTTCTGGTAGTCTCATCTGAAGCGAAAAACGTCGGAAGAATGGCAAACAGGAACCAAAATATAAGAGGCAAAAATTTTGTCACACTGCAGTCGGCTTGGCTACATTTTCTAGCAGATTTGCTTTCGTTCAGCGGAGATTTCTTATCAAAGACCGTACTTCTCCATTTTCCCCTCAAGTACGATTTTGAAAGTTCTTCAGCACATACTCCACAGTTTTCGTTACGATATTAAGGAAAGGAAGGCTTCTATCCCGTGCACAGTCTCGTGAAATTGAGAGTTTTCGTTCTGATGCGATGTTATCCCTAATCGAAAAGCAAAGAAAAACATCCACAACGTTTTTCACTTCCACATATTGTCTGATCCCGAAAGGAACCCTAAACTATCATGTAACTCAGACTAGACTCAACTATCGCGCAATGTGGCTGCCTGACGCCTCATGGTTCTTTTTTGTGACCATCTGCTCTCTTTCAACGTCAGACAGCGCTATTCTTCTCTTCTTTTCTCTGATTGGCTGAAGAAGAAAAAGTAGTGACTATCAATTGAATTTTATTACGTGAAAATGGAATTTTATGGAAAATATGAGGTGGTTGTACAATTTTGGGACACAAGCGATTTATCTAAATAAATGGCATAGGCTTCTTCGACCACAAATTCGGTACCAAATTCGGTTTTTTGATCACATTTACCACAGTTTTTATTCCAACCAGTTTGGTCCCCCGTCAGCTGCCGGAACCTTGCTTTCCTGCTTCCACTGCGCTCCTTTTCACCCATGACCCCAAAATTCTCTAGAGGGGATGCACATGCGCTGAAAAGGATATTTTATATAATAAAGAGCGTCACCACAGTCATGACATGACGTTAGAACCACATATCACTGCTAAACTGTACCTTTACGGAGCGGTTTCCCTTCTCTCCTCCCCATCCTCCTCCTCTTTCCCTTCACTATCCTCCAGCTGCTACTGCAGCACCAAGTGGAATGACCGAGAGTCTCGTCAAGTAGGTGTTTACGTAGTCCTTGAGGTGATACCACAATCACGCTATCGCAAAACACTGATAGCGCAAGTCCTGCGAGCTACACGAATCTGTTGGCGGCTTGTTTATTCCATAAGCTTCCTTATCACTTCATTTTCATTTTGCGGACGGACAGACAGACATACATACATACATACAGACATGCATACAAACCGACACACCAAGTTAGCAGTTTATAAAATAGAAGGACACTTTTCTAGAGACTTCTGAAAAGCTTTTCAAGACACTATTCACAAAAGGAACTCTGACTGTTTCTGATAAAAATTTTTATAGGTGTGCCGTCAAGCTTTCTCCAATTCCCACGATTCCAGACGGAGATTCCAGAGTGAATATTTCAAAGTTTGATTAATATCAAATGCAATAAATGGGCTGATTGGTAGGTGCATCTAGCTAGGAGACATTGGTGATGGGCCTAGGCGCTCCATCGCCTGCGCACTGTATACAGTCATAATGGTGTGTTTGACGCGAAATTGAGTCTTCAGCCAATGCAATAGCGAATAGTGAAAATGACGCGGTTCCTTCTAGTTCTGTGAGAGGAGAAGGTATTTGAAAAACAACTTCGAGCTGTGTGATTGTGCAACGTAATATTTTTTGATGGCTCAGTGGTCGGCTAAGTGGCTATTTGTTGGATAATTTTATCCATATTAATGAGTGGGAGCGTGGGCGCAACAAGATAATCAGCCTCCTACCAAACAGTTAAAGTTGCTCCGAGCAATTGTCTGTCAAACATTACAAGAAAATTTCAACAAATATTCCAGGTCCTACATTTATGGCAGCTTGGGCTTTCCCATCGCTCATGAAATCACGAATGGTCTCAACGATGAAGGTGAGATCATCATTACTGTCTTTCGACAGTGAACATTTGAGACTTCGGGACTACATATAGCTGAAGATAAGTAACATGAAGTACCACGATATCATTTCAAAACTCAGTCAATGGATTATTCTGGCTCGCGGATCCACTAAATTCTGTTCTTGTATGCTTAGAATCAAAAGCGTTGTTCAAAAAAAAAAACGTTAAGGAATCAGGAAGCAAAGATCGACCCGTCCAACTTTCATCGATTACTTTGTCAAATCTTTCTCCTATAAATACTACACAAGTTTAGCTGCGCTCATATTTGCGTGCATCACACAGGACTGCAATAGTATCAAACGAAATCAGCGATATTTTCATAGCGCATCGTGGCAAACTCTACTCACCTCGGTGGCGCCCACAAATAGCATTTGATCCCCTTCCTTCGCCTACTTTCAACCACTTGTTCTTTGCCTCTGAGCCCCATTGGAACCTACCCATAATATACGCGGCAAACTCCGCCTACTGCGCACGCCCCGCCTACCAACAACGACTGGCCTCTCTTCGCTGTCGGACTTTCGCCACTTCTTTCCCAATTTCCAGGACTTCTTGGGGACCGAGTTACGATGTTTGTGGACTCCGCCCACTTTAGTGCGCACCCCACCTACTAATAGCTTTTGAATTCCCTTCCTCAGCCAACCTTGCCCCCTTTTTCCCTGTCGCCGGAACTTCCTGGAAGCGAGCTA
The DNA here is from genome assembly GCA_002352805.1 of Teladorsagia circumcincta. Lineage (NCBI taxonomy): Eukaryota > Metazoa > Nematoda > Chromadorea > Rhabditida > Trichostrongylidae > Teladorsagia > Teladorsagia circumcincta. The sequence continues at coordinate 237,393 of KZ345078.1, read as the reverse complement.
TAATGATTCGTGGATAACTCCACCCATTTCGTGCATGTCCCGCCCACCAGTGGCTGCTGACCTCACTTCGTTCGCCGACCACGACCCACTTTCTTCGGATCTCCGGGACTTATTGGGACCGAAATATGAGGGTTTGCGGATAACTCTGCCCACTTTGGCGCACGCCCCATCCACCGAAAGCATTTATCCATTTTCTTTCTGTGCTCATCGCCAGGGTAGGTGAGGAAAAACCGCTGAATAAAGAGATTGCGAGCTTAAAAAAGACCGAAGACGAAAAACGATGATAACTTTTTTCTCTCTCTCTATTCCTCGTCCACAATGCCCAACTTGTTGATAATCAGGATTCTGGTCTTTGTCTGTTTGGGTTTTGTGAAGGATTTTTAAAATAATTAATGATAAATGCTCATGACTTGGGCCTGTCCTCATTAGTTCACCTCTGAGAGGAGTGTAGATCTTCAACATTATGACGAGAAACGCAATCCGAATTTGTTTACGAATGATACTCAAAATATGGTTTGTAAGCCTGAAAGCATATTAAAGCCACAAGTCAGGCTCAGTGGACCAAACCAAGCCCTTTTGTCGTTTCCGTGCATGGCTACGCACCGACAGAGACGTTGCCATGCTCAGACTCGCGAACGGAGCCGTAATAAAGCCCCAGGGCATGTATTTACCGCTCCCGCTGCCTATGCCTGCTCCCTCCGCCCACTTTCCGAGTTTGCATGGCCGGCATAACGAGTGAAATCAGCTAAGATGATTGCCATATCAACCGAAGGAATAGCTGCCATATCCGGAAAACTCGTTTGGATGTGCTCCTCTCACAAGCTGGCCTTTTTCACTGCCGGTTCGGCCTTGTCGACGATTTATTTTCGTTTTTTCTTAATTGTCGTTCCATTTCCCATCTCTATAGTCAGTTTCAATCACCATAATGCCCAAACACGAGCCTGACTTTTGCCTTTAATTTTCTGCTATGCCCTATAGTAGCATTGTTTCTACGCTTCATCTTGTCGTGGTCACTTATTCATATTCATGCAATACTTTCCAGCAACGGCTAAATGAAGGTGTTGCACAATTAGAAAGGTTTCAAATACGAACATAGAGTTTTATCTTTCATTGATCGTTACTACAAAACTGACATGAATTTCTCTCTTTGTTGTAATGGGAATGACCGGCCAGTAAAAAGTGAAAGATTCAACTCCTGGAAAACTATTCGAATCATTTGATCGCCACCTATGCGAAGTTTCCACATGCGGTCTTCGATTTCCAATCTTACTTTGAATCTCTTCTCTTATCAGGAAAAATTCCAATAAAAATTTCTAGGAGAGAACGACGACGAAGAGGAGCAACAAAGCACCTCGTCAGGCATAACGGAACAGAAGGAATTCAAGGAAAGCTCAAAATGCTTAACCCATGAGTTTGATGAAGTTCTGGTATGTTTTCCTGCTTACATTTGAAAATGTTTGCTTTAGTCAAAGCATCTACGTCCTGTTTAGGATCTAGAAACGAACATGACGCTCAACGGATCTCTAACGCTGACAAAAAATATCGCAGATTTTGAAGGGATTAAACATGCATACAAGGTAGGAATTCGAGCCATGTGATTTCAAAACCTTTTGTCTTTGAACCTCGCCATCTTACTTTTTGATAGTTTTCATAGTTCTGCCGGAAGGACTTTGGCAGAAGATCTATTTGCTCAAAGTTTCGACGCTCTCATCATTTCTATATTCCTATAAAATTGACGAGAGCGTCGAAACTTTGAGCAAATAGATCATTACCAAAGTCATGACTCAAAGCTTATGATTTGCATTATCCTATCGTTGCCGGATAGGCGGACTGTATGTCGTTCGTGTCTGCCAAAATCCCCTAAGCGTTCTCTGAAAAAGCAGCGCGTAATGGAAAATCCTTAGCTTGATTAGAAGAAAGCACACAGTGCAAAAAATAGGTACAGGAAAATAATGTTCAAGGTGTTCGAAGCGTGCATGACGTGAGTGGATACCTGCCCATAACAGGCAGAGCATGCCCTGAAGTGGACAGTCATTCATAGAGGTCCTCATACTCGGTTCTGAGAAGTCTTATGGAACGGGAAAAGTTGCACAGAGGTCGGAGGTAGAGGAGTTGAATTTAATGGTAGGCGTGGCGTAGACAAATTGGGCGGAGTACGCTACCAGATGGTCAAGAAGCCTTGGAGACCGGAAAAGCCAACTGCTATCGCTGGGCGAGATATGCACCAAAGTGCCCAAAGTGATTCGACTCAGAGCCGACTCGGAGACCAAGAAATAAGTGAGTAAAAGTTGGCGAGCAAGAAAACTGCCGTAGGTGGGCACAACATGCACCAAAGTGGGCAGAGTTTGTCACGAAGTTATGAATCGGTTGAGAGACAATCCTGAGATCAGGAAAAAATGGACAGAAGTCGAAACGATGGGAGATCAACTGCAGACGAGGCAAGCGTTAAAGCGAGCGATGTTTGTTATGAAAATAAATAGTTCGGCTCAGAAACAGTCCAGAGACCGGGAAAACGGTGGACAATAGTTGCTGAAGGAACGAGGGTCCAAAGCCACCGTTAGGCAGGGCATGGTAAGTGGTGGGCGGAGCTATAATCCAGAGCCGCGCATTCGTTCAGACCAGCTAGCCGGAGACCGAAAAAAAAGCGGACAAAATCTAGCTCAGAAAGGCAAGTGAATCTTCTTGATGCATCGGGTTGAAATTGACTGTGTAGTGCGCGTTGCATTTAAAAATAAATGAATATTACTAGCTGCTTGGAAAGTTGCTGAGCAGATCTTTGGGACACGCAAGCACCCTCACTGATTCGGCTTTCATTGTAGTCGACCGCATATGCTCTACAGAGTCTGCCTAAGGTGGTTTTATACGCAGCCCAATGACAATCACGGTGGTCACAACAGGCTCTAGTTGATTTCCTGTATGATGCCCGTGGAGAACTGCTATCAAAGAGTTATTATAATTCACACAATACATTATTGTGTGATTTATAGGCTTACCAATATACGAAAGTGAGCGAATGTGGAACAACTCCGCTGAAGGATTTGGAGATGCTGAACGAGGATCGATTATTTTTTATTGGATTTGCTACGGTAGTTTTTATATTGATTTCAGTTTGGAGGTGAAACATGGAGCTTCGAAATGCCACTAATGATGTGGCAGTGGTGCCCTCAGCGTTGTGGGTCAGACAAGTAGGAATCAACCTCCAACATTTTGAGCGTGTGTGTACGTCATATTTCTTCCGCATCAACGATATCATCAGGATTTGACCACGTCCTATGCTTTCTTTTCACTCTGCCGAACGATATATCTTTATTTGGCAAAATATAAGAAGATTCAGAAGTGATTGACGATAGTTCTAAGAGCAGGAGCAGACAATAATTACCTCGAAGAAGACGGAAATCTGAAGCAACAGTCCCAGCAGGGTTAGAGTGGGCGTGGCGTACAGAAATGGAACCTCCTCTTGCCAACCGTGGATATTCGTTCACGATCACGATTTACATCGAGAATCGACTTTTGCGATCATTTTGGGATCACATGGACTATTTGAGGTCAATTCACGATGCAAATCGTGACCGTGAACGATTCTCCACGACTGGCAAGAGGGGTGCATTTTTTGTAAGCCACCCCACTTCGACCCAAAAATGTTGCTTTAACTGAACAACCGGTGCCTTGTTCAAGTCTGCTCTAACTCCTGCGCTAACAACTGTGGTAACACTTTTTCTTTTGCAAGCAGGAAGGTGACAGGGCAATCGTGACACCCATTGAAGCAATTCTCTGGCTCCCGTTTCGCCCTCTCCACCATATGATCAGGATTCGATTGAAGCTTTGAACGATGAATCTTGGAGTGTTCCATTTTCTTCTTTTATTATTATTACTATTCTTTATGACATTGCTTTCCAACACTTGTCGGAGTCCGCTTTTTCTCTCAAGCTTTATCAATGGTCCTGGTTCCATCCATCGGCTGCAGTCAGCAGCGTTCACGTGTTATTTCATTTTATCAAGGCTCCGGGCTTAGCCGCACTGAAGTGATCGCTGCCTTAGACAGAGCTGCATGGTCCGCCACTGCAGAGATCGCTACCTTCGCGCATCGAAATGCACTAAGACGCTAGGCGCTAAGGGCTTCTAACATCTCCAGCAAAGCTAACATGGTCCGCCCACCGTTCGATCATCTGCGTCGCCACTTTGATCTGCTGTGCTCTCTCTACTCGGATTCTCGTATGCTCTCCACGAATCACATTATCTCTCATCTCCCTGCCTACCTCTTGGACTGATCTGCAATGTAGAGCAAGGAAGTTCGTACGTCCTGTGCATTTCGGTATTTTCTTTCTTTTTTCTACTCTTACAGTCCACCTTTCTTCCCTACTTTCATATGCTGGTGTGATTGCCACATGAATTTAATCCTGATTTTTGCCTTTAACAAAGAGATGAGCTAACAGTGGTGATGCGTTACGACCCTTGCGAGTAATAACCCGAAATATCAAAAGTAGCGCGTGACGTGATTTAACTATGAATTGTCATAAATAATCTGGCAACTTATTTCAAGTATGATTCTTTCAATGTTTAGCCTTTTTGTTCAAAATCGCCGCTGACCGACAAACGACTTTGGATCAGCACCAGTGGATATGCACCAAACCGACATCGGTATGTCACTAAACCATAATTTGTTGGGTTGCAAGCTCTCGAGCTACCAGCTTTCTTGTTAGTTGTAGACCACTTTTTCGTGCATACGTGTGTTTCAAAGCACAGTTTTTGTACATGAAATGCGATTAATGGCATATTGTGACTTCACGATCCTTTGAGGACTCAAATCCTGCAAAATCTGCCTTCTTAATATGCACTCTGGGGAGTTTCATTGAAGCAGCGTTCCAGCAGGGTTTTCACCTTCGACACTAATTGTGTGGAACGATATGCTACCCTTATCACTAGCACAAGAAGTGTTACTTAACAAAAATTCCCCTTGAAAACCACTAGAAAGGGAGCTGAACGGCTCCGAAGTGGGCGTGGTTGGGAAATGGCTGCAAACCCCGCGACATCTGCCATCTCTTGTCGAACGTGAAACCTCTGTTTGCTTGAGGGAAAATTGGCGCAGCCAGGCGTGGATTTCAACAGCGTGTACGTCCTCCTCTCCGAACTAGTCTTCTGCATTCAAATGACGTTTCCGATATGAATGACCACTACGTTTCCTGCAGGCTATGTTTGTTCTCAGATCTGGAAGAAAATGTGCTGTATTGGAAAATGCTGAAAGGAAATATCATAAAAGCAGCTTACATGGTTGTGCAGCATCAGGCGGCTGTAGTTCCTGGACAAAAACTTTTTCTACAGTAATCGTCAAGGAATACTCTCAGAGTGATCTTGATAGAGTAGAGTTTTCGTTATGCTCTGCTTCTTTTGAACGATGCACTCACCTTTCCTGTTCATTCCATATCCATGTGGGGATAGACTATGAGGTATTAAGAACTTGGCGAAGAATCTGCTGGTCCTTTCACTTCTGACCGTCCATGTTTTAGGGCGTCAGCAAATAAGATCATAGATAGGATGACTTAGTAAATCACAATGCCGAGTCGGTAGTTGAAGAAACAACTCGAAGGTTGCAATGGTCATGTCATTCACTAGGTGCATGAGATACAGATGTATACCTCTTCCTCTGTGGCATCAAGGAAGCTCAAGAAGACAGACGCTTTCAGCGTGAACGGAGTGGACATTCTGGGGACGTGGAAAAGATTGATCTGGGCAATTTCCTGGAAGAATGCCATTAACCTTGTGAGGAATCATAGGGGATTTTGTCTTTTTGAGCTAATCATGTTAAAGCCACACTATCTCAGCAATTCTGAGCTCTTTCAAGACAAAAAAATAGGCCAAACACATCTCGTGGGTAATCTCTAGCTATCAAAGCGGTCCATATGCCTTACCAGAAACCACTTTTTTTATGTTTTGCACTCATGTATTCCACCCTTGTCACATTACCTAAAAAGGTTCTGGGAAAGTAATTAGACGAAGTGTCAAGAGGAATGAAAGATGACAGACAGCTTCAGAATTCAGGAGCTTCAGAATCACGACATACAAGGGAATTATTGGATTCTATTCAAGTCTAACACGCACGGCCTGAACATCTGTGAGCATCCCCATTTCAGAGTGAATTTGGCAGCGGCGAGTCTACCTGAATTTGCAACAACGTTCCATTGTAAACGAGGATCGACAATGAATCCAGAGAAAAGATGTTCATTGTGGTTATGATCATATTTGAACTTAACACCTGATACATGGTGTGAATTCACTTTTATGAGTAACAGACTAACGAGACTTTATAATTCCCTCTTAACATTTGAATAGCCCTTTTTGATTGTACATTCAGTATGGATCATTCAATGCTTTATCAAGTGCTTGTAGGTGCATTGATAAATCATTGTGTGCATTTGTATGTACCAACTTCTGTGTGTCATGTTATGTCTTACCAGCTTAGCGACGCACGCACTTGCGTGCATCTTACGTAACTGCAATAGTATGGGACAGTGTCGCCGATATTTTTCTGGTGCATCGTGGAGAGCTCCGTCCACCTTCGTGGCGCCCACAAATAGCATTTGATCTCCTTCTCTCATCCACTTTTCCGGGTCTGTGCCCTCTTGAGCTACCCATACTTTGGGGCAAACTCCGCCCACTTCAACGCACGCACCACCCGCCAATGCCTGCTGGCTTCACTTCCGTTGTCGAACTCTATACTCTTTTCCCCGGTCTCCAGGACTTTTTGGAACCGAGCTACAATGTTCCGTGGATAACTCCGCCTACTTGATGCACGCTCTACCCACCTATAGCAGTTGACCACCCTCCTGTTGTTGGTTTCTATCCACCTTTTTCCCGGTCTCCGGAACTTCTTAAAACCGAGTCATGAATTTTCGTCGCAAACTCCGCCCACTCTGGTCATGTCCCGCCCCCTGTGACGGTCGACCTCTACTACCCCACCCACCTCTATCCACCCTTTTCTCGGTCTCCGGAACTTCTTAGAACCGAGTCATGAATTTCCGTCGCAAACTCCGTCCACTCTGGTCATGTTCCGCCCCCTGTGACGGTTGACCTCTACTACCCCACCCACCTCTATCCACCCTTTTCCCGGTCTCCGGAACTTCTTAAAACCGAGTTATGAATTTTCGTCGCAAACTCCGCCCACATTGGCCGTGGCCCGCCCCCCCCCCCGGTGACAGTTGAACTCCACTCCTCCATCCACCTCTATCCACCTTTTCCGGCTCCCCGAGACCTTTCCGACCCGAATTATGAGGGTTTGTAAAAATTGTTGTACACTTCAGAGCGCGCTCCGCCCATTGTGGGCGGACCTCCGCCCTCGTCACGCATGCTGGGGATACCTTATACAATGCTCCCCTACACTGACTTTTCCATTGAGCTATGGACCTACTCCAAACCGATTTATGAATTTTTTCACAAAGCACTGCTTTTTCGGAGAACGCCCCGCCCACCGGGGGTGGGTCTCCCTAGTTCGTTGGAACTTATCAATGCACACCTTTACCCACATTTGGC
>KZ345078.1:212129-229769 GCA_002352805.1 Teladorsagia circumcincta | reverse complement strand
CATAGCGCATTATGTATAGTGGGATATTTGTCTGTTATACCTCCAAAAAGGCGGCATCACGGTCGATTTTCGATGCTCTCTTCAGCGTGGGCTGAGAGCAACACCCCCAGATCAAATTTGTGGGCACACAGTGTTCGATAATGGAGCTGTGGACTGTCGATGAAGGCATTAATAAGTATCTTCTTCCAAGTGAAGAAGGGGGCAGGCCGGACGAGTTGAACGAACCTGGTTGCTCTGAGGCTCGACCAATCTTCTCATATTTGAATTAGTCGCAATGCCCGGTTCACGCTACGTATCACGGGGTGCGCGAGGTATTTCGTTCAAATGCTATGACTAGTCGCCAAATGCTGTCTTTGTAAGAGCCCAGTGCCATAGTCGCGCGTTTCCCAAGAGCCGCAACGACAAATATGGATACTCGCAGGTTACTTAAAAGATTCTTCGACGTTACTTCAGTTGAGGACGTTGCTTTCTTTTGTCACTCAGCAACAGTTAGCGACAAGGACATGAGAAATAGTCTCCATCTTACGGCTGCCTCCTGTCGAGGTGTCATAACTGATTGAAGGTAAAAACACCCGGGCGAACGCCGGCTCGATGGACAGACTTTGAGACAAAAGCTTTGAACAGATTGAATGAGGACTTCGTCTCTTTCGAGGGGGAGTTTCCATTTTTTTTCGCACGCGAAAGAACAAATGGTGAGCTACTAGCGCCCGCTCAAAAGCTTGACGAACAACGGGATGACAGGTGACACAGATGATACTCAAAACCAGTAAAGGAAAGAAAAAGGCGTTCCATTCTGGAACACAACTATCTTAAAGGAGGACTCCACGGAAAGGACGAAGGTCAAGTTAGGGAGAAATTGCCTAGTGGGGAGACCGGCGAACATCCTGAGGGTACGGACAGGCACGCAACCGGCAGCGGCAGATTTCACCTCGGAGAGCTAGCAGGGCTCAGTCTTGGCGGGTCTGCCTGTCTCCGCCCACCGTCTCTCTAATCACTCGCCACAGGTCTATACGCGGCGATTGATTGGATAGCGGAGAGAGCGTTATGTTGAAGAGGGCACAGCGATGGGAGTCTCATCAATGCCGAGATCAAGGCGAAAGAAAGGGGTCCCACTTCTCGGGTTCTGAGCCGTTTTTCGTGGTTTCGCTTTCTTCCTGGTACTACTCACCACCTCTACCTTAATTTAAAATGAGTTGAGTTTTCATCGTAAATTCTGCCTTTAAGGCTTGGATCAGTATTCGATAGGAAACTCTCTTTTAATGTAAGCCGAAGAGCAAATGGATTATCAACCAGTTTTTGAAGAAAAAAGCCGGTGACTTGACCTTTTACTCATGAGTTATTTCTCTGGTTGAAGCCGACGAGTCTGTTCAACGCAAAAACTTTATTAAAATTAAAATTTTGGAACGTGAAATCAGATTATGGCTAAAGCCAAAGTCTTTCCAAGTGAAACAATCTCACAATATGTCGTATGATGGTGATTCGGCCAGATTAGGAAAGTAATGAGACATAAGCATGTCTCGGCAATGGAAACCTATCGCAAGCAAAAGTAAACCGCCGGTGACTCACAAAAATACAGCGACGGTGTGAGCAAGCGAGGAAGAAAGAATGTCAGCCGACAATCCGCATTCGAACAGCATTCGGAAGATGCTATGGAATGTTATACATGAACAAATATGCTCCTAACTGTCAGCAAGCATTATTATCAGTCATTTTTCTGTGGCACCAAATTATGTCTATCTAATCACAGTTTGCGATTAGTTCTCGAAGCTTTCGTCGCTCATCGTGGATCTGTTCCATTATCTCCTTTGCGTTCACTTTACAACTGAAAACATATCAATCTTAACAGTTGTGCAACGCAGATGGAGTACCACTACACAAATGGGGTACCCGACAAAAGGCCCATCACATGCGAGTAGTCAGAGACGCAGATGGGTTAGAGGAAGAGCCGCAGCGCGTACTGTACTGATTCAGCGTCAAGCTAAGCAAACGTACAAAGGTATGTTCCACATCGCTCACTACTCGTCCGTCCCGTCTCGTCTGTGACTTGTCGCTTACGCGTCTGCGTCTCCGTCTTCTCGCCGCTTGACAGGTCTCCTATTGGGTACTCATACATATGAAATAATAGGATCCTTTACCACAGAACATATCGCGTCATCGGAAACACGTATCAGGGCGAACTTGGAGGAGTGACTGGAGACAGAGCTTTCTGTTTCGCAGAGGAAATTCTACACCCATTGTTACTTGAAGGCGTAGTTTACGTGAAATGACAGCCCATTATAAATCAAGGTAAAGATGATGTCGGAGTGTAGAGAAACCATGAGTAGCATTCCCTAACCAGAGAACGGACCGCTTCTTGCCCGGTGGCTTCCACATTGATAGGGTTCTTAGATGCTACCCATCTACATAGGTCTTCAACGCTAAAACTCCCTTTGCTACACGACTACAGTCAAACGACAGAGGTCTTCCATCGGCAGGCGTACAGAGGTGCGAACGGTGCGGGCACGGCCCGGCTACGCAGCAGAGCATAAGCTCTTCCCTGCAAAACGCGCATACCCACCTTTCGACTAGGCTTATATACACAATTCCCCTTTTTCAACCTCCGACCTTATCGTAGAATCCTCCTTTGAAGTGGCTGCCAAACTCAGGAAAGAGAGAAACAGTAGAGAGAATTTCTACAAAATTCTATTAAACATTCAGATTCCAATGTGCTCATCTACCATGATATTTAGCTGCACCCGAGAATGCGTAAATTGAACGTGAAGCGTTAGCAGTAAACTGTGGAGGTGCGGCATTCCGCTTTTGAAATAACCTACTATTTAGCTCCTCGAAGAGGATTTCACGGTAAGGTTGAATGTTTAGGAAGCGGAAGCTCACCTAGTGGAGAGACAGACGGACACGTAAGGTTGCGGACCGCAATTCCCCGGATATGCCCCAGTCATCCCCCTCCCATAGCGCTATCAGCGCGTACGCCAATTTACTGGCTAACCATTCCTCTACAGGTCTCTGACCGTTTGAAGCAACAGTCCCAGCAGGGTGGGTGTGGTCGAAATCGGATACAATTCCCTCGGCCGATTCCGACCACGCCAACCCTGGTGGCTTTTGCTTTACCACCAAAAGCGCTAGCGTTGGATAAGGTAACAACGATGAGGGTACCATCAATAAAGCCATCAACAGGCAGGAAGGGGTCCCATTTCTCAGGTCATGGACCGTTTTTCATGATTTTTTTTTCATCCCGGCATCCCACCTCTGCCTTAATTGAATGGGTTGCCTTCTAATTCGGTCTCCGACTTTAGGTTTCAAGCGTCATTCAATTCAATTGTCGTGTTCAATAAGGCTAAATGAGTAAATGTATTGGGAAAATAATAGTTCACAAAAAATGTAAAACTCACTCTTCGGTCAACGGGCAACATTTAGCGATTTCTGAGCATTGTTTGTGCCACAACTTCGTGTCTTTGCGACAACTTATGGCCTGAAAAAAAACAACTCTCTTAAAAAAATTCTTCGCCGGGTTATTTTATTCAACACGATATGATCGTAGCCAATATGACCGTCACGTTGTGGATTTGTTTCAACAAACTTACTTTCTTTTTCGAACTTGTCTTTCTGGAGTTTTTTGAAGAGCGCTTTTTCCGCTTACTCCCTGGAGCGAATGGGAACTTGGCATGAATTGAACGACACGATTTCAACTGAAAAAAGATGTATAATACTTCATTTATTCACATGAGGCGGCCTTTACAGCTTCACTGGTGATGTCACCGTTTAATCGATGTTCACAATTGGAGTGATGCATAAATAAAACGATTTTGACCGAATACATCGAAAATTGAGGATATGCTTTTTGGAGATCATAGCGTTTCGGCTCTATGTAGTGAAGCGCAATTAGCCTACATAGGATTGCGATATCGCCTTGATTAGTAGCGCAATACTGCCGATGCATGCAGGGGAACTCATGGCTTATCACCGGCAGTGTGGAACTAGAAACCCGCCCCTAATGCCTTTTCAGTTTTTGACAGAAAAGTGAAATCTCATAGGGGTTCCTCTCCAGCTAGCTACTTGTTTGATAGAAATATGTTTTGATTGAGTCACCTGTACTACATATCTATCATCATGAGAGAAGACAAACCTCTTCTGGATCCAATATCGATTCGGATATGGTCGCATCATTGATGTTCTTCTGCACACAATCACGCGCCAGTTCGGATCTTCTTAGATGAAGACCATTGAGTGCCATTTTGATGTCCCATTTCTTCCGTGTACAGTGATCACTGCTGCTCATTCTATAACGTTGAGAAATGTTGTGAAGTCATAAAAGAGGCGGCTGATCCTTAGCATTTGTTACAGTTTCCGGTTCTTCGGAAATAGTGCTTCGCATTTTTCGAGCTCCGCATCTAAGGAAGTTTTGAATTTAGGAGGATAGGGGCTAGTGTAGATGTTCTCGTAGACTCGGCATAACTTCTCTAAAATGAACTCAATGGGTGTGTTGGCCTGACTACCTTCCATTGGTGCTATACTGCCATGCTTGCGCACACAATTTATTGTAATCCCTCGCTTCTACCTTGACGTTCTCAGTTACGTTTATGCGTTGCACTTCCCATGGACGCTTGTGGAAACGGAAGCGCAGTTTTCCTCAGGCATATTATGGCATAAGTAATCAACGCCATAATATGCCTGAGGGGGAACCTATTACTGAATCTATCGCAGATTCCCTATGAATTTCGAGCAGCATAATGGAACGTTTCCCAGCTCGGCATGATTCATTCTGAATCTAGACGTTCGAAGCACTAGAGTCGTCACTGGAGCCGTTTTCCTGTCAGTTGGCAGTTCTCTAGGACATATGTCATTATCTATTTTCGGCTCCAGTCTGTCGCGTCTCTTTTAAGGCTGTCACCAAGAAGCGAGTACGCTCTTCCAAATTTTGCCCCTAACTTTGATGTCTGTCGGCACTTCCCAAATCCATACAACTCCTACTTTTCCGTGTCTCACACTGTGGGTCGTACTTCTGATATCTGTCTATAAAGCGTGTGGTATGCAGAGGGGAGTATTCAGCGGAAGTGAGGACCATTGGTTTATTTGTCAAAATTGCGCCGCACCAAGTTTGCTCGATGGGCAGATTTTGAGATGAGAAAACAAGGAAATCATCATGAATCACAGCGTTACATATCACCTAGTCCCTCCCCCAACCTCGCCTCCGTCCTTACATGTATTACATGGGATAACGGGGTAGAGGGAAGGCACCTTCTGGCGGAACCTAACGGAATGAAGCTGTGTGGAAGAGAAATATTCATATGCACACCATCACCATAGATTACTCTCATGATGATTGATTATCAAGTTTGCAGAAAAAAAAATGTGTGGGGAACCCTACTTGTTATCAGTTCCTTTCTCTATGGAAGCTGCTCTTCATTTACAAAGAAGAAAGAAGTGATCAAAAGGACTCAGCCATTCCGTTTTTCTTGCACAACTCTCGTCTCTCGAGAAGGCCCAAAGACGCATTGCACAATAGCAGAAACTGGGCAAATGCGGGATGCAAGTGTGCATCAAACAATTCTCGGACTTGGCTGTCAATGGGCCATCTGCTTAGTCTTGGAAAAGTCCGTTGAATACAATTCGCCGAATTCCTGTGTGACTACAACTGCACGAGTGTTTCATGTGTATAAGTCTGAAACATTCGGGGAAAACGTTCTGTGACGGAACCTCTTGAAGGTGATAATTCTTCAGTAAGCGAAGGAGAAGGTACACTATAATGCAATAGCCCGAACAGTAGTTTCAAAAATTTCTCACTTCTAAGTCTATCTCAAAAATCGATGGAGACTTTCGACACAACCCTACATTCTGGACATGTTACTGGGCCTTGGCTGTGAAGTCCAACCGCGTCCATCGTATAACACAAAAAGGCGCTGTCAGAGCATCATCTGTACCGGCTTCTACAAAATTTGTTGGGTGGAAAATTAGCAAGTTTTTGGGACGGCTACAAATAAAACATGGAGAGGTTTTTCATCTCCAAGTTGGAACTTTCTTGGAGTGACAACATCTATAAAAAGATGGCAATCTTCCACTTATATGTAGAAGGAGAGTGTATCACAATATTATCCACATCCCCATTAATGACAAGAAATTCTTATGCTTCACTCTGAAGATCTTTCAAAAAAAATATGAATATGAAAGCTCACTGAATATTCCGCTCCATCAGTAGGCAATCATTTTGCTTAGCCTCGAGGCGCTTCATGCAATCCAAGTAATCCTCGCAGAACCCCTGAAAGGAAAAATGAGATTTTAAGAAGGCAGCAAATCAATACAACCAAATGAAAATCATATAAAATTCGAGCAACTTGTACAGCATCAACTTATTAGTTAGTAAGGAATGGCATTTTGAGTTCTCCCAAGTTTTCCAAGCTCACTCGGCAGAAAACAACAATGGGAGAGGGATCGCGGGATGGGGGGGGGGAGCGAGGGTGTGGAACGGGGTACCGCTCGCAACCTACTTTTCTACAATCTATTGGAATTAACTTTCTTCACGCTTTTGGGGTTACACATTTGAGCTCTGGTCTCATAAAGAGCTACACACGGTCGTTGCGCGCACTAGCAGACATACATGTTAGGTCGACCTGAAATTATCCGCCGTTTCTTCCAGGGTCGTGGCTCTTTTTTGAGGATTGTTAATGATGAATGATGGGTAGACCGCCTTCAACCTACTGAGCACTGTGCTCGCTCACGTCACAACGGAAGCATGAATGATTTCGCCACTACCACTTGGAACCATATAAACTCAAAGGGATCTCAATAGAAAACCGCTTACTCTTCAGCCAGAGTGCTCCAAAAGTATTTCCAAGTAAGGTCAAGCGTTGAGTTCGCACTTTGCCGAAAATTTTGCGACCCCCCCCCCCCAAGGGGAAGGTGGTTTCGATGCGACGCCCGCCACCACCATCATACTTGTGACTTTCCCACTGCGACACCCTTTCCCAGCCCCCGACCATCACTCCCTCCACTACTGCTATTTGATTCTGAGACCAGTCGACACAGCCAACCCCGCCCACTTTTTCCTCCAAAGCTCGGTCGCGCGTAAAGGGTGAGCCAAAATCCTCGGATAACCCGCCCTTTTTAAAAACCCATTCCCACTTTTCAAGCATTATTTTAATTATTTATATTTATCATTTATATATATATATATATGTATATTTATTTATTTCACGACTCCTCTGGACTGATATATGACTTTACAAGGTTCGAAATCGGCAATGACGTTATTCGGGATTTCTTCCATTTTTCCACCAAACCGTGTTTATTTTGGATCCCTCCACCCTCGCACCTCAGCCAAACAGTTTCTCGTGAGCTCCCTTTCGGATCCTTTTGCGCATTTACTGCTTCCAGTGGCCGATGTCCAGACAGTGTTAGAGAAACCACATGCGATCAAACAAAACGCGCAGCATTTCGCTGTTTACTCAGCGGCATTTTGCGACTGAATGGAGAAATCGACGTGAACAGGCGTGCCAGCTGTCAAAACTTGTATCCAAAACGAATTATTCCGCCTGTTGGTTGAGGGTGCTGGCGCAGTGGAAAAGGCGGTTTATCGAATTCGTGCAGTTTTCCTGACATGGCTTCACTCTTTTAAGGAGCGCAATCTTGAAAAGCCGCTGTATTGTTAATATATCAAAAAGTCATCAGTGGCCATTGAGTAGGGAAGCTTTAGTGGGGACCGGGGTCAACCATCACGTTGGGGAAAATTTGAAATACCACGAATCCCCTTTTAAGGGCAGCCCCTCATATGACTTTGTTCCTTTACTCCATACCTGTTTCAACACTATTTGACCCTGCCACCACAACACTGGAACCCACCCCTCAAACATCGACAGGTGTCAACTACTCGAACTTCCCAAATTCTTGTTCCTATTTCTTTTCAAAAATACAACCACTCACCACGACGCCAAATGGGTCTTCGCGTTAAAAAAATCCCACAGGAGGGCTGACTCTGCTGTGGACACCTGGTTTCCACTAGAGCACCGTAAAGAAAGTCAAGGTTCAGAGAGATAATGACGATTCAAGGAAAATTTATAAAAGAATGAAGTAAAAGTAACCGTAACTAACAAGTTAAGAATCCTAAAACATAAAGCTCACCTCAGATGCCTTGGCCACTGCAAGAAGCGCGCTAATTATTAAAGAAAGCAGCAAAACCATCACCACATCAAGACCTGAAATATGAATGTTTTGAGGTTGCTGCTCTGTGCGTAACGTTATCAAGGAAAACAACGAAACTCTTTAAAAATAACGAGCGAATGAGCTGGACAAATGGCAGCTGCTAAATGTTGGGAACAATTACAGATAAAAGCATATTGGAGGGTTGATCGAGAATAAAAACAATAGGGAACAAACAATGAATTATTTCAGTGCTAACTATAAGATGGGTCATCTGAATCAACTGAAGTTTTGGGGGGGGGGTGCATACAACACTGCAGGCAGCCAAAGAAATTCTGCGATTGGTTGCAAGATCGATCAAGAGAGATTTGGGGTAAACGGTGGAACTTGGGTACACTGCAAACTGAAAACGCCTTATTACTCAAGAATAGTTTAATCTTGATTGATTCATTTGTGAATCTTCAAATACCAACGAAACTTCTGGCACCCGTAACTTCCTGACCCCTAATTACATTCCATCTTATTTTTGCTGTGGGGGGACTGGAGAATTGAGAATTCCCAGCTCGTTCACAGGGTGAATTAAAAGCACACTCCACAGTGAAACTGCTGCGATTCTTGCACAATATGTGAAGGCAGGGGTATGAAGTGGAGCTTTAGAAGTGGAAAAAGAAGAATCAAGCGCCTAAATCAAGGGGTTGCTTGTTCGTGATTCGGCCGTGCTAATGCAGAAAACACTATGGGTGGAGATGAGTGCATAGGCGAGAGATCACGGCGCATGAGAGGGCGCAGACACTCACACGGCGAATGAAAATGGGGAAGCGGACGGAGCAGTCTTTGCAAGTGCCCTTGTCGTGCATGTTCAAGCTGGAAGAGCGTGTGGTCTGTGACAGCCGTATCCCACCCACCGAAGGGATTCATCCGCTTCAACTTATTGGTGTATACCTTTGATGATTCCACAATGAAGATGTGAACAATTTGAAACAATCGGAGGAAGCGGTGTTGCAACAAATTGTTCTTAAGAGGACTTCAGGTGTTAAAACTGTTCAAAACGCTAGCAGACGCAAAAGAAGACAAACCCATGAACCGAAAAGTACGGCAAGCACGTGACTTCAGGGTTACGGGACGGCAAGTGCACCATTTGAGTTGATTCTCCGAAAACAACATTTCCGCCTCTTTGTTCTGCTAGTTACTCATCAACAACGGAGAACCGTCTCCTGTGTTATTCACAAAGTATTTTCCGTTCGTCGTCCACCTCAGAACCTGTTCACGAGAGCGAGTTAATTGAGCACAAGCCAAGGGAACTCTGAGGAAAAAATCTACGATTCAAAGGTACATTATTAGTGCCAGCGAAAAACTGAATTTATGAGAATGTCAAAAATTACGTTAGTAAGGTGAAAAGAAATGATTCTAATATCAATTTTATCGACACACGTGTATATGTTAATGATATAAATCAGTACACATTTCAAAATAAGCTATATGAGAACTAACATCCTGCCTCTTTACCAGCAACAAGGCGATATTAAAAAGGACAAAAGACAAAGCATTCGCGGCTGATCAATTCCTCTATGGGATACGGCACGCATTCTTCTTCCATTTGTACAGTCGTAGTGGCAATTTGAATGCGACTTGGCCTACACAATGACTCGCGGGGGCTAGCCGATGTGCAAGTCAATGTTTTTTATCCTCTCAGACAAGTCTGGGGCGCTCATCCGGTGAGGGGGAAGCATTGTGATGCGAGGCCAAGTAGCTGCCCTCACACCTTCCCTGGGCTGCCTTCACTGCCCCTGGCTTACGGGTCCCTCGCTTAGTGAAACCCGGGCGCCAGAGGGGAGTGTAGCCAGTCTAGGAACCAATTAACCGAGCTGGAAGGTTTGGTTGACCCGGACGACTCACAACCCAGGATTTGATCCCCGGAGTGCGCAGAGGCACTTGCCACTACGCCACTTCCACACCAAATCTACATATATGTAGACCCTACAGGGTGGGTCAGAATTATGGTAAGCGCGATTGTGCGCTGTGGCCCACTTTTTTCCTAGTCTCTTCACTTTCTTCCTCCTTTTAGACGTGGTGTGATAGAGGACACATTCTATTGAAACCAAATACCATAGGGCCCTTAAATTTATTGAACTTCCACGTCACGGTATGCCAGTCAACAAGGTATGCCAGTCAACAACGTGAACCGACAAGGGGTTCCGGCGCGCTAAATCAGTCTCTCAGTTAGAGCAGCACCCAAGATGGAAGTCGTCCTAGAGAATCTATTCATTGAGTGGGATAGAATAGCCAACGTGAAGCACAGATGTGCCGTTGTCGCAGCTCGAACATGCGCGACAACGGCGCTAGGGTCTTACAAAGCAGGCTTGTTGCCCCCCCCCCCCCAATCTTAGCGCTTGGACGAGATACCTCGCGCGCACCCCAGGATACATAGCGTGTGCTACGGCGTTGCGGTTGATTCAAATATGCGCGGATTAGTGGAGCCATGAAGCAAACAAGTCTGTACAACTCGTCCGCCCTGCACCGTGCCATATTCGCGAGCAGGTATTTTTAATGGCTTCGTCAACGTCTTCTATGTTTTTTTTATTTTTAGTCAACCGGGTATCCACAGCTTCATTACCGATCGTTGAGAATCCACAAATTTGATATGAGGGTGTTGCTTTAACATTACTTTGACCCACCCTGCGAATAGTAAGGATGCTCGGGTTAAATTCGAACTGATTATTTATCATACTATGATGCAACCAAACTTGTAAAACAGGAGGTTTTAAATTATCTTCCCTAAAAAAGTCATTTTAGTGAGCAATTTCGAAGAATGCATCGAAAGGAGTAGTGAGAGAAAAGATTCAAAAAGAATAAAAATGAATAAGAGAAAAGATTCAAAAAGAATAAGAATGAAATTTCGCAATGAAAATTCCATAAAACCGAGTAACTAAGAGGTGCGTTCGTACTAAAGTTTAGGACTTTTCGATTCTACGAAAGCCTCAATGATTTGCCATTTTTAAGGAACAAAGTGGCTACAAAGGGTAGACTCAACTATTGCGATAGTTGAAAATTGAGGAGAAGGTAGAAAAGTAAAAATGATGTGAACAAGGACAAGGAAAAGCAATTCAAGACTTTTCTGCATTTTTGACTGATATCGAAAGTCAAACGATTTCACGCCACGTGGGAAAGTGCGATTGGGAAGGGCACACCTTCCGCTCGCGTTAGTGGTATATGACCAAGGACCGGAAGGGGTCACGGCGTTGACGGGAAACTGGTCCGTTAGTAAACAACAGCCGCAATTGCCAAAAGTGGCAGCGATTGTTGATAATGGTGCGTGGATCACTGGCTGGATTTGAAAACAATCCCACACCGTAGAATTAGCTCACAGATAAGCAGGTACTGGAATCAGTTGCAGCCAAGAAAGTACCGTAGTAGGCGGCAAATTTTATGGTTCTTGAGAATTGTAAGGATCCACCAACAAGGCCCATTGTTACATATTCATTGAGATTCCAGGTAAATGAAGTAGGTAACCACTTTGCCGTGGCCTTTGGTGTCATAGCACCTGCAAGTGTAGCCGGATGTACGCTGTAGTATGTATGTAGACGCCGCAATTACATAGGCGGTCCATTGACTGAATTCCAACTAGACCGCCCAAATTCTCCACCCTTTTGCAGACCCACAAAATTCAACCCGCTCAGACTTGTACCAGAGGGAATTAAAACCACATCTGTCGACCACATTGGCTAGCTGGTCATCATTCGCAGGTTTTGGAGAGATTGAACACTCGAACATTTAAGATTCGCCGAAAAGTTCACGGTGAGGTGCTACACAAACTGATAAATCAAAGGAGGATTTCACGTTAGGAACGAAGGTCGACGAAGGGGAAACATACTTAGTGGAGAGACAGGCGGCTCCCTAAGAGTGCGGACCAACACGCAGTTTCCACAGAAGGAAATGCCGTCGGTGATCTGGCATTTCGTTCCCTTTGGCGCGGTTGGCCCGGAACGCCCACCGACTATCTATCACTCGCCGCAGGTCTATGTGATTAGATAGCAGAGAGAGCGTTAGTGCCGAAGAGAGCACAAAGATGAGGATCGCCTCATTGTGGAAATCAGCAGACAAGGAACGGGTGCTATTACTCGGGTTCCGGGCTGCTTCGCTTTGCTTCTTCCTTATCCCTGCTCCTTGCTTCACCGACCACCTCTGCCCTTATCTCTAATAAGCTACCTTTTAATCGTAAAAACCGCTTCTAATGCAATTGTATTCGATACCATACCAACTCTATCAAAGGGAAATGAATTGCTTGAGATGCTCCGTTTGATATACTATTTTTTTTAAATTTTTTCCCAACTACTCGAAGCATACCTAGCAGAACTCTTTTCCTTCATTGTCTTAGTTTGATAGACCCGTTCTTGGTTGCTAAAAATTAATGCTTCAGAAAGTACGCGCTACTGTGGCATTTGCAGTTACGTGGAAGGTGGGCCGGTCATGTGGCTAGACTCACTCATCTTCGCTGGTCCAGAAGAGTGACTGAATGGTACCCAACTGGGAAACTGAGGCCCAGAGGAACCCCCACCCCGCCCCTCACTCGATGGCTAGACCCTCTTGTGAGATAGTACGGCCAACTGTGGCGCAGAAGATCCTCTAGCAGAGCGGCTCGGAAGATGTGCGGCCTGCATTTTCGGCGTGTCCGGGACGAATAACGGTCGAGGAGTAAGAAGTTACTCGATGCGAAAATGAGGAATGCATCCTATTTGCAACACAACCTGGAACTGGTTCAGTGCACTTTGTTGCGTGGCTTCAAATATGGGAACTACGCCGTTGGAATTTGGTTGAAGTGGTTGCTGAGAAAGGGACTGGACCTGAAGTGGTGCTCCAGTCACCAAATGCGGCCTCGATGAAAACCGCTCAGGTGTTATTGGCCGGCGCTTATGTTACTAGTGCGGAAAATTCAACATGTGAGCTCAGTGTAAATGACTGCAATCACGTCATAGAGTTTTTTATGCATGAAGTGGCCACTCCAATCCTACCAGACTTCCTGGAATATCAATAAAAGCGCAGCCCAGCTTTGGCTCCAGTATTTTGGACTTGAGGAATTCCATCTAGAAGGTGAGCCATGAGCATATTCTACTGTTGACGATGCGCTTGACTTTCTTCAGCATTCACATATGCTCTCAATCTCAGCTAAGACAGCTATCACGAGTCCATAGCCAAGCCTAACCTAGGGCAGCCTTTAAATTCAAGAGTTCCTCTTTCTTTCTAATACAGCTGAATCCGAACAGATGATAAGGTTCGCGTGGCACACGAGCGGCTCCAGTACGCAGGGCGTTGCGCGAGGACTTCGCTCGCCAGGAAATTGACGTTTCGGAGCGAGCCAAAATCTGATACTGCACGTTTATTTGTTTATTTATTATTCTTTCCCATGCACTGAGGGGTGCATTAAGAAAAAACCGGTAAGGAAGATACACATATGACACATATGAATGAGCGATAGACAGAAGGACAAGTCTCGGGTACCCGTGCAGTTATAATTCACAGAGAGCTATTGAAGGCGCAATTCACGATGAAAAGGCGAATAGTCCTAAGGATGGTCAGTAAAACACGAACGAAAAAAACCGAGAATTATGGCCCAGAACCCGAGGAACGGACCCCCTTCCCTGACCGTTGATTTGCGTATTGATGAGATTCTCATCGGTGCTGCCTCTTCACGATGCACTATCTCTGCTGGAGGGCTATAGACACAGAAACGAGACGACGCGAGAGGGGAAGGGGAGCAACTGCGCAAACGAAGGACATACCAGATCGCCGGTGGCATGTCCTTCGAGGCAAATTGCGCGTCTGTCTGCAACCTTGAAGGGGGGGGGCAGGTCCGCCTACTAAGTTCCACAGGGAGTCCCCCACTAGGAAAGTTTCCCCTTCTCCGACCTTCGTCTTATCACGAAATCCTCCTTTAGGAAGAAATAAATCGAACTCGCCCATTTAAGGCAGAATTTACCATGAAAAAGCAACCCATTCCAAATTAAGTTAGGGATGGTGAATGGTACCAGAAAGATGGAAAAACCATGAGAAATTGCCCGAAACCCTATATGGGACCGACCCATTCCTTTTCCTTCGATCTTGGCATTGATGTGACTTCCGTCGTCGTGCCCTCTTTAACATAACGCTCTCTATGCTATCTAATCACTCGCTGCGTATAGATGTGCGGCGAGTGATTAGATCATCGATGGGCGTGGATCGCCAAGTGCGCCAAGAGTGAGCCATGCCAGATTGCCGAGGTCAAATCTGTCGTTGCACTCTCAGGAGACCCGCCTTCCTCTCCACTAGGCAATTTTTCTCTTCTTTAACCATCGTTCTTATCGTGGAATCCTCCTTTAAATTGAAAGCATCACCCATGACCCTCTTGCACACCTCTATTTAGATATATATGTGTATATATATATACATTTTGAAAATAATAAAACGAAAAAAATCAGGGAAAATAGAAGAAACCGCCAGTAGGGAAAATTAGAGTAAAAATATTTTGCCGTGATGTCAATTTGAAAGTTGTTCTGCTTGAAGAAAGATCCAACTCGGACATATTCATGAGACACCCGCTTAGTACACTCGCAGTTAGTCCAGAAGGAGATAAGCCCGAGCTGGAGACCGGCACAAGTGGTAGATCCATTACGTGGGCAAGCAACAGCGGCTTGACGGCTATCGGTGCAATTAATTGGTATCAGAAAAAGGAGCAATCTACAAGCGAAACCGGTTCATGGGAGGATTCAGTGATTTCCTGTGATCTGTATGTTTTCGTGTGTCGTGGCCCATAACTCCATGACCTAGTCAGACCATCTCGACAAGCACGGCGCTTTTCACTACTGAGGTTGAAGCTAGACATCACCTCGACAAGTGTAAACTTTTCATAACTGCCGCTATCAGGGGCCGGGTGCTGCAAGCCCCAACTCGGGACGAATCCTCAAAAGTCTGCACCTCTCCTCTGGTCGATGACACAACCCTCATGATTAAGAACAGGGGAAACATCCAAAGATGAAGAGTTTTAAGAGCCCATCCCCGAGTTGGATCTTGCTGCACCCGGCCCCAGTTGTTCCCTGCTATACTTCACTGCCATCGTTCGTCCTTTTGTATCTCGGACACAGTTTGCAGATTCTTGCTTTTCTTGAGGGCAACTGCTAGCGCGTTCAGGTAAGGGATACTGCCCACTTGAAGCAATTGTTTTCACTATCCATTCGCTCTACCATTGAATTTCCAGTATTTCGGCGAAAAAATCGGGTCTATTGCCCATCTAAGCAACCACAGCCCGTTTCTTTCTTCTACAAGCCTTTTTGTGGAGCACCTTTTTTTATACTTACACATCCTACAGTACCATATTTAATGCTACTACTTGAAAATTCAAATGGAAAAAACCTCTATATGAAGCCTGCCCTACTTTCCTGAAAAGCACTTTCATAGCAACAATAAAGTGTCCGTATTCCCACAACTTCGCGAAGCACGCACAGATTTTTCAAACAACTCCAGACGTTAAAAACCAATCTCATCAAAGGCGAAATATTCTTCCTTGGAAAGGAAAACAAGCATGAAACTGGCTTTCCTGGCCGATTCAGAAGATACGGTGCTTCGCATCCGTAAAGCACATTGTCAGCCGCTTCTTCCACAGACCACGCTACTGTAATTTCGATCACAAATTCTTCTGATTCAGAACTCTTCTCGGAATCCAAGCACACGTGCAGCGAAACTGCGCACGTTGAAGCACTTTCCTATACTTGGAAAAAAATGCGCACAGATGTCTCCGAAAACCGCTTCGCATGACGAAAATCCAAAAACATGAAAAACAGAAACGATGGCTCGCAAATTGGCAAAAGGTGTCAGAATACATTGGAAAGGACGCGTGCACAAAATTGGTCACTGAGCTACGAAAATTTTAATGTAATTCAAAGATTGTATGCTAGAAATTAACGCTAAAAAAATGAGTTCTCTATCGTTTTATCACCGTTTTTCGATTCTCTGCGTAAGAAACAGAAACACCCCTAGTTTCATCTAACGTAGCTGCGCGTTCATGGGAGGCTATTCGTCAGGAAGTCCGAGTGGTCTGCTACAGAAATGGTGCTCAATGACGTCATCAAAACCTCTCCGCCCTCCAGCCTCTGTCACAAAATATTTGATCATCAAATCACAAACAGCATCGATTTGTTATATATTATAAATACTTTGAGTACACCGAATAAATCACTGATAATGAGAAAAAAGTATATTTTGAAATGCCATAATGATGTTGAATTCTGAAAAATAATGAGCAGTAATTTATTGAAAGGGGGAAATGTTGAACCACTCTACACAACTACCGGAAAACATTACAGTATCCACGAAGTGAGCGGTCAAGTCCTGTGAAGGACGTTATGAGCGAGAATAATAGACATCGTGTCCCTCACGAATAACCACTTCAAATTCAATGGATCGGACAGTGATCGATCGAATGAGGACAGGTCGACGAGTTGGATTTATTTCAAAAGAGGATTATAAGTCCTACCTCGGTATCCGGTGAATTATACATGAGTACGTAACAGTTTCGCGTGGTACATTCAAACGAGAACCGGTAAAGTGCTGTGAGGGCGGAGCAGCTCCGCCCTGTTAACTGGCACCACTGGACAAGCTAACTTGACTTGTACTTTGAGTCAAGCAATTAGTTATTATGATGGGTTATCGGGTAGTTGATGAACAGTCGGTTATTTATAACTCTGCTCTTTTTTGAATTATGAGCATCGGAATTGCGGTCGAGAGAACACAACTTGGTAACAGAACACTATGGTGGTTTGGTCGAAGTGATTGCCATCCTATCACTCTTAACATAGTATTCGATACTGAAACCACAGCCCAACTCTGCCCGCTCTTCCATTTTCTCCTCCACAGTTAGGGGGGGTGGCGGGGAAGGGGGGGGGCAGTAGAGGTATTGATATAATGGAACGACAAATCCACCAGTTCGCCTAATTCTCACTACCCCGTGAAACTTTCATTAAATTAGCCAAAACCCGTCCAAACGCAACCCAACCCCCTTTAACGACCTCCACAACCTCTGTTTCCACTATGACAACCTTGCTCAACCCCAAAATGCGACCATCTTCCCGGGACGACAAACGCGAGCCTTTCGTTCGAATGGGCTACTCTTAACCGCATTATAGATTGTTTGGGACAACCTCAATTGGGATTTTACTTTAGAATCTTGCACGCTTGCAGTTCGTTTTCATGACGAACGGACATCTTTCTCGTCTTCTCCAAGTTTCCTAGAACTTCGAAAAACTTGCCTATGAGTGATCTTTTGAGTTTTTCCGTTAAGCCATTTCCATGCAAAATCTCAGGGAAGCGCATGTGAATAGCCTGATTGGCCCAAACACTAACTTGCCGGGATTATAGGAGAATTTGCGCTTGAATGAGGTGTCTAGATCTTTTGAATCAGACGACTTTTGAGGGATAAACTTGGCCAGCATTTTAGGAATCGATAGAAGATATGGATAGAGCAAGACTTCCAACTGTCACATC
>KZ345078.1:180087-194341 GCA_002352805.1 Teladorsagia circumcincta | reverse complement strand
TAGCACACGTAATACAGAGCATTTCAGAGGACTTGAGTTGGGAGAGCTACGTTCCTGATTCTCCATTATAATGAAATCCACGATATTCTGTTCGCATCAATTTGTGAACAATCCGGGTGGGCGCCCAATCCAGCTCTAGTACCTTTGTTTCCTATCGGAGGCCTCTTTAGTCTGAAGCTTCAACCCGGACAGAGAAGAGTCAAGCTAATTTTTACTACCCCGCTTTATACCTTGGGCAGCACTTGTCCGAGGTGCCTCCGAATCGTGATCCCTGCTCTTAATATTTCTGCGAAAACCATCACTTAATGGCTGGCTGGCTTTTCACTAATACTAGTCTGGGCGCTCTTCCTATTCAAGGATATTTCGGCAGCGGAACATCTCCTCAACAGGGAAAACGATCGACAAATTAAGCTCATTATGGAATCGCGACATTATCCTCCAGTATCTTTGTTTTCTTTTCGATTTCCCCGCATCAGTTAGGAGTTAGGCATTTTAATGCTAGCAAACCATTTTGATAAGACATGTGCACGCAAATCGTTGCATGAAATTGCGTTCGGTAGAAGTTGCAGCGGACGACGGATTGAACGAGCTGGCTTCCGGCGCTCCCTCGCACCTATCTTCGAGAGATTACTCGTAAAGTCGCAGATGCAATCCCCTCAGACCCGGACCTATTGCCTTAGGTAGACAGCCTATTGTACTCCGTGATGGTGGCCGACACAAGTTCCATAGAGTCTCTGAATGGTCATGCTATGTAACACAATCAAGCAGTTCCGCGGAACAACGTAGGATTGTTTCTCGGAAAAGAAAAGGATTGACCATTTCGTAGTTGTTATATCTCATATGACAAAATCAAAGACGAAACACTTAGTCACCAGAATAAATACATAGAATATTTATCAAACTCCTGGTGCTTGAAATTGAAAATTGACTGCGGCAACCTCTTGTTACCGTAATTTTTGCCCACTCCGTAGATAATAGATCTGGAAGCAGCAAATGCTTGCCATTCATTAACTCCGAACATCTTTATCTAAGATCTCAGCTAGAATGTAATTTCAGAGAGGTTTTATATGCAGTGAGGATGATATGTGTGGAAGCATTCGACTTTTTTCAGGAAAAACGTAATCGAGACGCGAGAGGCTTTAACACTTGACTCTAAAGGCACGGGTCAGGATCGTGTTGGAGAATTACTCACTTGAAAATGACTGTAGAGATGCGAATGAAACGACAGTGGAAAAATTAGGAAGAAACCGTCGACAAAGCCGACTATGAAAGTCCCTCCCTAGCAGCAGCGAAGGAAGCTAACTTGGAAAAAGGAGTGCCTGAGCTCGTCTGTCCGTGGTTTTCTAAAGATGCCCGCCATTGCAAGCTTCATGCAGCAGTCGATGCGGCAATCAACGTATCGAATCCAGCTAATTTCACGCTCTATGGTGAACCACCCACCAGCTCCCGCGGTGGGTGATCATTGCTTACGTCAGGCAGTCATAGCTCTGAATATTTAGTAGGTCTGAAGCATTATAACCGCGCGGTTTTGAGTCACGAGCATGGTACCACCCCTGTGATTGCAGACCCAGCCACACTATGGGTGAAGGGGCTTCTGGACCACGATTCCGACCGTGCTACCAACTCCTAGATAACCACGCTCCACCTCTTACAGTACAAATGTGACGACGGAGAATTTTCCTTTTCAAATTATCCTTCCCACCATTTATAGAACAGTGGAGGTAAATCGAAAAAAAACATGCTCGACAATTCACAAGCAAGCTCATGCTCACAATCTCAACCCCTTCCCACCATTTATAGAACAACATTTTGCAAAATACTCACTTGTAGCTCTTCTTCTTCGTCAGGCATCACGTCACACAAAAGGAATTCTTTCCAAGCGAGAACAGCCGACGCGAACTGTAAGCACATTTCATCAGTATATAGCGACTGCTCGAACATTCGCCAAAACAGCTTTTCGTGCATAATTTTTCCCTCCCGTATTCTTCAAAACTAGTTGTCCACTCTCCTTGAGGCGAGTGACACGATAAGTTGTCTTTCATTGGGAGTCAAAGTAGAGCTGCTTAGATGCGCCAGCCTGCCTGAAAATCGCAGAACGGGACCCTTCTCCTCCTTCTCCTTTTCTTCCCAGCGTTCGTCCCACGCAGTCGCACAGGGTCCGCTGTCTCTGACAGTCGTCGCCACTTCAATCTGTCCGGGACATTTTCTGCTGTTGTCGTGACTTGCTCCATGAGCTCTATTAGAGGTGCTCCAATGCACTGACGAGGCAGGAGGAAATACCTATTTGAACTTTGCTCCAATCTTGAGCGGCCCAGGTCCTTGGTTGCATGTGCCTTCAAATCGTGCGCCAGCTCTGGCCGTCATTCGCTTCTGCGTAACCTGTACGCTACAGTCGTCCTTCTTCGCCTTTCGAATCTTTCGATTCCTTTTATCGCTCACATTACGCCCTACTATCATGTTATGAGTGAGGTCGGCTACTAAATGTATGGTTTAGTTCTTAGCCATATATTCATCTACTTCTAATTATATGAAGTCTTCGCGCCAAGATCTCTTTTCAGCTAGCCTTCTACTTCCTCTTCTTCAGATTTTACAGTTCTATGTAGTGTGGCATAAGTATTAAGTTCCTTCCAGTTTGGGCATTCAGATTACTTTGCAGTAATAATGTCTCAATCGTGTGTTAGGTTTAGTTTCCTTACACGACTTAGATGTCGCTCGCTTAAGCCCTTTCTCGCTGGATCTTGTGCAATTGAGAATACAGGGGTGGCCAAAAAAAAGAGACACTCCACCTCTCGCTCGGAACGGCACTATTAACACTTTGCTAAATTCAAACCAATGCTCCCAATTGAAGATTGAAGAGCACAGCCCAAGCTATCAACAAACTTCGTGATAGCCTTCTACACCGACGACATCAAAAGAATTCACCATGGAAGCCTTATGCACGGTTCGAGCTCAACGTGATCCCTCCACGGATCGTGGACCATTATGAGGTTTTTGAAAGCGCTTGCCGGGAAGGGTCTTGCATAGTTGTAGGTACAGCTTATAGGAAGAAATCCAACAGCTAATCGATTGAATTAATTATCTCGCTGCTTGGGGATAGAGCGATCACTGAAGACATCCTTGGGCTTGACGGCGACGGCAGATGACGTCATATTCCGAAGACGGTGAGGGCAGTGAAGGAGGACTTGCTTCTGCTTATGCAGGGACATCTAAGGAATATTATGCCGTAAAACTTCCGTCAACACCGACTCCCTGGGGGAAGAAAAGTTTGGTGATGTGTGCCATGGGCAAAGTGTCTCTTTTTTTTCGGCCACCCCTGTATATTGACCACCTAACTCCAAGCGACTTACATTTGCTTCAGTGCTACAACCAAGACTTGCTTTCAATGCGAATGCCACGAGTGGCCGTGTTTTCGGGCGGAGCTCCAAGTTTATGTACCCTGAAATCAAAGCAAGTGAGCAACAGTTATTATCAACATTCGCAAAATACGCATTACTATTTCTAAAACAGGACCAGTCTTTTCTGGTGGGTTGGCTGCGTCAATACCCTTTCATGAAAATTTCTCTTCGACCTCAGCAAGCTCTTGAAGAATGACTCCGTGGTTCTAAGGTATGGTCTCTAGCGAGTAGACAGTACGGATCGAAGGAGCTTTTAGGCGAAGAAATCGCTGGGTAGCATCCCTCAACCCATTACTTTCACCTTTGCGATTCCTAATACCCAGGGGATGAACACAACTCGGAGCTTGGCGGAGTTTTCCATTCTCAGGCCTGTCCATGGGCCATACACGGTGCGTCTCCGCGCTGGGAGAGTCACGCCCAGCGGTTCCTCTCTTTCGCAGCCGAGTGTGAGGTACGTAACGGACTGCATACAGTGCAATGCAGCAATGAGGAGGAAACGAAAAGCCAAAGTTCGACGTCAGCCGGCGTCATCAGCGTAAACGTTATGCTCTGCCTCAGCGCTTTGAGAGCTGGGTGTTGAAGAAAGAAGCCTGCGGCTGAGCAGCCTATTGGAGGCGATCTTGAACACGAACAAGGTCTTTTTATTTTGCTTTAGACGCGCCCTTCGCCACTAAAGGGACCATTCCTCCATTTGCTCAGGGTCCTAGCCTGCCTTTATGGCGAGCATAGTTCCTACTTTGAACGTCTAAATTATTATAGCCACGGCCTTCAAAAATCGAAGCTTCACAAGGGATTAGGCCACAAGGCAACCCCTACATATTATTTGGTATTTGTAAATTATCGCCGATAGATCATTCGTTATCGAGTACTTATTAATGTTTCAAGCTGAAGGATCTGCTAATCATACTATAATTATCAGAGACTTCAACAAACCTCTTGTCTTCCTAGTGGTCGGATCTATAGAACACATTGCTTTTTGAAGCTGCTTCAGCTCCACCCAATGGGGTGGATACTTGAACCTGGCCACGTCCATGATCAGAACGCGATCACTTTTCGCATGGAATGCACCAAGTGGAGAGAAGTGACCTTAAAACAGTCCTTTCAGGACCTCCAATCAACACTAGTTGAAAGTAATTATTGAACATTCGATTGTATTCTTTTTTTGAGCTAAAACTTCTAATATAGTATTTTCCACCGAATCATTTGTGCGGAAACGAAAAAACAATTATTGTCCTCCTCAGTAAGAGAAAAAGGTTTCTATGAAGCTGTGCGTTACCGAAGCTTGAAGAAGATTTTTTTTTGCAAAAAAAAAATGAATCCAGAAAGAGATAGCAACGGAGATAACCAAGCAATCATTGTCCACTTTTGGATGTGGCAGCATAAGAAGGCAACTTTGAAATCATAGAACTTTCCACAGTTTTGAGCCTCCTAAATACAAAACCGCTACCTACTAATACGACCATACCAAACGAAATGGACGAGTTGTCTGGTCTTGCTTGCTCCATGGCTGCACTAATCCGCGCGTATTCGGATTAGCCGCTACGTCGTGATACCAGTTGCGTGTCAAGTCTTGGTACTTACTTTCACACAATACATTCAAAGATCATCAGGCGCAAGCAAATTCTCATGTTAAAAGTAAGAGCGGAGGTGGTGCGGCCTCAAGTAAAAGCGCTTGGCGCATGACCCGGCTCGTTCCTCGCCTAAGCCAAACGCGCCTTCGATGCCTCCAGGCTCAGGTGCTTTCATATTCTGGTGCGATGATGTGCAATTTTTTGATAAACGTCCACTCAAAATACGAAAGATGTGTGCACGCTAAGGTTTTTCTTTGTTTTTTTCTGATACGGATTTTCTTCTCCTAGTACTTCACCTACTCAAAGCAACAAACTTACACCAAATTGGTGGAGTAACTGCGATCGATAATGAAATTGTGAATAGTGGGTCATAAGGACTCTTCCTCCTACTTTGAAAGGAGGAAGGGGCGTGCTCAGACGAGTTGTCTAAACTTGCTTGCTCCATGGCAGCAGTGATCCGCGCGTAGCCGCTACGTCGTGATACTCGTTGCGTTTCATGGGGTATACGCGCAGAATCTCGTCCATTAGCCCTTATTGGCCGTCATCAGCTCACTTTGTAAGGCCCTAGCGCCATCGTCGCGTACTTTTAAGCTGCAACAACGGCACATTTGTGGCACTCGCGGACTGCTCAATCCTACCCACAGAATGGGGTGTTCAACTCGACCTCATCTGAGACCGTGGCTTTATTATTTATTATAGATTCCTTAGGCTCACGTAACGGTTCCAAGTGCAACGAAATCTGGATGTGAACGTGAATGTAAATCAGATCCACCTGTTCCCGTTTGCTCCAATTGAGATCGATCGTAGCTAGCTACTATCACCCGCTTTTCTCCACGAACCGATTCCAATACATCTCGTCTCAAACCAGATAAAAAATCTGAATTTCTATGACTATATATCCAGAAAGCACTAGGCAATAGAAACAATGGAATCTGATGGAAGAGTGAATGGTAAAAGAGCCTATAATATAAGTAGTTAGTTTCTAGGATGTACCGTACACTTGACTTTCATTTAGAATTGTAGACGTTTCGATGCACATCCTCACCAAGACTCGAGTCGGCCAGCTTATGTTCTACCAAGCAATAGCGTTAGCAAGCAGTGACTCTGACAGCTTGAAGGCTGACAATCAAATTAGAGAAGTTCATCACTAAATGGTCGGTTTGGATAGAAACAAAGTTCGCATGGCCTGCGAAAATCAAGACCCGATTTCCCTTCCCGAGGTGACGCCGCTTTGTTTAGTTCGATCTTTCAGTTTTAAAAAATTACAGAAATTCGGTGGGTTTGGCTTGGTCAGGGCAAAAATAACACTTATTCTAGGAACTAGTAGGAGCAGGTGGCAAAGATAACAAAGAAAAATCAGCGACGGCAAAACTTTACCTTCTTCTTCAGAGCCATAGTGAACTTCCGCATGGAGTCGATTACACGTAGCGAGACATACAAATTGCGTTAGATTGATTCCGGTCCGAAAAAAAATCGATTGTTGAAAGGCAATAATCGATTCTATCAGGTGGACCAAGGAACTTATAACCACATAAAAGTGTTCTGCCAGAAATCATCTGTCACCATGGGTTCCTCATGCAATCCGTCACAAAGGTGTGATTGGAAGGGAACGAGGCAGCTCCCATCAACTCTTTGTTGTACTCCCAATGACATGCTCCTCCTTAGAGCACTCTCGAAGATTGTGTTACGTGCATCGAGCAGTTCCCAACGAAAGGAGTGGGGGGGGGACGTTTTGCGTTAGGGAACGGGGTCGCCTTTTGGAGGTTGGATGGATTGGTGATGTGAAGGGGGTCGCTTTTAGCGGGTCTTGTAACGATTTTGTGGGAAACTTCACGAGAGAAGCAATGAGTAGGAAAAATTAGAGGATTTTGCGTTTCTCGAAACAAATTAGCCTCCCTTTCAATTCCCCGCTGCCCGACGCGATGTGCAGGGGAAAAAGTGAACGAAATTGAGCTGTGTCGACATGGTAGGGAGGAGGTCGCATTGGAAGACTCCTCCAAGGCTGATGGTGGTGGGGGAGGTCGCATCTAGATCCATCTGAAGGAGGCGCGTAAAATTTTTGAAATCTGCGCAAAGCATGGTTCTGGTCTAAGAAATTGCTTATTTCAAGCGTGACAGCGCTCAGTTTGAAAGGTGAGAAATTTTTTGCCCGAATGAATATTTGCAAGCTTGTGAAGTAGGCGCAGAAAAGTAAAGAGTGTAATGATAGCTCATTTTGCAGCACGTCACTCGTGGCATTGAAGGTTATGGCGTGACATATAAAATGAGGGCACACCCTTTAATGTCATTAAAATAGGAAAGCGCTCACCACACCTCATCTGCAGTTATTGAAGTAATGGCCGGAGATAGAGGGACTATATATGAGGCTCACATGTTATGGATTTTCGCTAAGTTCTGACATCAAAGGTAAAGTCCGGGATCGAATTGCTGTATTATCGCGCTTGCAAGTGACAGTGGAGATCTTATTTGTAACGCCAGTAATGGAAAACGGGAGAAAGCGACCATAAATAAAGCCCCCTTACCAGCAGCAGTGATTTGATTTGTGGGGGGGGGGGGGCTGAATGGTGTTGGGCGGGGCCAGGCATCCCATCCTGAAAGTTGTCTACGTGCTTCCCGCCTGCGTAGCGTTGCACTCTTTTCAGGAAAAACCTTAATTTCGATCAGAAATCCCAGACCCTGCCTTCAACTTGGAGTGGAAGTAGCACAGGGTAATTTCAATGAAGACTATCTTTACTATGTTTTTGTACGGCATTTCAGTAATCTTCGAAAAAAGGAAGCACTCCACTCTGATTCCCAAAAGTATGATAGATAGAGGCGGTGAATTGAATCCTGGAGCTCATGGGGACGGAGGGAGATTTTTCGGTAAGTAGAATGAATAGTTGGAGCTTACCTGTTTAGAAATACTGTCAATTTCCTAGACATATCATGAATAAGACTACTTCTTCTACTTCTTCTAACTTCCTGGATGGAAATTTCAGTATCAGTTCCACAAGGATAATAAATTCCACCCATTGGATCACTTGTTTTGGTCGGAAAACTATTCATTGCTCTCACAGGTAGAAGATGATAACACAGAATGCCAGCAGTACTCATATGAGCGCCAGAAACGCATGTGAAGATCTACGCTTACAATTAGTCATACTTCTACAGAATGTGAAAAAGACTAACTTTTTAATACTTTCCAATGGAACACAACAATCTAGCATCGATTCGTGATAAAACCGCCACGGTGCTTTCCACACCTGTCCTGGATCAACCTCCAGGGCATTCAAGACCATAACTGTAATAGCACATGTATTAGGCTGTCTAGTAAGTAATAATTTGGCGTAATGTGGCTCGCGGGGGGGGGGAGCAGTCGCCGCGCGCGATCTCTGCTCGTCCGCGCCCTGTGGTACTAAGCCTAGGGGTGGGCAGGAACTTTGAGAAGATGAAAATTGTTGTGACCCTGGAGTTCTCTTCCCCTGCCTGAAGCTTAGTCCCGATTTGGCGAAGAGGAATGCTTACACAGAAAAACTCAGAGATCGCGGGCGGCTGGCCTCCCTAGAGCCATAATGCGCCGTACCGTTTTTCTTGAACAGAATTCTTTTTACTAAAGTCTCCATAGAACCTCCCTGATAACCTTGACTTTAATGTTGATGTGTTTATCAAGCCGCAGAATTACGTAAAAAAACATTATTTGTCTACCCGAAGCATCGACGAAAACAGTGAGTAAGGCTTTCAACTGAGCGCTGTCTCACTCTAGCGGTAGTGAGCTGCGGGGGGGGGAAGGCGATCTGGTCGGAACGTCCAGGAGTTTCCCACCCCAAAAGCTCTCTGGGACAAGTTTTTATATCGCTTTGTATACCTTTCCAAAGAAATTTATCTGCTCTACTAACAATATATTGTATTTATTTCGCTTTCACATTCATTACGAAGCATTGAAGTTTAGGTTTGCGAAATGGAAGATCTTATTGCCGAAAATCAGCCAAACCGACAACTAGATTTAACTCTATATTACTGCCAGCAGAAATCGACTAATAATGTACCTTTTACTTGGCCACAATCTCTGCTAAACTTGCTGCAGGAAGGCTTTTCAGAAACTAATGTCAGGAGGGTTTAAAACTAGTTTTTCCGTCAGAACTCGATGGCAGAGTACTGCCTCCTCATATCCAGACAAGAAAATTTTTATGCCCGAGGGTTGAAAAGCTGGAGGAAAATGGATAATTTTTCGAAGTTGCGGGTTCATTCGTGGACTGCACACTTTATTTGAGGCCTTGGAGGCCCTCCTGAAATTAGACCTGATTTGCAACAAAAATAAAAACAAAGCATATGACCAAATAGAGCAGAAAAAAATTTATAAATGGTCTACACTTTTACATAGAAGGATGGGCTTCCAAAAGGAAAATTTTCAGTTCAAAAACCGCCTTTGCTATGCGAACCAGGAAAACAAGATTCAAAAACAATCACGACAAGGCTTCCTCGACAACCTGGTAGCGAAATATTTGAAAAAAATCGTTACTAAGTAGATGGTAAAAGATGGCTAATTTTCGTCGAGTGGACCTTCATTTCAGTCCCGAAGGTGGAGCTCTCACCAACAAATATGGTGAAACCTGACACATAAGTGTCCTTCAGCTTATTCATGCAAGAACAGCATGTATGCAAAAACAGGTGGGCCAATTCGGAAACCGCACGTCCTTTACATACCACTTTTTCAAGGAAATGAGTGTTTGCGCTGTCATGGCGCTACGATTCAGCATCGATAAGTGAATTTCTGTTCTAAGTCTGTGGGACCCGCTGGTCGGACGAACATAATGGGTCTTGTCGATAGCCGTTTGTACCAGGTTAAGATCAACTTCATTACTAGCACGGAAATCACAAAAAAAGAAGAAAAAAATTATGAAGAAATCAAACCAATTAAAAATGTAAAAAGTGCAGCTAATAAGTGCAGAAAAACAGTTCGCTTTGATATGTTTCATTTGAAAGAAGAGAGAAAAAACTCGTAGGGAAGAAAATGCTAAAGAGACAAATTGAAACTCATTGAAAGTTGAAGGACATCCCGCAATCGAAACAGGTGAATTAAACTTTTTTTTGGAAAGAATAAAGCTGTTCAGACTGGTAAAAAAAGGTGCCGTTCTCGTGGCTCAAAAAAAATTCGGCAAGGAAACCAAATCTCTGCGGGCTTCGCAAAAACCGGCTGCAGCTTACATTCGCATCACCATGGGCTACGCAGGGGGATGTCTGTGTCTCATACGGCGCTCTGCTTCTCAATCTGCTCCCTCCTCGGTCCCCAGTGTCTCTTCCTTGTAGCAGTGCTCCCTCACTAAAACTGGCTTCTCTGTTTCCAGTATGCCTCCTAGGCCTGTGATTAATTGGAACCCCTCTCGTAGTTACATCACTTTCAATATCGAACAAATATCGATATCAATATCACTTTTTTCTGATTCAGAATGTGCCCTCGACTTATTTCGTTTACAGAAAAGAAAAAAAAACCTTCAAAAATGTGAAGGCCACACAAAGCAGGAACTGAAATTTCAAAATTATGACTAAAAAAAGCAAGCTATTTGAGTGAACCTACCGAGGCTACTAGGACCGCAATAAGCTGGCTCGTCTTGAGTGCGAAATTGTGCGGCCAATTTGAAATATATGTTTGCGTTACCTAAAAAATGTGAAGCCGACTGTTAACCACATCAGTCATGCCTTTTGAAGACTTTTGAAAAAAAGTACACTAATTGTAAGCGCCCAGGGTCTTAGTGACGCAAAAGTGGCGCGCCTACTTACAGCACCTCTACTACGCATAGGACAGACTTCTTCACTTAGGCTGCGCCTGACGCTTACCTTCAGATGTATGCAGAATACCCCATGATTTTCAGAGTAGTGGTTATTACATGAAGCTTATAGACCTTGATCCGCGAGACTAAATCCGACTGAGACAAGTCTTTTTGACAATGATTCCGTTAAAGGGTTTCTTTTTACCGTCAAGCGAGTGTGACAAGGGCAGCGATAGCGCCGCTGTAAAAACCTACCAGACCTAGCCATGATCAGTCATAGTTTATTAGTATTCATGTCGTCACTGTGCCCCCTTTACCCTCGGAAGCATTGTTAAATACTCGTGGGGAGTTCACAAGGCGCTGGCTCAAACTCGTCGGCTGTCAGAGCTGCCAAGGAGAGCAG
Source organism: Teladorsagia circumcincta (assembly GCA_002352805.1). Classification (NCBI taxonomy): domain Eukaryota; kingdom Metazoa; phylum Nematoda; class Chromadorea; order Rhabditida; family Trichostrongylidae; genus Teladorsagia; species Teladorsagia circumcincta. The sequence goes on along the minus strand of KZ345078.1, from coordinate 183,225 downwards.
GTGGTCAACAAAAAAATGTGTCTGTTTATTTGGCTTCTTTCGTAAAGAATAAACAACCCCATGGATCCCGCTGCCATTCTATTGCGACCAATTTTCTTAGGCAAAATTCTCACACCTTTCTTCACCTCACCCAAAACCCTTCTTTGAGAAAATATTACACTTAACGACGTACCTTCGATGAGACTTTCTGTGAAGAGTCGTTTTCCCTCCTCTGAGGCAAAATCCACACATGTTGATGGTAAAGGGCGACGATAGAAGTTTTTTGCCGTCCCTGGCATGACTGAATCCTTATTGGAAGCGACCATAAGTGACGAGCAATTAGAAAGCAACCAGCAATGCTTTACGTATAACGCGGAATTGTCTTCCCTGAGTTCTGTCCAAATGTCTAGAACAAATAGCAATGAAAGAGACGGAGAGCATGTGTAAGCATGAGCGTAATAAGATGTATGTAAGGCTCAAAGATATACTGTTTTAGGGAACCAGAAGCGCATGGAGCGCAGGCGACACACCACAATTGAGGACGGGGTCCACGTCAATATGGGAAGTAGTGATTCATAGTGATAGCCGATAGATGATAAATGAGAGTGGTAATTAGTGACAACTGATAGAATACAACCACATCAGACTAATAATCTCATTGGCAGAAACGTTTACATTTTGTGGAGGCCGCCGTCACTTGTGGTGCGTGGTCTTCACTCGACACGCTTCTGGTACTCTGAAACAGAGAATACGTAAAGGAACTAATGACTGCCGCAGCAGCATAGGGACGTAACTGAAAGCGTTGGATAAGCAAAGAAAAGATTGCAGGCAAAGGGCAGCACATTTCCTTCCACGAAGTGTGATCGAATTTTGATTGCTTCGACGCAGGAAAACCTTGGAATACTCATAAAACTTAAAGGGCGGGAGTAAAGGCTCGGAATATCTGCGTTCTTGGTAGGTTCATTTATTTATTTAATTATTTATTTATCTATTTATTTATTTATTTATTTATTTACTATTGCACAATGAGACAACGTTATATTACCAGGCTACATTTTTTTTCGAGGTTGAGACAAAGAGAAAGAAAAGAATATAGGAAGTATTTGTATAAAAAGCAAAGAACAAATTTTCAATAACACAAGAGGCACCAAAGTTTTTATTTCAAAAGAATTCCAAAAGTTTCCAAAGGGATTCTCTTCTTGCTATTCTGTTTTTGAAGTTTTGGAATTCTTTGGAACAACTGAAAAATCTTTTGGAAACTTTTGGAATTCTTTTGAAATAAAAACTTTGGTGCCTCTTGTGTTATTGAACATTTAGGTCCTTATGAGGCTCCGCGACAGCACAATACTAAAAGAACAAATTATATAACAGTTCATTAAATATTACAACAACAACAAATCAAGTAGAGGCTTGAACAGCCGAGTGATTAAGAGTGTAGCCTCATGTCTGCACCTCTAAACCTCAATCGCGAGTTTGATTCCTGCCGAAGCTAGCCATGCCGTGCAGAAAATGCGAAAATGGTTAGAGTGCCAAGGTCACACCCAGATTGACAAGCCGCCTGTGAAGACCCCCGTAACAAGAAACCATGTCCAAAACATGCAACAGTAATAAAGAAGAGGAAGAAGTAACAAATGACCAGGGAGGCATTATCTGTTAGGAGATTGAAGAGCTACGTGGAACAAACTTTACGACAGAAAAGGCAAACCGCAAAAGACCATCGCGCCCGTTCTCGCACATATGAAATCGAACCCTCTCTCAACGTGCCAGTATTGACGAATCGTGGTGTGCACGCAACCTCACGCTGCCTCCAGCCCCCCTAATTGCTGGACATTCTTATAAATTCCTCTAGTTTTATGTATTCTATACCTCTAGCAACATTCTCTAGTTTCATATGCATGATTAGCTCAAATGGTGACTTCGATTTCAATCCGATGATGGCGTGATTTATGAATAATGACAAAAAAAGCGGTTCAACGTAAGCAGATAATAATGGAAAAGAGCTAATTTTGGATGGTGAGACTCATGCAACGCTGAAATTGAGGAAATACGAGCCGTGGAATTGCAGAGCCTTTAGCAAATCAGTGGATGAATCTACCGTTCGAGGTTCTGCCCTTACATGGTCACGAGCTCTCCGCTAATTATTCTGAGAACAAAGATTGCTCAAATAAACAGCTGGCGGAAATGACCGGGAATAAAAAATTCTGCTTTCAGAAATTTGAAAATTCTGCTAAACAGAACACCGAAAACTGGCCGTCGACCAAACTATGTAGATAGACGGTTATTCCTGTACGACCTTTGGTATCGCTACGATAAAAGTGCCATTTCGAAAAACTCGTCGAATCGATTACACCATGGCTAAGACTACGACTCTGATTCATCGTGAAACGCGACACTTCTTGGACCCAGTCTTCCGAATGCAAACAGAACTACGTCACCATCATGTGCTATCTGCCCTGCCGTTTGACTCAGGATGTTTTGTGCTCACAAAATCAAAAGTGTCAGTCATAAATCCCCAAGTGACTCAAATAAAAAGTTCGATCTTTCGCAAGAAATGATTGTCCGTGGAGAAGATTTTTCCATACTCAGACCTGATTTCATGAATTTCAGTGCGGAAAATTCCCAACTGACGCCTAACCAAATGGGATAGCCTTACTAGATTAGCAACCAGTGGACTTACGCACATCGACACCAGCTGGAGCACAGCTGCTCACAACTACGACTTCAGTAAGGGATAGGGACAAGATCAAAGACAAGTTGAAGAGAAGAATGATCCTCAAAGCAACACTCTCAGAACGAATTCGAGGCTTTAAGCGGTCGGTAACGAAGTTGCAGGAGAAGGGTTGACTGGTAATCGAGGAAAAATGAAGAAATCCGCCGGCGAAGCCTTCAAATAGGCTTCACCTGGTGGACGAGTTGTCTGAACCACTTGCTTCGCCGAATCTCAACCGCATTTGCCCTAATGCAGTTAGAGACATATGCATCATATAAAATAGAAATACAACAATCAAATGAAATAAGCAAGTGAAACCCATGGAAAAGACGCGGCGACGATTGGCAAATGGGCGTTCCCTGAGATATTTGCGAACGCCCCTCTCAGCGGCGTCTTCCTGGCTTCTTTGCGGCTTCCTAAGGTGAGTTTTTTGGTTAATGACACTTCCT
>KZ345078.1:155519-179987 GCA_002352805.1 Teladorsagia circumcincta | reverse complement strand
CATCATTTCCACCCCATAGCATAGAAATTCCAGAACCCTGCTGAGACTGTTGCTTTAATGGCTTGACGCCATCACTTCATCCACTGCTTACCTGACCTCTTAGGCTTGTTGAGTTTTTTTTCCTTCTGCTTCAAGCTTATAGCCTTCTGAAGCATGGCAGTCACAATGGGTAAGGTCAGGTGAATATGGAGGGTGGGGGTGATGCCACGGCTCTCCAGCTCTTCCGTCGCCGTCCTCGCATGATGGGGTCGAGCACTGCACATCCCAATCAGAATTTTCCTGTATTGCTGTAAAATGAGGGCTCGAGGAAACATCTCTCGCACCTGTTCGCAGAATGCTCTAGCGTTCACAGCAGTACCCTCGAGTAGACTCTCATCCGATGGAGCAGAAAAATATTGAGATCATGTCTTCTTGTTGCGTCGCATAGCTTCAGGGTCGGTTGTGGCTTCGCTTATACTTACTGCTAGCCATTGAAGGTTCCTGTGTGGGTGTTCATAGAACATCGACTTTTCTTCCTGAGCTATGACGAACTCTGTCTATGTCGTCGTTCCCTTATAGTGGAGCAGCTTCTGGCACACAAGACTTGCACTCGACGCTCGTGTTCAGTTAGGGAGTGGGGGATAACTCCAGGGAGCGCTGCGCGAATGCGACTTCTGCGCAGATCCTATGGATGGCGGAACGGGGAAGCAGCCGTCCTTTCCATTCCATCAAACTTGAGAAGGATTGCTTCGAGCGGATTGAGAAGGATTGCCTCGAGCGGAAGGTGGAAGAGTGTCGGTCTCAGAGAAACGTGAGCTTGCTCTTCGAGGAGTTTTATCGAGGCAAGTCTCCCCTCTAGAGAAGCGAGCGTATCACCTATAGCAGGTGTCGAGGGAGGGTGCTCTGCTGCTCATCGACGATAATGACCCATTCATGGGTTCAGTGGTGGAGGAATCAACCCGTAGTAGTGAAGTTGAGGATGGCCGTAGTCGTGTCGGTCGTGCATAGTTTAGTTGATGATAACTTACTTCCAAAGACGAAGTACAATATCGTTCAGCTATAGTGACGATCTGCCAACAACGCCCTTTCTCCACCATTCGTCCTATGGCTCTGCTTTGCCGCATCCGCGCGCAACAGCGTTGCGAAATCTAGGGTCAAAATTTTCTCAAAACTCGTGGGACACCCTAATACTATGATGGTATCAACACGAATCTCCATTACTATTATTGCAGGTCTGCTACCGCTGAAGGATATTGAGTCGATGAATTGAATGTGGATACGAGGCGCGACCCCAGGAGCCTGCGTCATCTTTCCACCAGTTCAGGAGAACAATCCGCACCACAGGTAAGTACAACACAGGCAACATATCGAACGGTGCGCGGGCACGCTCTTTTGAGCGTACAAAGGTCCGATATCAAGCGCCCTTGTTAGTGCCCCATTTACAACGAATGTCTTTCAGGCGACAAGAAGGTCTTTCAGTGGGGCTAAACTACGACCTTGGCTTTGAGTAGAACGGCCAGCGCAAAAAATCAAAGAAGGTAAAAGGGAATAGAATACACTCGAAGAAGGAGAGTAACACTAGCAAGATTTGTCATGTAAGTGGATCAAACAAGAAATTTCACACAGCAAGCAGATTAATAGGATGTTGAAGGCCTGAGTCACGTTTTTGTGAATGTCTCAACCGTCCCTTACAAAGAGTCGCATTTGTGACAGCAGTTCAGTGAGAAAATAATCGCAGTGCCAACACAGATGAAAGAAGCAAACGTTGTCACAAGCTCATAAAAGACAATAGCGACTGGATGTTGTGTGAGTTATGAAGCAATAGATGTTCAGATATCATGCGAGCTGTGGAACACTGCAAAGCAGTACACCGAGAACTGAACTGAAAGCAAGGCAGTTGAGCCTTTGAGCCCTCCTGTCGTCTGCTTCATCTTATTCAACTTATTCTCTCGCATATTTCCTCTTCTCGAAGCGGTGTGTCTCTCCATTGTACAGTACTCGCCGTTTGAAATCGAAAATCCACGCGAATCACGCGATTCCGCGTGAATCGCGTGAATTGGCTATAACTCGGTTCAAAATTAAGAGTTTCAAAATCTGAAAAAAGTATTGAAATCAGCTCGTCGAGTTCTATAAGATGCTGCCCTAGTTTGCCCTAGAGGCACTGTGAAGATTTTCCCACGCACTTTCGACGCGCATAGCGGTGTATCGATCGGGCTGCCCGCCAGCTACCGAGAAAGGCCATCGGCCGTCACGCGAGCTCTCACGCACCGCGCATGTGAATTGCACGTGGGTGGCCAGGGCTGAGAAAGGCGATCGGCAATAAGGAGAAGGCCGAAAACGGTGGAAAACGAAAGTTTTAAGTGGGAACTGAGATGTATACCGTTCGATAGCATTTTGCATGAGGAATCGAATGGTGCACACCGCAGCTGTGTATAGTCATCTGGAAGATCAAAAGATCTGGTTTTTATTTCAGGGCGTGGCGCAGAGCGATGTTTGAGGCCACACAACGGAAGGAACACTCATCTGCGATCAAGTAGGTCACCTTTTTCTACGCACAAGAGAGGGTATTCTACAGTGGTGAAGAGTTTTCGTCGCTAACTTCTCAGGTTTCCAAGAAACATTACCTTAAACATTGGGTTTCCTCACGAAATACCTCAAGTTTTCCCACTGGAAACTGATCTATGATTTCCATTTGAACCCTACAGAAGGGGGGTCTTGAGTGCAGGGCCTATATATCTAGTCATTCAGCATTTCAAATTGTTGTAGAAATGTAAGATTTGGAAAAAAATTTCATCTAATGCAGTGGCCCGGGTAGAGTGCCTGGCGCATTCTGGGGCGACTTTTGAGACCCATCTTTCTGTGTAGCGGCCAGTTCTCATTAGCGGGATTAGATACACACCACATGCAGGCAACAACATGAAGTGAGCTTCTGAGATGACAGTCGAGTGCATGGCGCAATCCAAGACAGTGCCTCTAGGGCAAACTAGGGCAGCATCTTATAGAACTCGACGAGCTGATTTCAATACTTTTTTCAGATTTTGAAACTCTTAATTTTGAACCGAGTTATAGCCAATTCACGCGATTCACGCGGAATCGCGTGATTCGCGTGGATTTTCGATTTCAAACGGCGAGTACTGTACTTCAATGCAATCGACCCAACAAGAAAAGCAGGTCCTCAATTTCAGTGTTGTTTAGGTTGCATTTGCACATTCCCTCTGGTGATTTTCTTTGCAGCTCTGTTCCAATTTCGAGCGCAATAACAAAAAAAAATCGATCGCCCCCTGTGCCCGTAATTTGCTTGCTCTGAAGGTAAGAACAGCTGGTAGAGCTCGAAAATTTGAAAAAAAGTGATAATTTGCTGCCAAATAGCCCTTTAGCCATTCCTCTACAAGGATGCATTACTGCCAGAAAACTGATACACGTGCTCTTTAACACAATCGTTCTCAATACTCACCATCAGTGTTCTTTTTTGACAAGTACACAAACGCGTATCTCTTCATCGTCACTTCTGTACAGCAGAGCCGGAGGGAAGCGATAGTTACTACGATGGCAATTATATCAGCAATAACAACTGTAAGGAAAATGAGCACCTTATTAGAGCCTTACGAAAACATGACTCTTTCAGGTGGTAGTAATGTAGAAGATGTCAGTCTCCATACGCGTGCAAAAGCGAAAGCAGCGAACAGTGAGATGAAAAGCGGGTGTTTCCACTGAAAAAATAATAGCACGTAGCAACAACAGCTGTCTGTGCAATGCAGGAGAAATCATTCACAAAACCTGCATCGAGACTGAAAAAACGAAGCTCAGTAGTGTTCTCAGCACGAAGGAAGAAAAGGTGGCTGTGTAAACACGATGACCTGGTTATATCCGAGAATCTAGTAGAACATCAGCAATTTCAACCATGATTACGGAGGGATTCAGAATTGAACAAGGAAGCACTTCAGGCCACCAAAAGTCCACGACTTTCCTTCAGCACAGCGTTTCCCCTCTGGATCTGTACAGTGTGTCCTTCCTCTGCTACAATTTTAATGTTCTCAAGAACGAATTGATGCCTGTGCCTTCACTAAACTATAGAATGAATCTGATCTATCCTCCATGTACGTACTCGTGATCGATCTTCATCCAGAATAGTGGGAGTATCTGAGTTTTTGCTTTACTAATGCTCAAATATTGACCAGTGTGTCATAGAGCAGGAAGAAACTTCTGCGCATTTGATCAATAGGGAATTTTCTTGAGTTATCGCAACTTATTTTACTGCCGGCCGCCTAATTCGTGGGAAACCTGGAATTCAATCCACTGCCGTACAATAAATAGCATGACTTATGGTACTACACAGCAGGGTCAAAATCGTGTCGAAGACATGGTAACAGAGGTACACTTCACCCCACCCCACCCCCCAAAACCGGGGCTCTTGATACGACCCCTCTAACATTGATTTGCACCATTCTCACAAGTTATTAATGGGGAACGAGCGGGTGGTGGATAGAGGACTTCGCAGCGTGTGAATATGCGGCCCCACAACTGCATACGCAGAGTCCATGATGCCATTGATGTGCTGGTTAGCGACCTCCACGATTACGACCGCCCATTCTCCACCTTGACAAATACGACCCCCTCCCTGAGGAATTCCTCGCTCGATATTCACCCTACTGCACAGTAACTCATGCCATCACCAGGTCTGACCGTATTGATAACGAAATCCTACCAATATCCCCCTCCTCCTTTTTTACGGTTCATTACGACCCATCTTCAGTCAGGGTCAACTAGATACTGCGTTAGGGCATTTTCAGGGAAGATCAGCCCACACCTCCGATTCTGACAGGCGATACTGAAAGACCTCTAGACCTTCATCACTATAGTGTACTTCAATCTGGTCCTTTGCTTCATGGCCAAACGCTCTGTCGTTTTGAAAAGTTCAGGAGAATACTTCGCTGCCATTTCGTCCACTACAGAGGTTGAGCCTTCAGAACGTCCAGGTGAGCTTTTACATCAGTTTTTTCATTATGAAGGCACGGAGTTTACAAAGTGGAGTATTTCTGCCTTCGATTTCTGTCTTGGTAGCAACTATACCATTCGGACCTTCCTCTTTTCCATCTTAGGTGTTTCCTGCTAGAAGTTGGGTTCATTGGTATCAGAAGCGAATATAATATGTCTTCTAGAAACAGTCGCCACGGTGAGACCGACAGTCGTGGGTGGGAACGGAGGGCGTATGAAGGGACCCTCAAGGTTGATGGTTGAAGGTTCCACGAGGCGCCATCCGAAAACCCGCACTGTCCTTCCCTCTTCTCAAGCTCGAACTTGTACGCACCACAGACTCACATGAAAATGTATGTTGGAATTCACGTCATTCATTTCATAGCCGCTTCAGCATTTTCGTACGAACCCTCAAAGGCAGGAAACTTAGCTTTGACAACAATGGAGTGGTACGACGCACTAGCTCTAGTCAAGAACATAAGAAGTGTCATTGAACAAATGACTCACCTTCGAAAGTCGCGAAAGGGAGTTGAACGGCTGCGAAGAGGGCATGGCGACCAATCGGTTGCAACCCCCTCTTTCCAGCCATGGAGATCGTGAAATTGGCTGCAAGGCATTTGCATCGTGGATCGAAATGAAATAATCCTTGTGGTCCCAAAACGGTTGCAAATGCCTCCGCAGCCAATAACACGATCTCTGTGGCTGGTGAGAGGGGGGGGGGGGCAACCGACTGATCGTCACGCCCACTTCAAATGCGTTCGCTCCCTCTCGCGGCTTTCCAAGGCGACTTATTTGTTGAGTCACACTTCTTATATTCTTGACTAGAGCTAGTGATCGTACCACACCATTAGTGTTGAAGGTAAGAACCATGCTGAGAGATGGCAAAGAAGCCCCTGAGAGGTGAGGTCGTGGGATTGTTGGAAAAAGTTCGAAGCGACGACTGACCCTAATGATGAGAGACAGCCAGTGCGTGGTTTCACCAGGCCTCATTTGAAACCCCACAATGTCCTTCCTTCATCCCACGCTGCACAGCTGCACGCAACACAGACTAACATCGAAATTGCATTGCTATGACGAAGAAGAGAATTGATATCCAGCAGCTCAGCTTCAGATACGCGCCCATGTCATGCATGAAATTTATTCTTATAATACAGAAAAAAAAGTAGTCAATCACAACTCTAGTGGAATGTAGTACAGTCATTTAATAATGAAACACGTTTTCAAACACGCACAGTTTTCTTCTATACTAGGTTCAGAATAACCGGTCTTAATTCACAAGTGGTAACAACAATCTGTAATACTTATGCCCGTTGCAAATCGCGACATCAAAGTAATTGTAGGAGATTTCTATTAAGACGAAAAAGAAAAGTGCTTCGTCAAGATAAGAAGGTTGTCATATATCCGTTGCAAAAGATGTCTATGCTACAAGTCATGCAATAAATATAAAATAGTTAGATTTTCACAGGAGAAAGAGTTAGAAATATTAATGCCTTAAGAGGTAGAAGCTTAGTTATGTGAGTTGAGTTTCATAAATTGGGCAGGCAGCTTTATGCTTGCATTTGAAGAAGGCATCAAGCAGCGAAAAGCCTCACTTATTAGAACGTCTAGAAGACATGCACAACCAACTCGGCTACTCCACCGATCATGGTAATACCCCACTTCCACCAACCGACAGCCATCTCCGGGGTCTGACGACGTCCTTGAATCAAATGGCGGAGTTGACGCAAAGTCTCCGAGTGCTGATGTTCACCTGAGACATGCAAAGGTCATCATATACACGACGCAAAATCCACCACGCAATGCTTATTGAGAAAAATGCGTTACCAACCATGAGCATGATGGGAGGCGACAGCTATTTCAACATTATTAGTGTGCTTTGGATTAGAAGGTGTTGCGGCCGGCTGAAAAGTTCAATTATCACCGAAAGAACAGGTAAATCCCACTGCTGATCTCCTCCTTATATTCACCTTCATCGAACTTTATTCCAGGAAAAAAGGTGTAAAGGGTGGGGAGTAAGGGAAAATGTGAAGAACTTTGAAAACGGAAGAACAACACTGCGTAGCGATGTTCAACAATTCACGTTAAAATCACATTCATCAATCACATTTTATGTCGAGATGCGCTTGTCACCCTCGAAAATGAAGGCAGAACTGGTAAATGGACTATTACAAGAGAAAAAACGAACAGAAACCAAAGGAACTGCGACTGAGAATCAATTATGAATCGAGATCTTCTTTTGGTGAGATGGCAGGCGGCGGGGGAAGTAACACCGGGTACCGAAGGGTGAGAACAGATGAGAAACGACGGCGACGAAGAAACATGGACATTCCGCCGCTTAGCAGCAAAATCTTTCAGGATATGAAGAGCTCTTCTAAAACGATTGTTCGCATGCTATAGGGGCACACACGTGTCGAGCATAAAACTGCGGATCATTTTTTCTGAGCGGCTATGGCAATGCCAAACACTATATGGAAACAAAGGCTCCTTTTACGACCCCATTGAACACAAATTTTTGCATTTCTCCGATTTCCATAAATTCATTCACTGAACAAATACCTTCCATGCGCAATTATTCGGTGCAAAAAATGCTGTAGAGTACATTAAAAACTAAGGCGTTCATTTCCTATGATAAGTGTTCTGCCCTTTTTCTGCCAATTCCAAAGATGCTCAGAGAAAATTATCGTCAGTACTATGCTCCACGTACGTCCCCTATAACATGCAACAAATGGTTTTTAGGGAGGCTTCACGTTCTGAACGACTTTCTTAGCTAGACATTTGCATCGCAAATAACACCTGCATCGGCCTATCCCCGATCGACAAGGCCCAGCGCGTTTGCCGCCCATTTTCAAGTCGCAAAGTTTACATATACTCCACCTTAATAGGCACTACCTTACCTGAGGGATTCTCCCTTTTACCCTAGCGGCAAAACGGGTGGAAACGCTCCCAACCACTTTAATTCATCAGCGCTTCCTACAGTTACGTATAAACAGCTTGAGTTCCAAACAAGTGAGCGCCACTTGCAGAACAGCACACAAAACTCTTGAAATGTTTATATTTTTTGTGGCACACAGGTGTGCACGTTCCGGAGATAAGAATACCATTGGAGGCAAATTTGTAACCGAATCACCCGTCAGGGAATCGATCCTACGACCTTCGCCTGGGTGGCCGAGCCACTACATAACTCCGTTCAGAAATTTGATAGACAGATTTGGAAAGCAGATCCGAGATCAGCGTCCACTCATCGTCCTTTCTTGGTGAGAACCCCAAGCTTCTCTTGACTTCCAGCGCGAACTATCCTTTTCACTTTCTAATATCCATTCCTTTCCCTACTTCTGCGCTTTCCAAAGGAATCCTATGCAGACCTCACGTTCCAAAGTATGGCTGCGCATTCCCCTAACAGCACGAAAATTTTGGCTTTTTACGATGATGATGCAATTCCCTATCCCTATCAAGAGAAAAGAGGAATAAGTGATGCAAAAATGGCTCACTAACATTTTCGAGGAGGATCCAGAAGCGTCGGTATTCCGGCATTTCGAAACCGTAAGTCATGAAAACGAAGTATGTAGTGCGGCGACCAAATTCCTCGATATCAATGTTCGTGAACGACCACTTCACCAACTCGTAGCCAGCTAGTGGTGTCACATGGAGTGACATTTTATCATAACCACCGCGAAGCTGAAGATAGATACATTTACAATGAAGTAGTACGAAATTGCTATCCTCGTACCTCAAAAGTGAGGTTCAATCTATTCCCGTCAACGCGAACGCGATCAATGAGCGATAGCTTGATCGGATACGGCACTGGAGCTGGTGAAGGCACAGGAACCCAAAGAGAATGTCTATAACGAGCCAATTTTCCTTTCTGCAAAAAAAAACATTCTTGAATAAGCTCAACGAATCCAAACTCACTCAGGTGGGAACAACTCATGGATAGCTGTGTAGTAGGGTAGCCGACAGTACTCATCCTTGATTCCTGAGCAGTTTGGTGGCTTGCTTCCTTGGAGGAATGAATGAACTGGCAAATCTTCAGCACCTCTGTAAATATGAGCGGATCAAAAGATCGTCTTTAGCGCAACAAAGAGCGACTAGATGTGGTAAAAAAAAATTCTATAACTCTTCCCATCCACATAACCCCATTTATGCTCACACACAAATGTGGGCAATGAAAAACGCGTTTTGTCCCATATTCAAATGGATTGAATAATTGTAGAATTCAAACCGAATTCCTACTTAGTGCTGAAGAGCAGGTTTATTTTATGAAAAAAAAACGTCACAGTATCCTTCTACATGGGCGACGTCGGAAAATTTTGCCTGAAACAGGGTGCACCGGTCGAGCTCAATGAGGTCCTCCTCGCGTACCATTACGACGCTTTGCGAGAATCTGTTACGAGGGGGATGGCATAGTCAGAGACAATGCCTCTGAGAAACTGTCCAACATTGAATGGATTCAAGAAATTATGGAAGATTCTCAGACTGAAGCAATTACAGTGGTCTCCTTGAATCGACGACGATGACAGATGACGTCATATTTTGAAGTCGGCATGGCCAGTAACTTGCGAGGTCCTGCGTGTACTTATAGAGGGACATTCAGGGAATACTCTGCTGAGCAACATCCGTCAACAACGGCAATCTCTGCGAAGAAGAAATCGCTGAAGTACGACATAGGGAAACGTATTTTTTTGGCCATTCCCCCTGTGGTCATTCCTATGTCCATGTACCTAGTTCGGAAGCAAGTTTTGGTGCAATAGATTATGTGTATCACTTGAGTTCACTGCATCAAAATGTCCCCCCCCCTAGTACTATACAAAGCCCCCCAATGCCTTTCACAAGAGTTATCTTTAAAAAAAAAAGATGAAAGGCACCATAAAACATCAGGCATGGTGCGTAATAAATTGGCCGGTATAGCTCAAGTTGACGTGTTCAGACTTTATGGTAGGGTAAAACCTAGAGCCGGAAAAAGGGTGGAAAAAATTTCATATGTAACGCCACGAACAAATGGTTAAGCCTGGTAGTTTCGCCTGTCCAGCGGGTTTTATATTTTCATCAAAAGCAGTGACATTTCCTTTCAAAAATCAGATTTCTTCAAGCTGAACCCTATCATACCATCATTCAAGAGTAACGGGATACGAAGTAACGTAACGGGAGCTAAAAAAGTACAAACTGATAACTCCTTTTCTTATTAACGAAGAATCCGTACCTGTAGTCTAACGACTGAATGAACAAGCCATTATCCTTCTGAACTACGTTGCCTTTGAAGTCGTAGATAGTCCGATTTGTATGCTGAAAAACATACCTACCTATGTGAGTAGTGATAACAGCATTTGACAATAACAAAGTAAAATCTAAAAGCTTCGGCACTAATCAAATCCTGGGATGCGCCAATCAGTCTACTTCCATTCCTTCAGGCTCATAGTAGTACTTAAATGCGCTATGCCCGTAAAATACTTGCAGGGCCGATGAGTAAGTCAGGGTTTAATATGCCTAGACAATCTGGCGCCAAATGACCAATCCGGAGAGATGGAGGCTTGGTTGGCCTTAGCGAGATCGAGTTCAAATTTATCTTAGACCGTGGGTGTGAAAAGTAGCGTCACTGCCAATACACCAGCTCTGCCCAATGATAGCAGTGACATTGGCAAGATGGTTAGAAATGTAGGAATTTATCGCAGTCGGTCGCAATATCGGCCAGTATTTGCTATATTCATTTCAGCATTCCAGTATGAATATGGCAAAAACGTGGTCACATGGACACGTTATAACACATTTGCTAGCAAGCTCACTTCCTTAAGAAAGAAACCCACACCACTGGATTACGAAATAACCCGAAGCTGAGTGAGTATTGGTTTGTGGAAGAGAGTCGCAGAATGAAGAGGAATTGGGGAATCCATGGAAAGGATTGAATCGCGTTAACTAGGAACAACGTGGTCAACCTGTAGTCGAACGATTGCAGTTTTCCGATTCTGCCACCGTGATTGTGGCAGTCAATGATATCTTATCCTATTCGTTGAATACGCAATTCATCTAACCCCTTTTCTCGGATCTCACACTAAGGTAAGCCAACAAACCAACATGTTTCGAATTTTTTCAGAGGACTGCGTAGAAACAGCTCCAGAGACTTTCAGTAGCAGAACCGAACATAATGCCAGTCCTGATTTATAAAAACCTTTGGTCAAGCAGATTGCCGATGAAATTATTCAACGTCTCGAACACTACATATCGTAGAGGAAACCGGAGGAAAAAGTGCTACATCGAAAAATGTGCAAAGTAACGTCAAAATGGGAAAACAAAAAGGAAAGGGGTTTACAAGATGGTAGGTGTGCAATTGAAAACGCGAAAAACCACACAAAACTCACAAGAGCAATAATTCTTCTCAATCGCGGGTGCTCTTCACTGAACTCGTACGGAACTCCAAGACGTGTCGTTATAAGCGCTATGAAGAAGAACACGAATATAGCACATCCGCACTTGATCATATAGTTCATTCGACGAGAAATATAGAATAGATTGTTCTGGAAAGTCTATTTTAGTCCAAAGCTCACAATGTATTTTAAATCAAGAAATGTGTCGCATAAAACTGAACATATATTTATAATTTTTCTGTTGTAATAATTAAAAAAGCATTGCATCAAATATAAAATAAACGAAGCCCCCGTCCTTGGATCAAAAAAGAAGTATTCAAATTATGACCAGTCAACAATACCTCGCAATGGTACCAGGCAATACAGGTGAAGATAAAACAAAGAGAAGAAACAGTTTCAAACGCTGTTCAAACAAACAAACTTGTTATTAACAATGAAAGGCAAAAATTCCATTGAATTATTTTTATTAAAGTCGACAATGTGTTTATGCTTTATCATTGCTAAGGTATGTGAATTCGTAATCAAAAATCTAAATAAGACTGCGTAAGCAACAATCAGGTAGCATTGGTAGAGTGGATTGATTTGCGTTTTCTTTTCTTGGATTACTAGGTCGTTCAACAGCCTTGAGCTCGAGGGGAACCTTTCCAATGAGTCAAATGATATGCCACGAAGGGAGGAAATCGCAAAACTTCTGGTATCCTGATTTAGATGAAGACGAAAACGCTGAAACATTAGCCAAGTGTAGCATTTTAACGTCTCGGTTAAACTCCGCTTTCAGAATATTATATTGAATATTCCGTATTATGCCAAAATAAATGGAAGCCAACGTCAACAGGGTTGGAACTCAAAGGCAGTTTGAAAATTCCCATGATGGAGGATGTTAAAACGCACTCCGATCACAGCCTCCGGCGAGCAGTTTGAGCCATTGTGAGTCATGCTCATGTATAATAGTCAGCAGGATGCCCTATTCAATTTTAATTTCTTGATACTTCGAAGTGAATTAACAACTCACCACAAACAGCACAAAACTAGATGCAATAGCCAATCCAATCGGCGCCATAATGAACTCCGGATTCACCGCGTTTCCCAGTCGACCCATTACTGGCACGAAAAAATCAACGCACTGACTAATTGCATATGTGGCAAAAACGAAAACTGGAGTGAAACAGACGAGCTGAGTGTACAGCAGCACTCGTGGTGTTACTCCTGAAAAATGTATACTCAAAAAGAAAACAATTTGAAATCAATTCTTTTCCGATCTTTACATGGAATATATGAATACCGAATGAAAGTGAGAATAATGTAAGAAAAAAATCAGAAGGCATTACATGTATAAGATACATGGAATAATAACAGCGTTTGAGCTAATGGATTCAGCACCAACTCTTCCCTATCAGAGAAAGGTAATCCGGAAGGACTGAGCTTGTCCTTGAACAGAGGAATCATCTAGAGCTGTGGGAAACGCATACTTTTGAGCTTCAATTAGTTGCTGAGAAAGAAAGAGAACGTTAAGAACACGTCCCCTTTCTCAGAAAAGTGATGCCACGCGCAACGGTTCTCCGCGCGCTTTTATCAAATGTTGGCCAATTGCCTCGAAAAACGCATGATTTTTCTACTAAAAATCCTCTTCTTTCAAACACACCCATCCTTTGGAGGCTAATTCTTAATTTTTGAATCATGAATTCACCTCATCTCCTCCGAAATTACAACACATGCCCCGTTACCAACAATTCTGTAGGATCGGTTGAGAACAACATAAGGCAACAAAAAGGGCGAGCTTTTAGCCCAATAGCCTAATAGACAGCAGGAAACTCACGTTTTATTACTCCAATAGAACCAAGCACAAAAATCAGTGGATCCTTGAGGAGTGGGAACATTACGTAATTGAAAACGAAGAACGCGGAGGCAACGTTGTACGACGTCAGCGCAAAAAGAACTGCAGCGTAGCTGATCACTATACTGTCATATTGGACCATTTCAATGTTGAGAACCTAGAAACAGCAGAACTTGGGGAAATTAACTACAAATCGTAGACTGGCGACACATACCCAGATGAAGCTAAAAGCTGCCAAAACAGCGTACCTTTGTCTTGTCGGCGAAATAAGTATGTACAGTGCATCCAGCAATCAGCATAGGCAACACGTACAGCGGAGCGACTATTTCAGGAAGTTTGTACCTGAGAAAAGGGGCGGGTCACGGTCATGCATTCGAAGTCCAAGCGAAAACATTCGCAGAAAACTGACCAGCACATAATAAGGTCGAACTTGAGCACTAGCATCACCACTACTACCATAACAGAGACCATGGCAAGAAGCGCACAAATATGATGCCAGAAAGCTAGACCGAGATCGCTGAGAGTGTAGGCCCCGCTTCGAATCCGGAATACAACCAAGGCGGCAACCAAGACACAAGCACCATAATTGAGTATCTGACCTGCAATAGAGGGTATATGAATGCATGAACCTTGAACTGCTGAGAATTTACAGTGACATTATGAAGGTTTTTCAAGGGAGCTTTGTTGATACTCACCTACGGTAACCGTATAGAAAACCGTGAAAAGGCCAACCACGTCGTAAAACACCCATTTGTTTGCCTCGTCGAACGATGCCGCCTGGACCAAGTAAGGACTCTTCAATATCGCTCGCACAACAGCAAGGACGTTTTCACCAGCTCTGGAATGAAAGAATAGGACACTTATGGGTAGGACGCGCCCTCGATAAGCGCATATGCCAGCAGCAGCACGCGTTTTGATTCACCAAACGAGCCACAGAGCTGCAAACCATGGATTAGCATTTAAAACAACAGTCTCAGCAGGGTTTTTCCTTTCGACACTAATGTGTGGAACGATGCGCTAGCCCCTGTTAAAAACATAAGAAGTGTGACTAAATAGAAAACTCACCTTGAAAAGCGCTAGAAAGGGAGCTGAACGGATCCGAAAAGGGCGTGGTAGAGAATCGGCTGCAACCCCTCGGCTGGTTCGCACCACGCCCACTTCGGAGCCATTCAGCTCCCTTTCTAGCGGCTTTCCAAAGTGAGTTTTTTTTTATTCAGTCACACTTCTTATGTTCTTGACTAGGGCTAGCGCACCACACTAATTAGTGTTGAAGGTAGAGACCTGCTGGGACTGTTGCTTAAAGGAGACTTACAGGGCAAGCCTACCCACTAGCATCGTGAATTTCTCACTCTGCCACCACGGTGTGTAGCCAGCTGCAAATACGAGCGGAGTGCGGCAGATCTTATTCAGACATTCAAAAAAGGAGACGAACAATATTACGATTTGCGAAAGAAGTAAAGCAGGAAGTACAAAGATATGATCATTTTCAGGGCATCGAGCGCCAATTTGAGGGTATAATAGCTCAACCGGGGTTGCACAATGACTTGATGGAATCAGTCAGTATTCTGCTCAGAATTTTTGTTTCGTCTGACATTTTGTCACAGACCTGAAGGAAAAAGAGGATGTCAAGCTATGCAATACATCACCGACTCCTGCACACTGCAGCAAGGTACACTTCTCCACATTCTAGCAAAAACATTGTTGCACTGTTACAACTACATGTCAGTTCAAGCTGACGGCATTTTCTTCTCAATTACACCTGCTCATTCATTTGTGCTACTTTTTTGCTTATTGTGAATCTATGACACAGAGGTGAGCGCTCGAGCAAGGATCGGCTGTTTAAAAACACGGTTTCCGCCACCCGCCATCACATCCACCACTGAAACCAGTTGTTCACTCAATCTGAAACCAGCCGTCCATTCAGTTGCGTTTGACTAGCCTTAAGATGGAATAAAGACTGACTCTAGCTCTAATTATGGTGCGTACCTTCGCCAAAACTGGCGGCCCTCCGAAATGACCCTCCGAAATGAACAAACTAACTAGTCTGGAGCTAAGCTAAAGCTCTGAAGAGAAATGAAAACAAAAAAAAACTTTTCTATCGCATAGACGACTCATTTCATGCATACATAACACATCATATGCGATTCCAGTGAGTTACACGCATGTTTACATCTCATCTAATTTTCACACTATTGGGCATAAAATCCCCATAGCCGCTTGAGAATTTTTGGCTCAAAACCATGACATACAAGCATTCCCTTTTTCGAACATTTCAAGCATTTTTCATACATGTGAAGTCAATGTAGTAGCAGAAGCGTTCACAAAATAGTGAACGAGGGAGATTTCAGCACTACCTACTTATGCGAACACTCAAAAACTATAACCCGTCCAGAAAGATTTTCGATTGACGCAGTCGAGATGTCTTTGAGCTTTGAGTTTCAAAGCTCAAAGACATCTCGACTGCGTCAATTCATCATGAAAGCAATAAATACAGTACTTTCATTATTATGCAACGCTCCATTGGACGCTGTAACAATGATCCTACCTTTGAATGGCACCAGCCTCAATCCTCCACTCTTCATCGAATTCGGTATGGTAGACCCAACCGTTCTTTGTGTAAGCAATGTCCAGCCCTAAATATGTAAATTACGTAAAAAGTAGAAAAGAAATCAGTAGCGCAAACCTGATATACGCCCATGATCACGGAAAATGCGGAAATCGGTATCCGATGGGATTATCCCAGATTGGAAAATCTCCTGCGCTAGAACACTGCAAAATGGGTGCGGAGCAGTCTCGAGGTAAGTTTGCAGCAGCCATGAGTTTCCGGGACCCGCCTGAAATTGACTCTTTGCGATACCACAGTACAATACAAGGTATTACTCGGAAATGTCAACCTGAAACAGGATTTCGCGTCCACCTGACCCAGTACCCTCAAGGTTGATGAATGCACGAATAGTGTGACGCCATGGATGATTCTCGATGAACCCATGAGCGCCTTGTAGAAAGTTCTCCTCGGCTTAAGAAACGAGGTTCAGCAATAAGATATAATAAAACTTCCGAATAAAAAGAAATTATTACCGCCATTGAAAAGAAAGACGACATCGTTTTGCAGTGGCTCTTCCGATATCGACAGCACGTTCAATACATCCATCATTATAGCACAAGACACCTGGAAGGTCATAATAAGTGTCAACAGCGCGTAAGCTATTTTTGAAAATGGTAGAATCAAGCGAATTCAGTTCTCATTATCCACTTGAGACACAAAAATTGATAGCAATACTTCAAAAACCACTTTTCTTTTTTTCCACTTTTGTGTAGAGTAAGATAACAACGTCATCAATGGGAGCTAATGGAGAGCGACGTCATTTCACGCTGATATTCACCTACCTCTTCTTTTCAGAAAGGAGGTGGACCTATGGCCACTAAAAATGCGATGGACACCATCTAATGAGACATACGCTCACTTCAAGCAAATTCAACTTATTTGCTTAACTACGCGGTTAAAGTGGTGCAGCTGCAGTGACTTCGGGGATAGCATTCAGTTGTTTGGTATCGTTGCCTTTTGCAGAATGTCATTAGGGAAAAACTTGCTGCAACCCTTCCTCGTTACTCAACCGTGTTTGTTTTGATGAGTTTAGAAGCTTTCAATTTATCCCCAAACTTTAAGTGATACAAACTCGGTACACTGATGTGGCACATATGTACGTACCCAACAAGGAATGGAAAATAAATTGCTGACATAAATTGCTGAGAATTTTAGAGCCTCACTCACGTCTACGCCTCATTCTGCGATGACAGAACCAGCCTTGATAAAGTAGAAATTTCCGCGGGTATTTTGATGCCCCCACCACGAATATTTTATCCGTTTGACAAGAAAGGAAAGGGTTGACGGACTACTTGAACTCGGTCCTTCAAATCAAACCACGTGCGTTTGATGCTCCCGCCTGCGCTCTCCGCGGATCCCTCCTCTTTCCGAGGCTCAGCCATTGGGCTTCGCCCTTTCTCTCATCGTGTGGGTCTCCACCATTCGTGGCAGGGCCATGGACGAAAATTCAAGTAGTCCGTAAACCAAGAAAGCACTTGGTGTGCTCAATCCTGATACAGACATGTCCAGTCATCTTCCAAGCCACTATCACACTTGCAATGACCCTTCAATCGAAAGCGAAAACACGCAAAACGATTATTATATCTCCTCCCCCACCCCACCTTCCTCACGTCCCCCTGAACTCACTCTAGAGCAGTGGTCTCATCTTGAAAGTATTTGTAAGAAGTAACCGACAGAAATTCCTTACCGCATCGTCAGTAGCCCCTGGTGTATCCGGCATGGTATCATAATGACAGTTAAGCATTAGTGCTTGATTTGTTGGGCCGCTCGCCGGGCCAATACGCACTACAATGTTGGTGATTTTGTAGTAACAAAGAGTGAAGCTCGACAGAAACTTGAGATCGAAACAGCCTGACGGGCGCTGAAATGAAAACATAAGCACACTTCGAAGGCACGAGAAGTATTAGGTACCACGACAGGGACCAAAACATGCCTGGACATCCATCTCAAATCGATTCACACCTTTAGATGCGACCTGCCGTTCAATGGTGCTGATGCTTCTTTGCATTATGTCAAATGCTTTGTGCTGAATTATAATAGATTATTTTATTAATGTTCAAAAGCTCAAACGAACACTCGCAAAACAACGAAGGAAAACCTCTAGTGCATCGGATCCACTCGGACGCGGGCCTAAAGCAGTGAGCTCTTTTAGCAATTCACGAGCTCGTTCCTCGCTAAACTCAGTATGGTGATCGCCTGTGACAACTGGCGGCATCCGTCTGAAATTCGTTCATGGAGGAAAGGAAACATCAAAAAATAGAATACTCAAGATGAGTGAAGGACCATTACAAATTGAAGAACTACGAAGATGTGCAAGAATAGCAGCGTAATATACTATATGTTTCGATCTGTCAGCTCAGAAAATGAGGGCGCTGGAGCTTCCCCAAGACAGCTTCCATAACTCATCATTCGCAGTGTGTGATCTCTACAAATTCTCATCTAGTGCGCTCCTTCGAATACCCTCTTGTCCTCACACAAAGCCCCTCATTGGCTTACACAGAGATCAAGCCCTTATCCAATGACGACCAAGCGTTCAAAACGTTTTCGCATGTGAGACAGCGGGCGCATTTCTTGATATGCGGTTATGGACCGTGGTCGACACGATCGACAATGAATTAGATTTAGCATTTTTGACTTTTTTCCTTCTAGACAGTTACAATCTATTTTGCACCACTGCATTCATTTTCGTGTACAAGACTACAAGCTCGGTCGTAGAGTGCGCCTCTGAAAGGTTCTGAAGAAAACAAGAAAAGGGTTACAGTCATAACTGGGAACAACACAAAACAATGTTAGCAGCGGTATACATAGTATGGCTTCAAGAAAGCGTGAAACCAGCCGAGCAGGGCCGACAATTGGAATGGACCAGTCGTTTGGAAAGTTGGGTAACAGCAACTACTAGCGTACTAGTTACTTCTCGGGTTAGATTATAGCAATTTAGCATTACCTGTCTTTTTATTCTGGATATGTTGAAGTTCTGGGGCGTTGACTTTCATTTAGCTGCTATTGCGGAAAAATTTTACAAAATTCATATAATACGGTCTGCGAGGCTGCAGGATTATAGACATCACACCTAGACGATTTAATCCCGTGCTAAATGACCTTTAGTCAGGTTCAGGTTATTCAAAATCATGAACCACATTCGGACGCTTCACATAGAATACTTAACATGGCAAGGTTGGAAGAAAGTTGAACTTGTACCAATTTCAACTTACCTATGAAGATAGACAACGCCTGCATAGATGACGCCTACCACGGCAATCACAAAAATCCAGTGCTTGAATCCAATAGCCTCCTAAAAAAAATTTTACAAAGAAATAGTGAGAAGCAACTATTAATCCGTTTCAAATAAGAGAAGTTGTTGAAAAGTATACATTGTGATGAAGTCAAGAGAGCCAGAAGTTGTCGAAAATAGGGAATGCAACTTATAGAATAGAATGGCCAAGACGGCATGGCAATGATAGAGATTCGATGATGCTTCATCACAAATACAAGCAAAACGAGCGGGTAGAATGATTCGAATCCAATTATGACTGGTGAGCAACTCTAAGCCTGTGGAAAACAATTCTGACTACACTTCCGAAATACAAAAAAACAGACTTGGACAGGATGGTGGCCGAAAAATTTTGTAATTTTAATGTATAAAAACAAAAACATACGGATGTGCGCCGCGCTTTGTCGTCTAATAGCTCGTAATATGGTTGTGTCAGTGTGCCATTTGTTGATGCCGTGGTCGTCCGCCGCCGCACCTCCATCTGAAATTGCGGTTCAAAAAAATTTTGGGCATCCGAAGCAATAATATTCCGAATCAATTAACCTTTCAGCAGTGACTAACAAGGCACAACTCGACTCATGAACATTTGAGCAAGAGTTGCAAGTAGGCAGAGCATTCAATAAAATCAAGGCACAAGTTTGCAACCGCATAAATGTAAGATGGATCAGTCGGCAAATTCAAGTAAGTTTGGCAGGAAACACACAAACGCATGATAAATGCACATACGATCAGATATGAAGCAGTAATAATGAGTTTTGGGGTACGTCTTGCGTGGGTATTGAGTGTGTTGTAAAGAATAATCATGCGAGGTACGTGTCGCTGTGCTTTGCTGTCACGCACTTAGCGAGCATCTCCGACAACAAAGCAGCCAGCTGTGACATTCACTACCGAGGCCACACAATATGCACTCTATTTCAGAAGACGAGAAGAGCGTCGGGTGCAGACCACACATCACAAGTTACGCCCGCCCTAGCTTTTTTCTTTTGACGCCACTTGTAATGTATGGTCTGCACTTGATGCTCTTCTCGTTTCCCGAAATAGAGTACATGGACGGAGTTTGCAACCAAGCCTATAACTCGATTCCAAGAAGTTCCGAAGACCGGGAAAAAAGTGGGTAGGGATTGACGGAGGGAGATGGGTCAACCGCTGCTGGCGGGCGGAGCATACACGAAAGTGGGCGGAGTTCTCACCAAATTTCATAACTCGGTTCAAGAAGTCCCGGAGACGGGAAAAAGTGGGTAGAGGTTGGAGAAGGCATGATGGTAAACTTTCATCGGATGGCGAAGAATGCAGCAAAACGGGCGGGGTTTGCCACAAGAATTCGCAGCTCAATTGCGATCCCTACAAGGTCTCACAATTTGGCTTGGAAATGACTTAGAAACTGGCAAAAATGTGGATAGGGAATAGCGGAGGGAGGGGTCATAACTACTGGAGGGCGGAGCATGTTCATGTGGGCGGAGTTTTCCACCAAATTTCATAACTCGCTTCCAAAAAGTCCCGGAGACGGGAAAAAGTGGGTAGAGGTTGAAGAAGACATGAAAGTCAACTCCAACTTTACCCGTCTCCGGGACTAAGCATGAACCAAACTGGGCGGGATTTGCCACAAAAATTCACAGCTCGATTGCTGTTTGTACAAGGTCTCATAATTCGGCTCCGAGATGACTTGGAAACCGGCGAAAATCTGGAAAATTGGATGGATGTCAGGGGAGAAGGGTAGTTAAATTTTCTATGCCGGGCGTGGCGAACACCGAACAGGGCGGAGTTCGCTACCAGACTTATAACTCGGTACCAAGAAGTCCCGGAGACCGTTAGAAAAGTGGATAAGGGTCGGTGGGGGAAAGGGAATCAACTGCTATCGGGGGTGGAGCATACAAAAGTGGGCGAAGTTGGAGAACTCCACGAAACATCATAACTCGATTCCAAGAAGTCCTGGAGGCCGAGGGAGGCCGAGAAAAAGCGAATAGAGGTGGCGAAGGAACTGAGGTCCACTGCCATAGGTGGGCGAGACATGCACAAACGTGGGCGGAGTGGTTTAAGAAACGTTGTAACGTTGATTCCAAGAAGTCCTGGAGACCGGGAAAAGAGTGGGGAGAGCCCGAGAAGGGAACAGAGTTCAGCAGGTATTGGTGGGTGGTGCGTGCGCAGCAGTATTCGGAGTTTGCCATGTAACCCTATAGGAAGGTTCAAAGAGGGTCCAGAGGCCGGGAAAAAGTAGACAAGGGTAGACGAAGGTCAAATGCTATTGATGGGCTCTTCCAAGAGAGGCGGAGTTTGCCACGACGCATTATTTAAAAAAAACCGATGGCCCTGTTTTATACTATTGCATTCCCCTGTGATGCACGCGAATGCAGGCGCAGCTAAGCTGGTTAATTAATGAAGACAACATCTTCGTCTTTTCGTTGTCTTCAGACACAGGGAGGGGTTTGAACTGTATCAAAAACTTTACTACATATTGGGTTGGATCATAATATCGACGCGCTTGCATTTTTTACTATCGCACACAAAGGTTTTTAGCAAAACAAAAAAACACGAATTTAATCAGGGATGCTTACTCTTGTCATTATTTATGACTTTGATTGCACTTCGCAGGAATGATCGAATTCAGAATTGAAAAAAGATTACGAGCTCGTTCTTGAAGTCCCCATTATTATCAATACTTGCGACGTGGTATAGCTTCAATTCACGCGTAAAGATAGGATCGATAGAGCAAGGTTCAGTAGGAACAAGGCATTCTAAAAAATGCTGTTTCGGCGTTTTTTGCGCTTTATGTAAACCGAAAAATAGCAGCTGTCAAACTGTCTATTTCTGCCATTTCGATTTTTGCCATTTGGATTAACAAAATTCTACGCATCATATCTGCATTGTAGAGCGAAAAAAAAGTACTTTTAAATGTACGCGGTTTTCATTTGGGTGATACATGTATTGAGTGAATCCTCGAAAAAAAAAACGCTACGATATTTAGGCTTTTGAAATTTTCACCCTCCATCGATTTGAAATCCGAGTTCCCTTCCCAAATGTTCGATTCTCTTTTCTACACTACAAAATCTGGAAGTTCAAAGCTGCAGTTATACTTGGTATACCGCTAAAAACGGGGATTTGATAAAAGAAAATGCGGCTCTTCACGAGTGGGGTGAGCATTCTCAGCTTTTCACGCATGTCAACTGACTGCCCTTACTCCTACTACCTAGGTTGGCTACACTGACCCTGGCTCATGAAGCCCCCCCCCCCCATTCTCGTGACACTATATAGAGCAGCAGTCCCATTTAAAGCAACAGCCCCAGCAGAGTCTGTTGCCTTCGATACTAATGGTGCGGAATGATGCGCTAGCCCAAGACAAGCGCACATGAAGAGATATTATACAAAAAACTCACACTGAAACGTCGCTAAAACGGAACCGTCGAAGGAGGTGGGACTTACCGATTATGTAGGCGCCACCCATTTGCCAGTCGCCGAGGCATATGCGATCGTTTTGGGACCACGCGGACTATTTGAACTCCCCTTTACCTTCCCACCTACAAATTCACTACCGACCACTTTATCTCTCGAATTCGATCGGGGACTGTTGCTTTAAATACATTTTTGTTCAAAAAAATGCGGAGTACCTATTTTACTTGTATAGCACCCCACAATCCAATACTGCAGCTACCAATAACTTGAAACTTAGATTAACACCTCATTCTGGCAGACCCCGAAGAGAGCAAAAAGATGGCCACCCGGATGTTGAGACAACAGATGAACTATTTCAATGTTCACAGAAACGACTTCATATTGAGAACAGGATGGCTTTCCAGAAGTAATTACACCGTGGATGAGCAACAGAAGAAAAAAACCACACGCCTTAATCGACAGATAAGTTGCCAGTCTCCTCTCAACTACCGCCACAAGAAACTTTCCCGCTCGATCAACAAATCTTTGATTCGCGATCTACCCGCCACCTCCAAAAACAGGGTCGACGGACCACTTGAATAATGTCCTATAAACCGCCTCAGTTTGATGGCTCCGCCTGTGCTCTCTCTCGCAAGTCCCCCCCCCCCTTCTCAAAGCTTAGTTCCAGGGCTTTCACTTCTCTTATCGTCTTTGCCCCTTCGTGGCAGATCCACATAAGAAGTTCAGTAGTCCGTAAGCCCTGAAAAGGGATCCCTATCAATTCTTGCAACTTTATAGTTCAACTAAATGGTAAGCAAGCCACTTTCAAATGGTCGACAGACTACTTGAACTCGATCCTTTGAAACGCCTCAATTTGATGCTCCCGCCTAAGCTCTCATGCGGGTCCCTCTCCTCTCCAAGGCCTAATCCCAGGGCTTCCACTCGTTCTCTAATCGTCTTTGCTATAGCCTTCGTAGCAGGACCATATAAGAAGACTACTTACGGGCAACCCACCTGCCTCTATTTATAAGCACACACATTCACATGGGATCCTCCGAGATTTTAGTAAGGAAGCAAAAACAAAAAAAACGAACGAGAACATAACGATCGTGGAAATATACGTTCAGAACGAATATAATAAAAGCAAATGCTAGCAGAGGAAGTCTTTATTGACATGATTGCAACGAAAACTGTGAAAAAAAAGCTATCGACCTTTGCAATCTCTAAATAATAGACCAACAAAAAAGACAAAAAGATTCTTGAAAAAAAGAATACCATTTGGAACGTACAGATGGGAAACCTTCACAACAAATTTTAGAACCATCGATTCCGAAAAAAATACTACATGAAGGAAAAGATGAGTTTAATAATTAATCGAGCAGAGTATTACGAACAACCATAACATCATAACAAAATGTCACGGAGAATGTCCCACCAAACAGCCACATTAGTCAGTAGCGTCGATCTCGCCTGAAAAAAAAATGTTTTCTGTCGCAGCAATATTTGTACGGCGGCAAGTCACTATGTGATAAGAAAGAGTTCATGAAGGTCAGCCCTCCCACCGAGACCCACCGAGACCTCGCGACTTGTTGCTTCTTGATATCAGAGTGTGACCTTCACTACCCAGTGCCGACCCGCTAGTATCATTTCACCTTTGTAATCAAAATTTGACGGCACTGTATAGGTGCCCAACCCTTGAACTAAAAGTACTACTGGAGCAACTTGTCAGCGAACTTTCGAGAAAAAAAAAAGAAGAAAAAACTCCTGCACCATACCTATCTCTTTCACGATCCCCTTTACTTCTTCCAGAGCTACCTCGGCGGTCATCTCGATCTCGGTCACGCCGACGGTCGCGGTCATTCGAGCGAGAACGGCTGAATAAATTATGCAAATTGCTACAGATTACACGGATTACGGCATGCAACTTTTCTATCTCGAGCGATAAAAATGAACTTCACAGACGTTCACTTGTTGCTGCTTGACCTTATGAGTGGTACGCTTCATTCTTGAACGCATAGGTAGATGATTTAAACATACCCTCGCGCACAGCTGATAAGACACTTGGACACTCAATCCTCGTTAA
>KZ345078.1:141040-152156 GCA_002352805.1 Teladorsagia circumcincta | reverse complement strand
CCATGGCATAGTACCACAGCTTTCAGCACTCACACGTATAACGTGAGCCGGTTAGCCGATATCGGCAATGACCGTGAAGATGAAAGCTTTAGCAATGAATTTTGTTTAGTATGGTGCGAAAGTTTTGTTCACAACCCCGCATTCTTGTAAAATGTTCGCAAGGCGACGGCTAAAAACAGCAATCAATAGACAAAATTCTATCTATTGCAGTGAACTCCAGTTATGCATGCTCATATTTATTTCTGCCTTAACATCACACTATTTTTTTTTTTGGAATATAAATAAAAAATAGAACGCTGCGGAATCGTTCAAGTAAAACAAGTCTTCTTTTGTGAGAGCGCGTGCGAATTCGGGGAGTAAAAACGGTCGATAATGAAGTTTTAGGTGCGAGTTCACTACTAATGAAAAAAGGCCAAAAAACGCCGATGAAGGCTTTTGGCGGTTGGCAGGAAGGGGTTTCAACCGATTGCACTCCACGCCCACTTCGAAGCTGCTCACCTCCCCTTCTAATGACTTTCCAAGGTAAGTTTTTTGTTCAATCACTTCTTATGTTCTTGGTTATGGCTAGCGCACCGTTCCGCACTATTATCGTCGACAGTACAGATCCTCGTGAGACTGTTTCTTCAATCGAGATCTCACCGATGCGTTTTGTGGACAACCACCGTAAACATAAACCGGAGAAAGATAAAAGCTTCACTTCTACAATATTGTTATAGAACAGCGCCAAACGTACAAATCTCACCTTCGTCGACGACTACTTCCACTTCCATAACGCGAATCCCTATCCTCACGATCTCGGTCACGTCTATCCCTGTCCTCGCGACGTGGAGGCGAACGCCTGAAACGGGATCAGTGAGGTGGGAAGTATTAATTCACAATAACCACTTAATGAACTACCTCCTATCTGCGAATCTTGAGCTGTCAAATCCTTTCTCTCTACGTTCTTTACGACGTTCTTCTATAGTCTTCTGAAATAAACGCAACATTGAATCTCAGCTCTGAGAAACACTGATATAAGAATCAGAAAAACTTCTAAAAAAATTCAATATCAGTATGATAGAGACTCATGGCAGAGGGCGTGGTGCGTGCGAGATGAGTTTTATCCAGGACGTCAGTTTGACCTGCGATATCGTCACCCGTAGAACGTCCGTACACATCGCAGCGGTCTAGAGTGCTCACTCACTCGCTAAATCAAGCAGCCCCGATCCATGGGCAATCAGAGACAGAGATCAGATTGAAAGACAATTTCAACCATCATCTTTTCCATCAAATGACACTACCTAATCGGATCGCTAACAGGAGTGTTCAAATAGAAACCCACGACAAGTGTCAAATGCAACGGCAACAACGCGTAATTAGGCGCGACGTAATACGACCTTAAAAAGGCCACGATGAGCGATCCATCGGAGATTTCGACAACAAACCTAACACAAAGCTAGATTGTCGAAACGACAATAATTAGAATCGTGTTAGTCGAGAAGTATGTAGCAGTTAAATGTCGCTAATGAGACCATCTACAGAATCAATCGGGCAGTATCCAGAACGTCTCGAGATCATAGGAATTAAAAATAAGAAAAGGAGGAGAAAACCATGCAATGATGTAATAAAGTTAAAAAGAAAGAGTGGAGAGAAGAAAGTGATACGAATTGGAATGAATTCGGAACCCAAGAGTGCGGACTCGATAATAAAAGCGCTAGTACTTCTTAAGAAACTCCGAGTCATCTCTACAAATAAGGCTGGAAGAAGAGTGAAAGACTTTTCAAGTTCTAGCACTGGTAGTGTTGCGACTAAGATTTAAGGTCGGCGCGAAATGCGTAAATGCCTATCTAATGCGGTCGTTACGATCGTTACAATAAGACGAAAGACTATGAAAGCGCCCCAACCAGTGGAAGCAAGAACAGGGCCAAAAACAAAGCCCACGCCTGGCTTGTGATATACCCATGAAGCGAGTTCTTTTCCACAAAACAAATCTGACAACTCGATGGGTTCTCTGAAAAAGGATCCAGCTGAGCACCTATTGGCCAGTGAAAGTGATGAGAACCCAACCACCACCCCTTACAAAAGGAAACCTTGACATCGACTGTATCCTTTCAGCCATTACAAAAAGGTCAGGTTGAGGGTCCCCATGGCCTTTTCTGATGAAGGAATCCTAATTTTTTCGGGAAACGATTTTTTTGCTGGAGCTTGACCATAGGCGTATTCTACAATAAGTACAGTCATGCAGTTTGTGCCCCGTTTTTTTCGAGTCACATCATGACCCTGATTTTTTTCTGAAACATTTGCTCATAGGATTTTCCAAAGCTTGGTCATGAGTATGACATTCATTAGAGTTACCGCCAGTTGGTTTGAAATTCTTGGCGAAACAGCTTTTCCAACAAGTTCCAATGAAAAAAACCATTTTCAGACGCTATCGATGGGCCTGAAAATCGCACAAGTCGCAGAGAATTTCGCTAACTCAAAGATTATCACTTTGAGATGGTATTTGCAATTGGTACGTTGTACTGCTACGCTGCACAGATAAAATACAAAATAGAAGAGGAAAGACGAAAGAGAAAAGAAAGGTGATCCTCTTTAAAATGAATGGCACGACAATGAAAGCTTTCTGATACAAGAGAGGTTTCAGAATCTTTCAATTTCTTTGAAAATGCAGGAGCCCTCTTCGCGCAAACCCCCGTTTCAAGAAACAGCAACTCAATAGCACGTTCGTTCTAGACACTGCCCGACTGATAAGAGGTCAGACTCCTTTAATAAGACGATCTATGAGAGTGGCTCACCTTCATTTCCGCATACTTCTCGCGACATTCTACCATTCCTAGATGCATTTTGCCACCGAAATGGTCGGCGATGCGAGACTCGTGGTCCATGATGTTCAACTGCGCACCACAATCCTCGCAAACACGCAACCTGGCAGCATTGGAGCCTGGTCCAGCAAGGCGAAATTCTGTTTGACTCTGCAAATTTGAATATAGAGAAAGGATCAACTTATGGGGCGCTCGTGTCCTTGGAGGGGGGGACATCACAGATGGGCCGATGGTAAGTGGCACCAGGACTAAGCTTAGGACAGGGGAGGATAACCAAGAGGAATATATATTGCTCACATCTTCCATCCAGGATCCCTGTTATTGTCCAGGGCTTAGTTCCAAGCACAATAATTCAGTTACTAACTTGAATGTCCCCCCTAAGGACATGAGCGCCACTTATGGTTAGTAAAGACAAAGTAAAAGGAATTCCGTTCACAACTTCTAATCACGCCAGGAATGAAATGAAATGTCGATGCCTCTCTTCTAAGCGTAAGCCACCGCTCAAACCGCTGTTATGGTTAAAATTCACCGCATTCCTTATCCAAAGCGAACCCGCAGGCATTAAGGTGCTAATGGGATCTTCAACATTTTTCACCGGAAACTTTTCTCAGCAGATGATTCCTGGGCCTTACTAGGGCTTGTTCGTTGAACTGGAAGCTCCACTGATCTGTCATCCACAATCCCGCACTCGAGGGAAAAGATAATAACAAATATATTTAAGTTGTAAGTCATGGCTAGTTACTGTCATAATGCAGACATCACCGGCGCTCATGTCCTTGGGAGGGGGAGGGGGGAGGGACATTCATGTTAGTGAGTCAATTATTGTGCTTGGGACTAAGCGTTGGGCAATGACAGGGATCCTGGATGGAAGATGTGAGCAATATGTATTTTCCTTGGAGTTCCCCCTGTCCTAGGCTTAGTCCTAGTGCCATTTACCATCGACCCTTCTGTGATGTCCCTCTCGAGGCCATGAGCGCCACATCACCTTCTTTGAGCTAGGCCATGACCCTCGATAAGTCTTTCACACAATGAGGCAGCAATCTGCTCAAAAAAGCTCAGCCAGGTTGAGCAAAAATAATAATCCAAATATAGAGCCACCTCTAGCTCTGCTTTGCGAGCACGGAGATCTTCTACTGTCTTAGACAACTTCATAGATTCCTCCACTTTTCCCATGTTGCCCAACTCTTCCATTTCTGCGACAGCTCTTCCAATTTGTTCGCTCAGTTCACCAATCCGCTGCGCCTGCAAGCAACTCAATTGAGACCTTTCTGGGAGCATGTTCACAGTGATTACAAACCTTGACCGCCTCCGCCGAATCTGTCTGCTCCTTTGCTTCACGATCAAGCTTGTCTTTAATACGGGAAATTTCATTGTCTACTATTCGTATCGCGTTCTCTAGTATATCGAAAGCCTGACAGTAAGGTGTATAAATTGATATCACGAATGTGAACTCTCTAAAACACTCACATCAACATCATAAAAGTGATCCTTCTCGTTTTGCGCCTTCAAAAAATCAGCCTTATGAGCAGGTTCGTGAGTTTTCCTGCATGAAACAAGGCCCTGTAACCTACTGTCGGGCACCAGTTCATACGGACAGCATCCAATTAAGAACGCACGACAAACTGTGGGGTGGTTGTAAGGGACCAACTCACGTCCTGAAAGCAATACATTTTGATATTAACGCTACCTCGCAAAGATAGCTTTTCCCCGATGTACGGACAAGTCATCAAACCTACCCTCTTCATCTTCCTTCTGACTGCCCATCAGTTGCGCGATCATATCACGCATAACGTCCGTCATATTGGCAAGACTGGTGGGGATTTAACAGCCCTCAAACACTGCGAAATGGTAATGACTCGTCATAAACACGAATGAAACACTTCGATCAAGCAACAAATGATAACCACACGCAGTTGTATGATAACGATAAATGGACGGTGGACCATAGAGAAAAACGCAGTCAACATGTAAAATCCAATACTTCATAAAAAGGCTACGAAATAATATAGTGCACAATACTAAAAAATGCAAGACAATGCTTCGCGTGAACAATCAACATTTGAGACACTGTCATGTCAACAGACTCCTAATTAATGGCGCTGATAACAATGCAACCTTTCTGTTTTCTTAACAAAAACTACTTTCATTACTATATTCGATTAGTCATATAGACGTTTTTTGAAACCTATCTAAAGATAAAAAATATGAACGAGTGCTTTTCCTTAAAGCCACACTGCCAGCAGGGTTTTTTTTTTCACACCAATCGTAAGGAACGATGCGTCAGCCCTAAACGAGAACATAGGAAAGATTACCAAACAAAAAAAACACCTTGGCAAGCCCCTAAAAAAAGGGCGTTCAACCGCTTCAAATGGGCGTACTTGTAAGTCGGCTGCAATCCCTCGGCCGATTCACAACTACGCCCATTGGAGCGGTTAAACGACCTTTTTTAGTGACTTTCCGATGTGAGTTTTTTTGTTTAATCACCCTTCTTATGCTCTTCTTTGGAGCTACCGCGTCGTTCCACACCATTATTGTCCAAGGTAAAAACTCTCCTGGGACTGCTGCTTTGACTATATTAAAGCAATTCACGTTTTCGAAGGGTATTTCTTCAAAATTCCGTCAAAACAAGGAAAATTATAAATAGAGCAAGCAATTAAAACATTCCCTGGGCCAGTCTACTTCTATGACGCTTCAAAAATATTCACCTTCATTACGACACTCTAACCCTATTCACCCAGCGGTTTTATTCGAATGATCCCGTTACATTATGAGCCAGCCTAGTAATTTAATCGCATAATTCTGAATACAATATACCTGGCAGATTCATCTCAAAGTGTTCATTTCGAATTTCGAGATTCTGTTATACTCCGAAATAAAACTTTAGCTGATAGCTGTGGAACCCTTCCCGCTAAACCTTCACACAATCTTTCAAAAAGAGGTGCTCATTGCTCTTCTCTACTAATACCGAGAGACTACATGTAAATACAGCTCCTAATTCCAACTGCGCATGACAGCAAAAAAGAAGTACTAAACTCACACAAATATTGCATAAACATGTGGTACCGGATGCACTACTACATTTTGAAATTTCCCGGAAATAACAGAAACCAAAAAAGAGGCACATTCAGCAGTGGTCCCAATTTAGGTTTCTTGCATGTACTTTCGCTCGTTAAGTTCATTCGTTTTCGCAAGATCAAGTAGCACTCAAACTACATGCATGAGCAGATGGGGAGTTCGGACAAAGTGAAGAGCGTTTCAAATGTCAAAAGGCAGTGGATTTACGGTGACCATGTAAACATTGATAAGTAAAGTGACAGAAGAAGTATCAACATTATCATAACCACATACGGAACTACTTTGATTCACCAGTTTTTTTCTGCTTGCTAGCCAGTATTCTTCGCATAATTAAACGACCATACATCGTTCCCAGCCAGGCAAGTATGAGGACACCAACAAGCAACTCGATCATCCTGGAATTGGAAAAGAATGAAGTAAAACCATCCACTGAGCGCTTACGTAGGAATGTTTTTTGGAGTATAGAAAGAGTGAAAACAGCCTATGTCATTCCAAAACCCAGTCTGGCAATAGTAGATGATCGTTTAGTAAATCGAAAAGCACTAGTCACCTGAGTGTAGTCATGCCCTGATACATATCCAGCCGGACACCATCTGAGATCGAAATTCCCATATCTTCTTCTTCCTTTCTTACATCGGCCCAAAATTGTTGGGCGCTGTGTGGGTAAGCCACTACTACAACGGGTTCGTGCACCTGCAACTAATAATTTTGCTAAAGAAAAAGGTATAATTCTGAGAACCGAAGTAAATGCTCAGGTTTCAGGTAAAGGCGAACGTGGAGAGTATTCCTTCTAATTTTCCTCGATTTGAGAGTAAATCAAAAAATGCGAAAACAGAAGGCATTCATGAAATACAACACACCGTCTTGCCGTCAATAACGGCTCCAGTATGTAGGAATGCTACAGCTCGAGAGTAATCAGGACAAAATATTATTCTTCTCACCTATAAATGTTGGAAGCTATCATTATCTTGTTCTGGCGTATCCTCAATAAGTAAACAGAACTTTGAAACTTGCTTCTCACCTCTCCGGCTCTCAAATATTTTGCTAGGAATGAACCCATATCGATTCCTTGCCTGAAATATGCTGCGATCGATTGATAAGAGAGAGGTGGGAGCTATAGAGAACAGAAAAGAAGATGAAAAAGTAGAGCACTTGAAGAGAAGGCACAGATTAACCTTGTCAAATGTTCGCTTTGTATTCCTTCGGCTTCTGCTTGACCAGTAGCCATCTGGGAAAGAGCGACGAAAGACATAACAAAGGACAGTCCGCCAACAACGAGCACGTAGATCCTTAGCTTGCGTACTAAAACACACACACATGTTGATTAAAATAGAAGAAACACAAGGTAGAAAACAGGAATATTGAAACCACGGTATTTGGGTCGAATTGCTTTGTTGTGTGCCGAACGATGATTTTAGGAATCATCTCTATGTATGTTCTAAATTTCGAACATATTATCCTCTTCTGATCCTCGCTTCACTAACATCGCCATTCACACAGGGCTTAAGCTAGAGCTTCGCATCGTGAAAACTCCAAATTTTGAAGAAGCGAGACGGTCGAAACTCAAGGCCTAACAGCAAGTGTTTCTTGTGACAACCCAATTTCGAACACAACACGAAACAGAAGGAAAATTTCCAAAAACAGTGAGGGAAAAAGAGTTTTATAAAATTGACATCCTATGTCACGATCAGGCTTTTACTAGTTGCATATGAGTAAGGATGAATCGTCAGTTTCATTTCCAACAAAAAAAAAAAACACCACAACTGCTCGAGAATGTTGAAGCGAACATGGATCAAAGAATCTAAAAATCTTCTTCTAAAACAGCGAATGGTGGCTCCGCCATTGCACTGAACTACTTGCGAAATTCCTCAAATTTTTAGCGCAAACACAAGTCAGAAGTGATTATAACAGCTTATAATGCAGGCCCAACAAGCACCGACATAACCACATCAGCAATTTTCGAATAGAGACGAGTTGGGAATAAGAGACCCATCAATCCCTTCAATTTTCATTTTTCGTCCTACCACTAGAAGTTCAGCAGGAGTACAATGGAAAAAAACATAGGTATAAAAAATTACAAAAGTCATTCATGTAACCTATAGCGAGTTCCAAATTCTTACGCAAAGCTGGGTCCACCTTGGGTTTTTCCGGTTTCTCCTCTGGGTTCGGTGTCTCTTCGGTCCGTTCGCGTTGCTGACTGTGCTTCTCGTTTTCATTACGATCACTTTCACTATGGCCATTACCGCGAACTCTAATCCAACGCACCACTGAAGAAGAAGATATTTCTCTTCTTTATTTTATCTGTAAAAACAAGAAATTCATGAATCAAGCTTCCGGAATGTCTCTTTTTATATTTTCTCATTTGTTCCGAATTATTGTGCGCAATCACTTCAACAAAACTTTAAAGAAAACGAACTCCAGGAAAAGTGCTGTACTTAGCTTGAGCCCTACTCCCTTCCACTTTGCGTAAGTTCTACAATGATTACATACTTATGTCAACCCAAAGAATGAGACCGAGATGGAGAAGCACGCTCCTTATGTAGCACTGATAAGAGTAAGCCTTTTTAAGGATAACTTAAGCGGAATTGTTGTAATAGTGTGCATGTGTAAGAGTTTCCATACAGCACCACAAAACACTGAATTGCCTAGCCTCGCCTCAAGATTGACAGAAGTCCTGAGACCTCTTACAATCAGATCCGCTTATACATAGTAACGAAAGAAAACCAGAAATTTATCGAAACTGAAAAAACTGCATACGATCCAATCCAAAATTACGCTCATTCCACACAGCTGGCTTCTTGAAGACACCTAATTTCAAGAAATAATCAGTATGACTTTCTTCTAACCTAGTGTGAACCACAACTTAACACATTGACGACAGCGTGACGCGGGAGGGGGGGGGGTGGTTTATACGTCAGAAAGCGTCAGTGGACCTGAGACTACCGCAGCAGAAAAAGTTTGCGCTTTCTGCGCTTTTTTTTTGCTGCGGTAGTCTCAGGTCCACCACTGCTCTAGGATGGACCAGCGGTTCTCGCAGCGAAATGTTTCGAGCGCGAAACACGGAGATGCGCTTTCTGCCTGGCAGACGACACCCGTGACACGGTCGCGCATCACGCGTTGGCACGGAGACGCGTTTTTCCTTGTCTATCCGAATTTTTCATGTTCCAAAAAAACTCATGCTTTATCGGATTCGGAAAACAATGCGCTCGTTACCAATAGTAGAATTATTGGAGGATTAACGACTGTTAATGAAAAAATATAGAGAGGAAACGGAGAAGTTGGAATAACGGTTGTCGTCACTGTGTTAGGGTGTAGTTCACTGACAATGAGACAGTGAGCGACTTTTCCTGCAGTCATTAGCAAGTAGCACCCAAATTCGTTCAGAGCTCTACGCAATCTTTTACACGGGTAACTGTAGGCATGCGTTGATCAAGTAACTTGTTGGGGAGCTTTCTCGACTATTTTGCCGCGGAGGTAAAACGAAAAGCATGTCAAGGAATCGATCCAACGACCTCGCTCCCGTGAACCTACAACTGCACTATTTTGCTTCATAACTCTGTTCGGAAAATCGTTTAGCAGATTTGGAAGGCAGATTCGAGATCAGCGTTTAAAGTCACATCCAACGCTGTAGGTCTCCTTTTATACGGCCACTTTGACCCACATCCATTCCTGGTCAGGAGTCTTTTTGATCATGTTGCCGCGAAGGCAAAACAGGAACCCGTCAGTGAACCGATCCTATTACCTTTCGCCTGTGAGACCGGAACACTACCGCTCCTCCAATTTGCTTCATAACTCTGTTCGCAAAATCTTGGCAGATTTGGAAAGCAGCACCGAGATCAGCGCCCACAAACACGTCTAATGGTGTTTATCTCATTGCATAAAGCCACTTCCACCTATCATCCTTTCCTGGTTAGCCCTAGTAAAAGTCCCGTATCTTGCGATAGCGCCACTTTTTTGAGTGTTCAACGAAAAAAAGCAGGTCCGCGCACAGACCAGATTCTGCTCAGAATACTCACAGTTTTCGACAAGTTTACTTTGTGTTAAGCTTACTTTTCGTCAGTGTATACTACAGGCCCTAACATGTTCTCGTTCGTTAATACTAGAGGGAACAATTGCGTCAGCAGGTGTTCCCTCGCCAGACATCAGACCCAATTTTTGTGAAAAATAAAAAGAACAAATAATTTTGATGAGACATACCGCATTTATCAACAGGAGCAGCAATTCTGAAAAGCGATAAGGAGTTCATGAGGGCACATGAGGGAGCGAGGAAAACCGCCGATTGAGTTGTCGAAAATAAACGCCACGATAGCATCCTTGGAATGCGATTCAATGGAACCAACATTACCTGTAATACAACATTAAGGTCTCATCCAATGGCCATGTGTGAAGCAGTAGCTGCTGTTTCTAGCGGAGGAAGAAATCCCCGGGATGCATGAAGCACAGCTTTCGCTTTACACACACTACAGAACTTTCGTTCTTGCAAAAAATTGGACTACTTCAGGCTGTGTGAACTATCACCTTATGCCCTTTCATTGAGCGAGACCAATATTCATCTGAGTAATACAAACAAGTACTTCAAACGACATAAACACCTGATCATTCCTACACCCCCTCCACCTTTGCCAAAAAAAAAAATCAAAAAAGTAGAGCAAAATCACGGATTCCGCATGACTTTGCTACGCTCGTGCATCGTATGATGAAAAACAGAACAGAACAGCAAGAAACCACTACAGATAGGTTGATGCTAAAATATTTATGCTAATATTCTATCGAAGTTCGCATTGAACTTTCGGCGTCCGACAAATACTGTGCAATTGCAGACCACCAGTGACAACCGTACCACGACGGCTGAATTAAATCTTGATTGCTGTGCGTGCGCATTCGAAAGGAGAGTGACAGGTACTATTATACCGATGTCATGCTTTGCGAATCCACCGAATCGTTAGCGAATCGTCGACAGCATTTGAAAATGTCAGGTTTCCTCAATGATTATTTCGAAGACTCATTGTTAGGTAACAACTCCCGCATGATCGCTAGCGAATAGCAGTCTGACATCGGCCTTACAAGGCTGGTGTTAAAGTTCGCGATTCATCGCGCGATTCGCGACACTCGCACCGATCGCAGAAATCGCAATTGCCCATTCAATGCTGTGAGGTGCTGCTAACAGTACCGCCATCAATTCTGCTTGATTGCGATGAACGAATGACGGCTGTTCATGATTCTACTCGTTTCATGCTCAA
>KZ345078.1:119196-132393 GCA_002352805.1 Teladorsagia circumcincta | reverse complement strand
ATCTTCTTGATGCAAACTACTTTTCTTCGCTTTATCTCACAGTAAAAGTAATCAGATCTAGTTTTGTAGCTTCACAATAGCTTGCCTAGGCCTCCAGTTATAACTAGATAGCGATAGTTGAGTGGTAATGACGGGTCACTAGATCAGATTTTTTTTTATATTTTAGGTTGGCAGTAATTTTTTCTTTCACACACACCACTCTTTCACCATGTTGTTTTTGTTGTATGTGTTTTTTTTCCAGTTTGATTGCCGTTTCCACGTGACTAGTACAGATGCTTGAGTTGTGTTGTGACCCCTAAGGCGTCATCATTAATGAGGTCACTTCGCAGTTGTCCGCAGAGTTTTCGCACATAATTAACGTTTCCTCGCACCTCCGAGCGAGGCATTCTTAATAAGGTGTGAGGCGTACCATTCTTTACTGACCCATACACCCCTCTTTGAGCTTAGTCTCTCATTGCGCTCGCACAGCCGGTCAAGAAGGTGAGCAAGTCGTCAACCTAAGCGTTTTCGTGGAACTCTTTTCTTTTCTCTTTCCTGTTAGCCCACTACTTCACCAATGCATTCGTAGTCTTGTGCAAGGACCATATCAATTTGCTGGGGCATGCCTCTAATCATTTCAGCACAATATGTGGAAATATGAACACAAATCTTGCCCTCCCTCCCCTAATTTTAGCTTCCTTTTCGAAGAGTGCTTCAGAAGGCGTGCTTTGCCTTTGAGTATTCTCTCTTTCCACCTCATGCAAACCTGCGTTGGGGGTTAAAGTTCCAAAACAAATTTTATCCTGCTCTTCAACTCATTGACAACAAGCTAAATCCTGTCTGGAAGTGGTCAACGGACTACTGAACTGGCCCCTTCAAGCTGCCTCAATTCACGCTCTCATTTGCGCTTTCTCATCTTATTAGCGCCTCATGACTGCAGTAAACCACACACACCGACTTTTGCCTGTATGGTTCACCCACCTCGGAGTCTCCCCCTACAAGGCGTGATCCTGGCCTTTCACCATCTCGGGATTCAGAGCCAAGCCACGCGCTGCTAGAATACAGCGCGCACAGTACCTTCACTCAAAACTGTGAATAGTTCAGACGCCTACCTCCCTTATTAAATGAAATGGTGACGGTGTTGAATTCATGACGCTTTTGGAAGGGATAACCTTGCTTACACGTGAGCGAGTAAAGTGAATCTCCGTCTTGCTAATCCACCCATTCTCTCATGCTTTTAGGCTTGCATTACCCTCGCCCATTTAGACTTTTTCTGATGACGATAAGGTGAAGCCTCATAATAACGGAAATAAAGAAAAATAAGCGAAATTTTGCACATAAGAGAAGACCATTTTTCTCAAGGAGCCGGTCCTCGCTAATTCTGACGATTCCGCTTTTTCATAAGTATGCTGACTTTCCAATTCCTAGCAGATTATTTTAGGAAGTGCTCAGTGTGTATCTTCGCACATATGCAGATAGTCCAGCGGCTCTGAATTTGAAAGCTTGTATCACTTTCAAGACCTACAATGGAAAAGCTGCATTGGTTTGTCAACTATTTTTTTTTTAACTTTTCACCATCAAATATTCAAGTTATATTGGAATTACATAGTTTAGCACTTTTGAAACGAATTCGAAAAAACGTCTTGTGAAAAGCCAACACGTGCCATGACCATGGCATTTTTTTATTGTTCAAACATTTGTTCCTGTTCAGCCAGAAGTCGAAGCCCTGCAGAAAGTCAACCTATATCCGGCTGCGCGCGAGCTTCTTCGCCACAATCAGGTACTCCTTGAGTTCTATAATATCCGCTCACAAAGCCCTTCTTTCCCTAGGTGATGAAAACGTTAAGGTGGTGTTTCGTGACGGCGATGGAGCAATGCAGGTGTTTCCGGGTTTGATGGACACGTTACCGGAGGCAAGAGTAAATCTAATACTCTACCATTTGAAAAGAGGTAGACAGTAGAATGTTTTGCCGGGTATTCTTTTCATTTACATACTCCAAAACAAACAAGCTGGAAAAGCGAAATAGAACAGTCGAATGGTGTGACTCCCACGTGAGTCGTGTGAGTCACACGCTTTCGCAAAGCGTGATTCAATTCGAACCACGATAGCTATGGTACATAGTATTGACATGCCAATTACAGTCTCGCTAGGAGGTTAGACTGATGCATAGAACCTTCAAGGATGAAGCATTCGGCGTTCATGCACTCCTTTCGAGATGCGCCACGCATTCACTTCTATTATGAGTCGGTGCCCGTTGGATGCCGCTTGGCCAAAGCAATGGAGCATTCACGGGTGCCGGTTGATGTTCAGGTCACTAGGGGTAGAAGGGTAAGTTGGCTCAGGGATACAAGATCCGATCCCCTGGTCGTGCTCGTGGGAAGCGGAAAAGAAAAGAAAAGGTGTAGTTGAGCCCGAAGTGCGTGTGTATGGTGGAATTATGCACTAGCATTATCTTTATGTTTAAGTACATTACGCTTTACTGCATTGTAGCTCAGAGAAAAATGGTGTTTATGGTCGTATGAACAGAAAACTTGTCCTCTTAAAAAATTCACATTATGCCAACTCAAATCCATATGATAAGTCAATTGGTATTCATTTTAGAAGACATAGAAAGCGCCATGAATTTGTGTAACGACCTGGAACCGCAGTCAACAACAGAATTCCTTGTGAAAGCAGTGGTGTTCGCTTGCTGGGGCCAACTGAAGGAGTCCGTAAGTGTCATACATATTGATTCATTCAGTGTTGTTATAGTGCCTCCGTATATCTGTCAGTTGCAGAAAGATCACTTAAAGACAGCCGAGCAGTTCTTCAAAATGGTAGGAGAGTCACCATATGATACAGGTATTCTTAACTTGTTCCCATTTGATGTATTGCCTCAAGAAAAAATTTGAAGTTCTGGAAAAAAAAAAACTTGGCATTTTACTGTCATGCACAGATATTGAGAGTTCGCAGAAGGCGATAGGGCTTGAAGGCCGTGGGTCTGATAATTAGATGGCGATCAAATATGAACGCAGAGGTGTCAAATGGTGGGACAGTGGAGAAGAGAGCAAACAGACCGTCTGAACCTGAGATTGGGACCTGGGATTCTTACATTGTCCTTCGGTTTTGGACGAGTTTATGGTGAGATACCAGCCGTTTTGTGATTGAGCCCTGTGATGAAGTAGGCGACAAAACTAATACAGGACCGTGTGGTGCGGATACCACGAGGTCCAATAGACACGTTTTGAGGCGTGGACGGCTCCGGGGGACGCTTTTACATTGGAGTCTGACTATGTTGCAGTTACGCACCTCCTGCTACGAAAATGTCATACCCTGCTTTCTTTGCCGATTAGCTACCGCTCCCTCTGTGCACTTGCTTCTATAGTGCAGACGGACCTTAGCCGAGAGCACGTCATCGTCACTCACTCACCGCCTATAACGGCATGGA
Organism: Teladorsagia circumcincta; assembly: GCA_002352805.1. Classification (NCBI taxonomy): domain Eukaryota; kingdom Metazoa; phylum Nematoda; class Chromadorea; order Rhabditida; family Trichostrongylidae; genus Teladorsagia; species Teladorsagia circumcincta. The sequence goes on along the minus strand of KZ345078.1, from coordinate 128,986 downwards.
TCGGGGATTGAAATGTATGTTATTTCGCTCGAAAATCGGGCAGATAGGACGATAAGGTGCGTTAGTGGGCAGAAAAAGCAAAAGCATCAAAGTGAACACTGAAATTCCCCTCATGAGGTCGGCTGGAGTATGAATGAGCGAAACAGCGCTGCCAGGAGAGCGAAAACGCACTCGAAAAACACGCCGTACACGAGAGGCGTAGACGCCTTGCGTGTTGCGATTGGTAAAATGGAAGCGCTTGCAGCGGTCAAGCGACGGCATTGTTTCATTGTTTCTGCTTTCTTGCCACAGAGTTTCAAGTCGCGACAGCATCATCAACTCTGTGGTTAGGTTTCGTACAATCTCGCATTTCTCTCATGGTGCGCTCCATGCCTTCAAAGCAACACCCCCCCCCCAGATCGATCTGGTGGGTAGAAGCGGTCGACAATTAAGCTGTGGATCCGAGTTGTTGCAAACAAACAAAGAAAACCGACGATGAAGCCCTCAAACAAGGACTTCCCTAATAAAGGGCGGCGTGTCGGACGAACTGTCCAGACTAGCTTGCAAGGAAGGCACATATGTGCCACGCGTAAGCTACTCTATCCCACCCAATGAATGATTCTTCACTGACTTCTGCTGGGGATGTTGCTTTAAGCTTGTATAATGTACGATTTGTGGCACGGAAGGTGAAGCTTCTACGCGTCCAGCGGCCTTTTTTTATCAATGGGCATGCCCATACAGGGTAGCTCTGCCAGGCTGATTGCAAACTATTCAACATTTACCTTAACTCACACGAGTTTTAATTCACATGGCTGAATTTTCGGCTGTACATGGAGAACACTTGACAGAATTGTTGCTGTTAAAACCAAGTCTGAAAAGATTGCGGCTTTGAGAAACCGAGAAGTCTAGTCTGCACATACGCTCATACTAAAACAGTATGGTATCCATCCCTAATTGAAAAGAATGATGTGTATTGATCCATACTTTCTGGATGCGTACCGCATTCCTTTTCTGCCCGAGAATTCGGAGGCATTTCCATGTGATTTGGACTATTTAGTGACTTTCATGACGAAGCCACCAGCCCGAGGGTCGTGGGCGAAATTTGGTCACTGACTTGACCTATAAACCTTACGGCTGATAAGGACTCCTCATTTCTCTTCACATCATCTCCTCCCTGGAATCATACCACACGCGAATACGATGCTCTTCACTGCGGAGAAAGCTAAGGCCGGTGTCAGACTTTGCGGATCGCGCGATTCGCTAGAGTCTGCGGTCGCGTCGCGGCCAGAGAATCACCCAATTGGCGGGTGCGCAACGCGACCGCGAAGCTAGCGAATGGCTAGTAGCGAATCGCGCGATTCGCAAAGTCTGACATCGGCTTAATGAGGAATTTGAATAATTTTAAGGAATGTATTCAGATACGATTCCCGGACGTCAAGCTATGGCTTGTTCGCTGTTCCTGAGCGGACAATACGAAGATGCGCTGGTCTACTTGAACTCGATCCAGGTCTGCTCCTCCGTCACTGATTGATCTAACCTGAAGATGCGCATTCATTCGGACATTGTTGAACTGTTTAGTTCAGGCTTATCATCATAACGATGACGTGTTCTCATTCAACATTGCGCAGACAGAAATGCAATGTGGCATGTGGAAAGAGGCCGAAGAACATTTTCTAGCCATTACGGGACCTGATCGAGACAAACCCACGTACAAGTACATGTTGACCAAGACCTGTAAGTTTTTTTTTGTTCAACTGAACTTCTTTGAAAATCGCATGAGGTCCTCTGCTACCTTTCAAACAAACAGGTAACAACTTAACAAGCGAGTGATAACAGTGACCTGCTAAAGAAAAAGACAAGTGACGAGTGTGCAATCCTTGAGACTCTCTAGCTTTATTGTGTCAATTTGAACATCAGCTGAGATATTCCATCCGATACTCCTTTGTATGAACAGTTACGGATTAACTGGGAGAAGCATTTACGACCAGTGGAAATGACGTGCCAACATCGCCACCTACTGGGTATCTGACAAGAGGTCCATCGCGCGGCGAGATGATAGAGACGCAGATGGGTCAGCGGGCGAGTCACAGTGGGTACTCTAACGATTCAGCGTCAAGTCAAATAGAACGTCCTATAGTGCGTACAATATCGCACAGCACCGCTGCGACTCGTTCGGCGACCCAACTACGTATCTGTCTTTTCGGCGCGTGACGGACCTCCGGTCGGATACCCAGAAAAGCCACTTCTTCTACATAATAGACTTGCAAACGAAAGTTGCAAATATGCTTTGATTGCAGTGATAATTAATCACAAGCCTCAGCTGGCTTGGGACATTTACGCGAGGTCGACCGATCCAAAGGAGTCGTTCAATATCCTTCGTATTATCGCGATGGACTGCTACTCAGTAAGTTCACATTACTCTTCAGTTTGAATATACCTCTTTGTGTAGTTCAGCATTTCCAAGTCGAGAAAGCAACTAAAACACTAACCAAGGGCTATATTCTGAATAAGCGTGATTTTGCTACTCAGAACGAAATTCTCATTCAGATGGGTGAGTTCTACTACGCGGCCAAAGCTTTTGACGGGCTCGAAAAGATCGATCCTTCCCCGGAGAACTGGCAAGGAAAACGAGGCGCTACCAGCGGTTTATTCAAGATGTTGGTTCAAGGAAAGGCAACAAAGTAGGTGTCGTTGCAGTGAAGTCTTTCAAGAAATTTATCAGAAGTGAAGTATGATTACCGGAGTTAGATAGAAATCAAACGAGTATTTCCAAACGTTGACTCAAACAACACGCATTTTGTTCGAGAAAATTGCAGTCATGTTTTCTATACGCTTCGCTCTTTCCTCAGCTGCATAGGCATCGTCCGCTCGGCTGAGGGAGATTTTTTTGATAAAGTAGTTTTTGTTCTGTGAATTGTGGCTACGTACAGGAGTGGTAAAATGTTACTTCTTGACAAGTTTAGAATTTGCAGCGAGCAAATGTCAGAGGTTCTGCAACTGCTCGATCGCGGAAATCATCCTCAAGCAGATTTTGTGTCATCGACAATACGAAGATGGGCAAAAAACCATGAAATCACATTGGAATGAAACGTTTTCCTCAATCACCTGTTCAATTTCATTTAACCTTCCCAATTGGTAGATCCGACTGATCTGTCCTTTGAGGGAAATCTTGATTCGATCTCTTCCCCCCCTCTAAAGAAGTCCCCAACGCGAATTTTCCCAAAAGATGGCGACAGTCGTTGAGCATTGTCCCCTTAGCGCATTGCTGAGCTCCGCTCTCCAAGAAACCAGTAGTTCTCCGAGCGATGAGAGGAGGTGGAGGTAATCGAGCCTAAAACTGTCTGAACAGGGCAACCCAGCATTCTTGTGAAACATTCGCAACGCGAACTACAGCATTAACACAGCACTTGTCAAACAAACGAAGTCGCGGCAGAATTTTTTTTTTTTGAAAATTTCGTAAAACATTTTCAACTTACCAGAAACACCCTTGTCCCATGTAGGTGACCACATAAGACCCATCTCTCTGAAATCACAAAATGTGACGCCCTTCCCTTCTTTGGGAATAGTCCAACAGACAGTTGGCCCTGTGTTAAAATTTCTACAGTTTTTGTATGTATCTCAGTTTCACCCATCGGTGGATGATTCTTGTCATGAACAGCTCAGGATAACCAGTCGGTCAACCAAACGAGATATTTTTGATTTACTAGTGATTTTCATATTTTTATGTGATTACGGAAATGTCTATTGTGATGTCATTAACAGTAATAAAGGATGACGCTTTCAGTGTTTATAAATCCTGTTTTGAGATCTGCTGTCAGGCGTTGTGCGATTCGGGGCTTTTAACCTTCCATTTGAACCTTAAACTATTGAAGCAACTTCAAAAGGAGAAGGGCTTGGCTTGTCTCTACCGAGTAATTTAGATGTCTCAATTTTTTCCTGTAATTTATGAATTAATCAGGGAATCTCAAGATCTGATCTAGGAATAAATGGCGGTTGTCTGACTCCTCGTTCCGTGGCCCTAATCTGTACTGAAAACATCAAGAATAGTTCTATAATGTGAAATTGGTGTGCCTCGTACAGGAATAAATGCCTATTTAATCTGAGGACCTTTCTATCCGTTGTCATCGGAAATTTGTGACCCTTGCCCAGTGGTCCCGATCGCGTGATTGATAAGGAACCCAAGGACGTCAGAGTGGCGCACAATGAAAATGCAAAATATGAAATTGTGAAGGTGCGGGTGTTTTCGAAGAAGCGTCGATAGTCTGTGTTTCATCAAAGATACTCTCTTGGAGGAAATGCAATGGATGGTGTTCCTACCGGAAAAAACGTGGAATCATTAACATGGTTTCGTTTTAATCGACTTAGCATAACACTAGCTCATTACGCAAGATAGCACTAGCTCATTACGCAAGATCCCTGCCAACAAGCCGTTCGGCCTAATGGTCCACAGTCCGTCAAGGTCCTTTTTGACATCGACCCCGGCCATGTTGACAGATTCTTTTGAAATGCTCATAAAGTTGCTCTTCACAGGCTCGATCGTGCTCTTCAAATTCTCTTTTGAAGCATCCGGTTTTGGTTGAGGGAACTGTGATTAATTCGGTCTTGAATGTGGAGGGGCAAACATTTTTAATGCTCCCTGTAGCTTTATGTGCAATTGGGTCCCGTTTTTGAGAATTGTGAATCTGCTTCGAAATCGATGTGCACGAGCAGGAACCTGATTTTCTGGTAACTATATTCACACGCTGAAATCATTAACACATTGCAGCCCGCGTGCATCGCTGGGTATGCACGTCGATTTTGAGCTCTCCCTAAAACATTTTCCTTTACTTTGGTTACCATTCGGCTTTCGCTAGCTTCGTGAATTCGTGGAACACGACTGCTCTTCTCCTTTGATTTCAAGGCATTTCCAAAACTTCAAAGTTTTGCTATCAACCTCTCAGTCCGAGTCCTAAAAACTAGCCATCAGCAAAGATCAATGGTTCTAACTTCGTTTACACTTAGAAGTAAAAAACTGAGTGAGAATCTAGGGAGAAGCGAAAAAGAAACCGAGACGAAGCAAAAAATAAAAAAGCAATATATCACAACGCATAGCTGAGCTTGTGTGGGTTCCCCAACGAGATATATGGGTCCTGTAGCGATATAATTGGGTCCTGTAAGGAAACTCCACGAAATGTTCGAATATGACATTCGTGCATCGCCGAGTATGCACGCGAGAAACCCAGCTTAAGTGTGTTAACGCTGACTAATAAGTATAAGCTCTTTCAATGGGGAACTGCACTTTTCACCAGTTCTCAGTAATTTTCAGATGATAATGAAGCCAGACCAACACCCAACCTGACCGTGGACTGACTCAGCGCCAGGAATAAATATGCATAGCTTTGAATATTGAGAGAAATATCTCTCATGTGGCATACGTTCGAAACCAGTCTCCACCTGGTGTGCGCCATTCTTCTCGCTCTCTCGTTATCCACCTCATCTCATCTACAGTACATTCGGCCATGATTTTGCATATCCCTTATCGTTACGTGCGTAAAGTGACCGGGCCGCTCCCGACCCAAATCCCAAGGACAATGCCCTCCCATATCGCATATATAAGGGCCGATCACCGACTGCCATCTCATCCTGCTTCGCTATGGAGGCCAAGGAGGACAACAAGCGGTACGTTCCATTCACTTACGTTCTCTGTAAAAATTTGATTGCTCTATCATTGAATGTTTAATTTACGAGTACGGGAGGGAGTTGCAAGCAGTATTGCTTGAATTATCAGAACGGTTCTACTCGTTCACAAAAGACCCCGACAGGTCCACAGTTCAGATCGGGGTTTTTATGTTATCCCAATCAGGGGACCTTCTAACCATGGGCAGTGGGAGGGCATAGTTTGACACCTTCGACTATTATGTATCGCCCTAGCAGAAGTAGCACTCATTGCACATCCGCCAAGCCTACGCCAAAGAGGCAACTAACCAGCTGAATGTTCAATGTTGGCCTTTCTATTTAAACTTCACAACCCTTCAGTGCTCATAAGTAAAGTATTTACTATGTAATATTGTTCAGCATGCGCTCGATCGCGTTCGTCGCGGTCGCTGTTTCGACGGCGGCAGTGATCGCTTCGGCGATCACCACCCCCATGCTGTACAGCTATGTGCAGACCCTCCAAAGTCAGGTCGCCTCCGAAACTGACTTCTGCCGAGTGAGTTGGAACACTTCTTGTAGAAGTACTGGATATCACATCAGTATAATTTCCAGATGCGCTCTCGTGACATGCTCGTCAGCATGTACCAGATGGCTCCTAAAGGCCGTGCTAAGAGAGGATGGCTGTTCGGACAGTGGGTACCTGATGGTGGAGCTGGCGGTGGCGCTGAATATGGAGGAGCCCCTGAGGTGATTCGCTACCTTGAATCGAGATCGGACATTATCTGTAAAGTTTCTGTGCGAGTGTGACCTCTGACTTTTTCAGCAATACGCTCCCCCACCAAGCAACGGTTACGGCCCTGTTGTCAACGCCGAACCCGAGCCACAGTGCTGCACTTGTCAGCAAGGTGAGAATGACAACCGTCTCGAAGTTGTCAATATGTAACTTCATGCATTCATTTTCAGGGCCCGTCGGACCCGCTGGGCCTCCTGGAGATGATGGAAAGGATGGAAATGATGGAGCACAAGGAGATGATGCTAAGGATGGACGTGATGGTGGTATTGAGGCCTCCGATGGACTCCAGTCAGAGCCATGCGTCATCTGCCCACCTGGACCACCTGGACCACCAGGAAACGCTGGTGCCAAGGGACCACAAGGACCTCGTGGAACCCCTGGACTTTCTGGAATCGATGGACGTCGTGGAGAGCCTGGTATGGTTGGGCCAGCCGGACCCGGCGGAGAGCCCGGAGTTCCTGGACCAAAAGGAAAGAAGGGAGAAGATGGACATGTCATCAACGTCAACGGACCACCTGGACCACCTGGACCTCCCGGTCCAAAGGGCCGTAAGGGTGAACGTGGACCTAAGGGACGTGTCGGAGCCGTCATTCCTGGACCCCAGGGACCACCTGGAGATAAAGGAAAGAAGGGCCGCTCAGGTCGCAAGGGAGAGAACGGTGGTCCAGGAGGACTTGGATCAAAGGGAGCCGATGGAGATTGCTTCCACTGCCCCACTCCTCGCACTCCACCTGGCTATTGAGCCTACGCTGCGAAGAAGCGACAGTTCTAATTTACTTAATTTATTGGATTTCGCAATAAATGTTGCAACTCAGATATTTTAGTGCATTACACTACGCAACGGCCATGGCCACATACAGAATGTAGGAACATAAAAATACTCAAACAAAGGCCGAAACAAAAAGTAGAAATATTGAAGGTCAAAATTTATGAATTCGAGTATGGCCTCTTTGTAACAAACGCCTCATTGGGAGGTTCACACATGCTTAAAAATATATAAAAACCGAGTCTGGGATTTTTTAGAGGTTTTACCTGGTTTTCCCTCGATGGACCAAACCAGTAGACCGGGTTTTCCTTCTGTGGACAACGAACAGCTTATCGATACGAGCGCATGCTCGACCTAATCAAGATACCAGTTCGCGGACTTGAATCCCAGACGAAAGTGTTTGTAGCGAAACGCAAAAGGAAGAGAAAGAGCTACCTTGTGAATCAAACTTCAAACTATAAGCAGCACGACAGCACAAGAGAAAGATTGCCAGCTAATTCCACCCATGAGCTCTTTCGTGTTCGCTATCGTAAATAATCCAGGCTATCATTTTGAGTAATAATTTGTTTATCCTCCAACTTAAGAGTAATTTGTGGAAGCGCAATTTCAGAATTGTCCCCGCCGCCGCGATTTGCTTTGTTCAAAAGTTGGCCCTCCACTTGTCAGATAGTTTGGCTCTGTCTTTGGGGTAAGATTTGTTTTTTTCATGACGCGAGCATTTGAACAGGGTATCGAGTGCTCCACAATGACCCCATCGTCGAATCGATATCCTATGTAGAACAAAGGTAAAACCAGCAAAATAACTTTACTCACTCCCAAGAATCGTCATAGACGTGGATCACCGAAGTCGTCCTTGTCGATGCCGTGTTTGAGCGTGCTATGTTTCCCTTTCAGTTTTGGCTTGTTTAGGAAAAGCCTCCTAGCCGCTTCTCCCATTTCCAACCCGCTTGTAGTCGCTTTATCACCACACAATATGTACGACTTATGAAAAAAAAAAAAACGCGAACACTAATCGGACTATTCAGCCCAACAAAATCCTAATCATTAAACTTGAACGTGACTATAGTCAGTAACGTAACACGGTCACAGTAAAGTAAAATTGTCACTGCATTGCCCGGTTGGACACACAAACCGGACCTATTGTTTAGAGGAACTAGCCAGAAACAATCCTTTCATATCCCCATCCTGAAGCTGGAGCCAAAATAAGCGTCAACCAATGATGTTGAAGGGAGAATGGAGCATGGTCCTTTATGGAACAATGTTCAGGAAGTGGCAGCCTGCCAAAAAAAACTCGGACTGCATTTTTTCAGGGTGTAACTTAGGCAACAGTGGCCACTGACACGAAAATCCCAATCTGCTCACATGTGTTGCAGATATACAGTAACACTAGAATTCCTTGTGAAGAGTGCCGCATATGCTTCCACAAAATATTGTCACGCTGCAACAGTCAGCAGCACTTCCTGCAATTAAGTTATCTAGAAGGCCATCTGTAGTGCGGGTAGTGTTCCCGACTGATGGGAGCGCGTGGAATAAGTGAGTGAGGAATGTGACGAACTGCTCAAACATAGTACTAGAGTGCTACTGTATCTTATCTGTCCGTACACAGTGTTGCGAGTCGGTTGGTCCAGGAGTGGGCTTGCACGCCACGAATGAGGAAAACCGTGGTAGCTTGCGAGGGAAAGGGCACAAACAGTACACCATTAGCAGCCAAGTGCAGACTACTAACTTAGAAAGTAACTCACTACTCTTATGACCTACAAACTGCGTGACTAACCACGAAACTAATTTAATACGTTCACCGATTAAATATTCAAAGTGAGTTTTTTAACCTTTTTTGCTGCATGACACGAACACAAATAGAAATAAGTTTTATGGTACTGTACGACTCGTATACCTTTTCATGAACTAGTTCTTGATACAATAAATACTAGTAAGTCCCAAACCATCACATGTCGGTTCGCTTCCCTTGACCCGCCGATCGACCACAAGCAGACTGGACTAGGAATAACATCCGAAATAAGTGTTTTAAGGGCTAACACCGTGCGAGCCTGTAGATCCGAAGACGTAAGGGCAGAACCTTGAAGACAAACGGGTAACATCGGAGCAGGCCGTGCGATAAGTCGGCTAAAAGTCGTTCGTCGCAATGGCTTTTTTCGAGAGACTACATTCTGTCGGCTCTCATGTAAGTTGGATTCTCTGAAAAATCCACAGAGCGCAAAATGGGAGTGGGACGGGGTGCAATTGATGCTAGAGCACTCCTCGCTCGAGGGCACAAAGTCCTCTATTCCTTTCGTTCAGAGCTTTCGTGATGAACTGACCATCGTCGTTTCACGTCCCGAAGGATCCAGACGGTAGTCGCTCTGGTACAACTGTCATTACAGAATCAAATGACGTGTTCAGACCACCTTATCTTCTGTTTCTGGCAAAAACGACAGCATCGTTGATCTTCGACCGTTGACGTAGTTCGGAACCCCGGATTCCCCTCTGCACCAGCGTGTGTAAGGTGACCCCAAGCATCTTCTGCCGACAGCGCGTTCGATACGCTGACCGCATACTCGTCCTGTCTGCCCAGAGCCCAGGTCTCTAAGGCGTAGGTTAGGGCAGGAAGGAGTGCGTGA
>KZ345078.1:87810-114035 GCA_002352805.1 Teladorsagia circumcincta | reverse complement strand
TTCGACGTCCCGATAGATCCAGTCAGTGACCCCTTTGGTCCAGCGGTCATCACAGAATCGCATGACGTGTCCGCCCTAACTGATCTTCGATCCCTTGGCGAGAACGCCAGCGTCCCTGATCTTCGCCCGCTGACGTAGTTCGTACCTCCGGATTTCCCTCTGCACTTGCGTGTACGGGTAACTCCAAGCATTGTCCTCTCGATAACGCCAGGGAGATAGTACTACTCTTAGAGATGATGCGGTGGATCGATTAAGGGAAAATCAGCGCACATGTGTCACAAGGTAACATCATTGGTGCAGAAAAGTCAATTATCGGTGCCCATTCTTCCTGTGCCAGCTGAATCACTATCTCTGTGTCAACCTCGCTCTCGAAGAAAAAGCTTGCGTCACGATTCACAAGAGCTAAGTGAACAGTAAAGCCCTGAATAACGCTTGATATACTAAAGGATTTAAAAAATTCACATGTGAAAAATGAATCTATTGATCGAGTCTGTTGCTCAGAAAGCAGGGGCTTCTGACGTAAAACTATCTGGATTTCAGCTCCACTTGAGAATCTTGCCGAGGGTGCATGAAGGTTCTGACAATTCAAAGAATGGTTGTTGCCCAGAGTCGCCACTGCAAAACAACCCCCGCTAGTAGAATCTCGTGTTTTCAATGTTTTTTTTTACGACGCTATGATCTGCTATAAATGAAAAATATATTTAAAACACATTTATCACTCATAGCAAATAAGGCTCTAGGAGCTCTTGGAAATTAGGCAAACGTTTTGTGGATAACCCCGCCCGCCCTGGTGCACGCTCCACCCAACAATAGCAGTTAACCCCCCTTCCGTTGTCAAACTCTATCCACCATATCTGAGCTACTTTTGTGGATGGAGAGCATCATGTTATGATTCTACAACTGTGGAATAAAATAAATTTACTCCAGTAAATAACAGCGGGTTTTTGAGCTAGTCATTTGACCTTAACGATGCGAAAAAAGGCTGAGTCTAACATCAACTTTGCGCACCGATACCGAATGGAAAACGAACGCATGGCGCATCCTCGAGGGCGCGGCTACCGTTTACGCTCGCTTCTTCCACTTATTCGGCCCTATTACTGGGAGGACAAATAAAGGGAGTTCCCCAACGTCCCTGAAAACCTTTTTCTACCCCACAGGTTTATGTTTGGTTCCTTAACATTTCTGAGCGTTGTGTCCATTTTTTGGTTGTCGGTGGAGGAAAAATCAACAAACAAACCATCCAACCATCCAACCAACTGCTGATTAGGTATCAGTAAACTATTTCTAGCCATAAATCTGTGCAGTAGTTGATAAGCTTTGCCCACAGCGGCAGTGGTTCCTGTTTACATTTTTGGTGTGTGCTTTTCATATTTGTTTCTGTTTTGCTTCCACAGCAGTTCCAGCGGCAGGAATCGATTCATTCGCTCTTGTGGAGCCCCGTCTACGCCGAGACCACGCCCCGTTGCCAAAGTTCACAACGTTCGCATTGCCTTGAAATCAGCTGTTAATCCCCGGATCGGTTATGAGCAGTCAGATCGGGACAGGTAGGCTTCTTCAGAGCTATTTCTTCAACAATATTCTCTTTTGCTTTGCTATTTTTTCTTTTTAACCCTCCCTAGTTTTTGGGCAGGAACAGTTGTTGCCGTGCAGCTCAGCGCACAGCCCAGCACTCAATGTTCACTATTCTATTCGATATCCAATTCATACCCTCCTTTTCTCGTCCTTTATACTTAGTTTGAGTCCAACTTTTCTTAACGAACCTTCTCTTGCTGTCGGCCTTGGCCAACACATTCACTTTCCCCTGTCTTTTGCGTCACTTGGTAACACCGCGACCGGTTGGTTGATGTTTGACACTCACCGCTCAAAACAGCCGTTATGGACGCTAAGATAAAAATGAAGGCTCAAAGTGTAGTATATGGAGAAACCTATCTCAGTTTTGAATCATCCAATTTTAGATAACTTGTGAGTAATATCACGGATTGAGATGGGGCCACGTGTAGGTTGTAAAAGAGCATGCAGGTGCAGACTAGTATCCCTAGGTGTCCCCTTAGGAACTTCAGACTGTCTTACTAGCCATAAACCTATGCCACGCCCCCATCCACTGTCGATCCGTCTTTTGATCGATCTGATCAGAGTTTGGAGTTTTACCGAGCTCACGGGATGTGAGCAGATCGGACTCTCTCGAAATACGAGAGGAGATTTTCCCAACGTCGTCGCGAACGACTTGGTGATGGACTGTACCTGCTAGAGGGCTCCCCCTTGCTCCGAAGCGTCGCCCAACGCGAGCTTCGTTTTCTTCATCAGTTGAAGAATGGATTTCCCCTAGTGGAAACTAGTGGTGCAGCAGTTCGTTCGATACGACTACAAATGCACGTTGGCCTAAGCGTGGTCTACGCAATGGCCGTTCCCTTCTGCGATCAGAAGGAAGCGCACGTTTGGACATCTACAACGAGGGTTCAGTCGTGGAAGATGGCAGGTGAAAGCGGGCAGTCCCCTTTCCCTCGATTATTTGAAGCCTAGAATCTACGCCATTAGATTCTAGCAACTTTTGTATATTGGTTTGGCTCAATGTCAATCCTCATTTGTATATAGTTTGCAATAAATGATTAATTACAAAAAAGCTGTCACGAGACTGGAACTCTCGATTCCAACAAAAGGACAAATTGAACATCTGCTTCTGAATTTGCTACTTATTGAGAGCCAATCAAAGTGCGCAATTCGATCTATCCCTCAAGAAATGCCCCGTAATAGCCTTTCAAACGTGGAGGCATCCTGACCGCGGCGAATCGGGAGCACAGAGCGAACCAGAGCGAGCGACCCAATGTCCTTATGAGTCGGGAGTGGTAAACTCATTCAAGCTATAAGTTAGTGAACACGGGAAAAGGAAGACTGGGTGGTCTGCACACGATGCACTGAACTCCATGAAACGTTTGGGTGATAGGCACAGAAGTGGTCTTCTTTTCTCCCTCTACAGATATACTCGTTTTTGTTCCATGCTCAAAATATTTTTGCAACTTCTCGTCAGAAAAGATTTCCCCTGAGATATTGAACTCGTTCAGCACATCAGCAGGAAATGTTGCCAGTTGAGGCATCTGCAAGCCTGCTGCGAAATGCATCTTGCAAAAGAAATGTTCATCTTTGCAAACGAAAGGGTGGCTACCATCTGAGATCTAGAATGGAAGTTGAAGAGATGGTCATAAATGTCGGATTGTCCGGAGTCACATACCTTCCTACCTTCGTCAGTTGCCCCTGCGCTGAATGGATGTTTTTCATAATGAACTTCCGCACATATTCCGGAATTCCGAAAATTAGCTGTCACGGTGCTAAATTTACGTTTCCACACTATTTATAGAAAGGTTACGAAGGCAAGTTTAGAGACTGTGTCGTATTAAGAGTCCGACATAAACACTTTATGCTTTGCCTCTTTACCTCAGCTGTTTTAGTTTTCCATATTACTGTGAGACGTTAGAAATTTTTCACAGAATGGAGCTTTTTTTCACTCGAAAAGCAATCTCTTGTTGGATTAATTTATCTGAACACATTGTGAATGCGACATTCCGTGTATTTTGTGATTCCCGCCGCGAGTTTGGAAGACGTCCAATTTGGCTTGCCTGCTTTCTTACCCATTCATTTTCTGAGTTTCATTCTACGCTAACTTGAGAGTTGAACCCACACCGTTAGGCTTTTACTTGCTTTACCACAACCTCGCAGAATGGCAGCTCTATGTGTTCATGGGTAATGAGCAGGGAATGATCGATGTGTAGAAAAACTTCTCTCCTACCCATTCAGTGAATTCACTCATCTGCTATCGATGTTTCTATGTATATTGATGGCTTTGGACTTGTCCTCGATAATGAAAAACGCCAAACCGAACACAAAACCATTGTAGGAAATTAGACTGAAGCAATAGTCATACTGATAGTGAAATGCGTGTTCTCAAAGGCTACGAGTGCTACTCAAAAGTTGACGTAGAAAAACTTTTTCGACGCAATCATTAATCCTGAGTAAATCATTAATTCTCCTATCCTATGGCCGTGATTCAATGCAGTGCAGGAGTAACATTTGTTTCACGTTCTCGATGATGGTGTTGCACATCAGGGTTCAGTTTACACTTCACGAAGTCCATCAAATCCTCACTTACTCATTTTCGGATGCGTCGTAATGATTGATGTTCAGTTTAGATCGCTTTCGGCGGCTTTTTCTTCTAGCTCGTCAGATTCTTCATGTTTATTTACTATTTTCATATGCAAATGCCAGACTTTTTCAGTCGATGACCTCTCGAGAAGGGAAATTGTCATGATCCACAAATTGTCCGAAGATTGAATCATCAACCTCTTTGGCTGTGCAAGTTCCTGGTCCCAACATTTGTCAGATTCATGCAATTTGTTGTCCGAGACTTCCCGATGCTTTTTTAAGTTTCTCTTCAAGCTGATTGAATCAGCTATGAATCCACTAGATCTGCAACAAGGGAGGTTTTTTTCCCTAGGAAGAAGTTTGTAAACGGAAAGAAATTGGTCACTGCTCGCTTCGGTTCACGAATTCAACCATTGTCAACCGTCCGTTCACAATATTCGAACGAGGGTCGTGAGGTTTCGGAAAGGGGTGGGGTCGCTTTTTGAAGTTGAGCAAAATTATCATGGTGGTAACGGTTGACTTAGATAAGGGGGATTTACCAGTTTTCTTCATGATACCAATTACGAGACCCTCTTGAAGAAGGGGGGGGGGGGGCTCGCTAATTTTTTTTGAAAAAGTGCGAACGTGACCGTTGACCCTCATTTCGACCTACCAATCGTTCTTACTGAGACCCTATTGACGGTATCCCTTCAGGGTGACCATCTGAAGACGGTGAGTAACGGTCGAATCCTTGATGAAAAGCCCAGGGCAATCAACTCCGGAGGAGTACTATGATTAGCTTCACAAGAATGCTGGGTTGTGGACAGAACTCCCGCCCCAGGTGGAACTCGAACCCGCACTTCCTGCTTACCGGGTTTGCGGCCAAAAATAGCAGCTAGCAAACAAAAACTATGATTAGCTTCTTCTTCAGCAAGCCTAGATGATCAGCGCTACCAAATTTGGCAGCCGGCTCCTGTGAACCTATTTATGAGAGCTTCTGCTCATCTCCTCTTTGACAAATCTTATCCTCACGAATGCTTTTTGTTTACTTGAACAGCTAACTCTCTTTTTTCTACCCCACCTTTCTTTCGTTTGAAGGCCTAACACGATTTCTTGCTCATAAACGGCTCGTCCGTTCCGCTGAGAAATGAGGTGTTTATGTTTCTTTCACTGCAAGCAGTTTTCTCGACTCACAGCCCCTTCTCTTCTGGAAGCGAATCGCAGAAATGCCTGTCTGTCGAACGAATGTGACACAAAATTCACACCGGATGGTAATCACGTCGTTGATTGAGCCAGAACTCCAAAAATCAGCTGTCCGAATTCTTGGAATGACGTCATTGTAAAGAATTGTTGCGTGATTGAATAGGAGCGGCTTTCTGCCAATGGCTCTGAAGGCTCCAGCGTTCACTTTTTTCAAGAAGAGCGGCGTGGAATTTGATTTCTGCTTGGGAATCCACTTTCCTCCATGCATTCACTTTTTGGTTATCTTAACAGCGCCAATGCAAACAAACGAGATTACTTCAGCGCTGTCGCGATCGCATTGTCAGCATTGCGAGCGATACTCCAGTTTCGAACATCCGGGGATGCGTAAACACAGATTCAGCAATTACCTTTTCAATCCTATGATGCCTTCGTAAGCCACTTCGATCTCGGGAAAGCCTTTGATGAGGATAAAAAATCAACAAAAGGAAGTGCGGAATGTTAGCAACTGGCCTAGAAATCATTTGTTTCCATTATACTAGTAGAGGTAAATTTGAAGGTAAGCATCCGGAGCGGCCGATCCTTTTTAGCATAGGCACGCATTTCATTTCTATATCGTAGTGGCAATTGAATGGTTTTGCTTTCCGCGATCTACGAGCGGGCTACAAAACTCTACTTCATCTTCCGAGACAAGTTTATAGCGATTCATCGACTCCTTAACAGGGTGAATAGCGGTCGAGGAAATCTTCGACAAGGGTGTCGTACGCGTAAGGGCCAACAAGCTTCACAGGATGCTGCTGCCACTCACTCACTGTTCCAACACTAATTTTACAAGTTTACAAGTTGGTCTGAAGCTACCGGTATCGTAGGACTAAGTGAAAAAAATTCAAATAAAAAGTGCCTGTTACATTGCTAGAAGTGATCAGTATGTATGACGTAGGGAGGATGGATTCTTTTCAAAAAGAAGCTTTTTAATTTTACCTCTAACAATAGAAGCCGTTAAGATTTTCCGAGCTCTCTTGTGATTATTCCAGTTACTTCAGAACTTCCCATTTTTCTGTGTCACCCAGTATGGTCGCGATTAGTCACACACTGTTGGTTCTTTTCTCCTTGTAAATGCAGCCTGTAGTGGTCGTACATATTGTAAAGAGATTGAAATTATTTTTAAATTAGGAAAAAAGCGCAGCTGTCGTTAAAGTAACATTGCGTAATCTCGTAATTGATCACTGGAGTTCCTCTTCTACCATTTTTGAATCTCAAACTCCAAAAGTAATGTGCGAAAAAAAAGCCGTGCCTACACTGCGTTTATCTTTTTGCAGGCGGAGAGCAGATAAGAGTTCTTCCACGTAGTTTCTGAATCACAGTTGACTTTCATGACATGCGAATTGCTGATTCGTTCATACAGCCAAGAATAATGATTTGAGCAACTGCAATATCGAAATGGACATTATGACCAGTTCTTTTCGAACTCATTCGGACACGTGGTCATAAGAGATTGAAGAAAATATGACTTTCATAATATTTGTGCATTTGATAGATGTTAATTTTCGTGCGAAATCATGAGATCGCCCTGATCAGGCAAAATACTGCTCACTGCAGAGGAAACCTTAGGCTAACACCACTGTGATATCGTCATTTCTTCCTGTTTTAGGGGTAATCTCCCGTCATTGATATCGGCGCTCAGTGTGGGACTCCCTTGATGGCAAACTCTTTCCCGGTCCCGGTCCTTTGATAATTGCAAAGTCAGAAACGCATATGGCATCCAATAGTATCGAAAATCATATTGTGATAGATAGTTGCGGTCAAAAGTGTTCGCCGGGACGGTTTTCCTTGCATTACTGTTCCTATCTCAAAAGACTTCAACATTATATGGGTACTTTTCTCCTCAAAATCATTAACCTTCAGGGCTCAAGGATCTGAAAACGATAAAACAGATTATCTCGGTATGCGCGAAGGATTGTTCAAGGGAGAAAAAACAGCAGCACTGCTAAGAATATCAACGTACTAATGTAAATATGTAGGCCATACAGTTTGGTCTGTGGAAGGAACTTCTGAAAATTACCTTTTCGTGGGCCACACACACTGAACCTGGACCTGCGCTAGAACCTGCAGGGCGTCCACATATCTGGACGGCAGCTATTGCAAACAACTTCGGAACTTGTGCGTTGAAATGAAGGGGGGGGGGAAGTTTTGTGTCACAAGATTTCTCTCGAACGCGTTTCTCACCTGGCTCGCTAAGTTTGCAAAGTGATTTATATGATATGATGATTGATTGATATGATTTGACTGGCTAGCAAAACGCTGTTCTTCTCTAGGTAGCTCCTCGCATTCCAGCAAATGAACGAGATAACATTCACAACTCGTGGTGTGACTGCCTTTGAATGATCAGTTTCCCCTCCCGCACATGCGTACCACGATTCACACATTATTTGACAATAGAAGAGGGCTTCATGTAAAAATTAAACATCTCATCATAAACCCCTTTGTTCTTTCCCCTCGTGAAATGCGAATATAATGATCGTCAGTTCTGGGAATCGCATTGACATTTTACACGGACTCACTTCCAAAAAAAGTGTTGCCGCACTTTGGTGTTGAACCAGTTTACATAGACTACATGCCATCACGAAAGATGTTGATGAACTGTACAGGATCACGAGTAAAGCAGACCCAAAAAATATGTGATGACATTATTCTTGTACGCCCTGCATGTGTACCATGTGACTACCTATTTAGGTGTGGTTATTAAGGCACTTGAAGGTGGATTCCACCATAAGAGCGATGGTCAGAGAAGGGGAAAATTGCCTAGTTGGGAGACAGGCGGACCTCCTGAGGATGTGGACCGACGCGCAATTGGCAGCGAAAGATTCGACCCCGACGGTCTAACATGACTCATTCTTCACGCACTTGGCGCGGTACGCCCACCGACATAGCAGAGAGACCGTCAGCGTTGAAGAGGGCACGATGAGCGACGCATAAATGTGGAAGTCAGGAAGGGATCCCGTTTCGCGGGTTTCAGGCTATTTCTAGTGGTTTTCCTTCTTTTTTGTACTACTGATGATCCTTAGCTTAACACGTTGTCGACATCGCATGTTGTGGCATTTTTGGCCTCGTGGGACAGGAGCGATTTTGCGAGCGCGCCCTCCTCACCTTATTTCTGCTTATTTTCTGCTTAAAATACCTAACAACTTGCATCTCTAAGAATTATTTCGGCAAGGATGGAAGCGTGGAGGTTACTTACATGTATAAGTAGGACTGGAATTTTGCTCAAAAGACTACATAATAACCATGAGGAAGCAAAAAACATCCACTCTTGCTGCGACTGATGTAAAAACCAGTCATACTTAGTTTTTTCGTCAAATACAAATATATTGAAGCTCACAAAGTTTTGTGTTAATTCTTCTACAATCTTTCATATGAGTTTTCACGAAAGTGAAAGGAAAATTAAGAAATAATTGAATTGAAAATTCTGTGAGTTCAGAAAATCTCTGCTAAATTATGGTACATTTGACCACTGGCGGCCATCTGGTTTATACTTACGCTGATGTATTATCTACACAGTGAATACAAAACCTGGAGAAGAGGGAGCGCAAGCACAAAAAAAACGAGTGACAAAGTCTTGACGCCCATGCGCGACAGAATGTCCAATGCGGTGCTAATTGTCTGACGCGCATGCGCGTCAGCCTGTCGTGAACGTGTTAATTTGAAAGGGGTTGTCTCTTCAGCGTGAATTCCACCTTTGAATGGGAGCATGGCTGCGAGACAAACAATTTATGAGGGAAAAAGAAGAAAAAATTAAGGAAACAATGAAGATGAGCAATGAGCATTGAAGATTCTCATATGACGATGAACCAATCTACAGGGATTCCCAGCGAAACTGGGCGTCAAGAAGGAGAATGAAATTGTAAGCACATGACGAGCGAAACACATTCAGCAAAGCATTCGTAGTCGTCGTACATTTCTCTTTCCTTCTGACGATTCCAAAAAAAATATTTCGAACCTTCACTGAATTTAGGAGTTATTTGTGGCTTTTCGCACGTGGTTATCTTTTGAATATGGTTGGTCGTTTTCATATCGAGGCTCTCACCAGTGCCATTTTGACTCTGATGAAGGCACATCTTATACGGAAAGTAGTACTTAAATCCGCCACTCATTCAAATCTCACTTCCTGATATCTGAAAATAAGAATTTTTCAAGGCTTCTGAGTCTGCCATTCCAGTTATCCTTCAATTTTGATGAGAAGTAAATATAAAATGTTTATAGTACGATCGCTGCGTGTCTTCGTTGAGCCCGCCGATGTTGAGTTGGAGGACGACGATGGGTTGCTGTGGACCTCCCTCCAGACCGCTTTTCCAGGTGATCGAGGGAATACAGCCAGTTATAAAAATTGCGCGGACGCCGCCCTCGTTAAAGTTTTCTCATCTCATTTTCAGGATGCTCTGGTATGTACTATCGTGATCGTGATGCAGATTGTCGAAGTGCGGTGAAATTTGACGGCAAAAAGTTCCTGCCACCTGGTGGATCGTGGAACGATCGACAGTATTACGTGACTCTCAGTGAGTTTTTTGCAATGTCAGTGTCCCGAACATTGCAAAAAACTCACTGATGCGTGGTGCATCCCAAAAAGGATTGCTCAACCTTTATCCATTTTTCCGTAAATGCAGTTATATTTTACCTTCTACAGGGCAACGAATTACAGCCTTTCTTATTTGGGAGGATGAATTCAATAAGGATTGTACAAATAGTCATGGTAAATGCCGAGCGTACTTATTAATGTAGCTGCAAGCAGATGTGGAGTCCTGCAAATAAAATTAATTCAGCAAGATTTGAGGAAAATAAACTGCGCAGTATCGCGATCTTATCTCGGTGCGATAAGGCGATCCTGGGTAGCATCCGGTAAGAGGGGGCATTGCGGTGCATTCTAATGCCAGTTTGACTCAAGGAGTTTTTTGAAGTTAGAGCTGCTATCAGCTTTATTTCTAGGTTAATTTTTAAGGTCTTTTGTGTAATGTGTGTTTTCTTACGCTGAATGAATAACCGTTTATAAAAAGTTATATTCATCCATGGAACAGACAATGATATACTCGATCGCTTGGAAAAGCCTGGGAGAAAGGAGGAAGACCTCTCGGGGAAAACGGGGATTGCTCACGGGCACGGGGTCGCTCTTTTCTGAGGCTTAGGCCTAAGCGTTCTTTTTTTCACATAAAAAACTGGTTTTAAACGTGTTGCGCGCCCTAAATCGCCATGCCCCCCTCTCTGGATGAGACCCGCGATCTTTTCTAAGAATAAGGCTATTTCCAAATTATTCCCTTTCGTCAGGTCTTCTAGACCCATCAAAAATTTGAGGTGATGCTTCCCATGTGCTAAAGCTGAAGTGAGAGAGTTGCAACTGAACCAGTGTTCACCCAATTCATATGAAATCGAAAAAAATAGTGTGAACGATTCTTTCAGGTCAACGCTGCCATACAGCGATGCAGGCATTCGGAGGTTACGAAAATGCGTCGAAACAATTCGAGCGGTCAGTG
The DNA here is from genome assembly GCA_002352805.1 of Teladorsagia circumcincta. NCBI lineage: Eukaryota > Metazoa > Nematoda > Chromadorea > Rhabditida > Trichostrongylidae > Teladorsagia > Teladorsagia circumcincta. The sequence goes on along the minus strand of KZ345078.1, from coordinate 103,200 downwards.
AACGCGGTGCAAAAAATGCTTGGAAGTAGTCTATTTGGTAGGTTAGAAACCTATAGTTATAAAACATTAGGATAGTTCTAGGTAACCACCAAAACGTACCGGTAACAATCGTTCATCTAGTCGTCTGGATAAGCAGTTCATCCCTGCGCCCCTCAAAGTGCCTTCGTTGTAGTTTTGCTTGATACTGTAATGGATAAGTTCAGAGAGTCGACTCTCTTTCATGACGAGGTCTTGCACAAAACCACTTTCATAATATCTGCGTTTTCAAACAGTCGGTCATTGAAAGGGGGTGGGGAGAGGCACGAAGCAGGAAAGGTAAAGCTCAGACCAATTGTCGTTTTTTTGCAACATTTTCAAGTCGAGTCATATCTTCGTTTCTCTTGGGGAACTCAAAGTCACTAGTCAGGATACTGTTCTCGGAGGTCTCAGATGTTTTGTCGCCCCGGTTAAATAGCGTAACAAACTCGCTGAGGCCTTGCAAAGTCCGCCTACAGCGCTTTCATCCTCTCTTCACACGTGCTGGTGTCTGTCGCTCTCTCATCCATTGTGCTCTCTCACCCATGCTATCTTCACCGCGCGCAGTGTTTCTTTGTCTCAGCGCAGACGAATCGCGGAAGCGAAGGAGTCTTCAACCAATAAATTCTTTTCCATTTTCACTAGTGTCGGCCCACTTCGCATCAGCGCATTAAAGGGAAGGACTGGGAATTCTGGTCAGAATTAGGCCTTTCCCTGAGGGAAATGCAGTGGCTTGCAAGCGGGATTGGAGCGGCCTTAGATGCAACATTCCCCTCCCAACGCTACTGGCCCCACCAACAAATTAGTGCATTTTCGTTTCGCCGCTGTGGAGGGGACTTTATTTTTGACCTTGTCGACGGTTTTCTCCCGTTGTTTCATTACCGATGTTACACTTTACATTTGTACTGCCACTTACGAGCGTAATGACACATCACTTTTATACCGGACTTTGCGTTTAATTCACTTTTGCCACAACCACGCCAGTTGACCCGGAAGGGCTTCAGAACGGAGAAAATGAGCATTGCCTGAAAATGACGTGAGAGTTGCTCTGTCCTTGCTTTGCACTTTCAGCGTTTCATGAGTCGTACCCCTTACTCCTACTTATAGGCTTAGAGCACGGTTCCGATTCCATCGTTCTCTATTTCCGTTAGCATTTCATCTGGGTCCAGCACGCTGTTGATAGCTGGCATTCGGAATCACCAGAAAAAGATGCCAATACAAATGCTCTCTAATCAACGCTATTTCTAGAAATACCATATCGAGCAAAAGTCAGAGCATCTCCTGACAGAGAAGAGCCAACGGCTGTGATAGAAACAGTCGACCCGTTGAAAGCGATTCAGGTGTGTTTCTTGGGCGCAGATTCTTACATTGGAATGAGACCCGTTGAAACTTTCAGTGTCATGGTTTGGCTCCCTTTTCAAAAAGAGCTCGTGTTCTCGGAATTGACTCCGAAGTTAGTTTCCAGAGTGTTTTCTGCAAAGGGGTAGTTTGACCCAAAAGACGTGAATGGCAGCCCTTGCGCGAAAATAGCGCTGCAACAAACGCTGTAGACGCCTGCGCTATCCCACTTATTTTTCGCCTGCGAGGCGAATGCTTGTGCTTCCGGGCCGAAGGGACGAAATGCGCGTTTTTTTTCCGGGACAAACTGCCACCGAATAAATCTAGCCAACCAGCCCCTGAAAATTTAAACAAATTTGAACGGCTTCCAGTCAAACGGTCGAAAATGGGGCAATGAAGAGTAACCACTGCAAAGCTGAAGGTTGTTATTGAATCGCTTGTGATTAAGGAACGAGAACAGCAATTACAACAATCCGGACGAAGGCTCACTCCAATTGAACAGCAGTTTGTTGATCTGGCGAAAATTTCTACAGCAAAGGACGCGATAATTGATCATCAACGGATAGAGATGCGAAAAACAAACGAGTTACTTCAGAAAGGAGAAATGTATGTATGTCAACTCTATTTGAACTTGGCAGTTACCAGATAATGAGTGACTAAAGTCGTACTACGGGCCGATTAGCTGTGCCGTGCCTAGAATGTGCTATTCTATTCGGAATGCGATCCCTCAGTTTTGAAAGCTCTATTGAACAAGACGATGTATAATGTTTCCTTGGAGTTTTCCAGTATTTCGGTAAAAGAAAGATTGTTCTTCAAAAAACGCAGACGGACTGGCGCCTTATGAATTAGCAGACAGGTTCAGAAAACGAGCTCTGTAGCGAGAATTTAGAGCAAGGACGAGTCTGATGCTACGATTTCAGTGAGAGCAAGACGAATCAAAATCGTTGTGAGGAGCTCGAAGCTCGACTACGTGCTTTGGATGACGAACTCGGCATGTTGCGAAAGATGGGCAGCGAGCAGGAATACCTTGGAGATAAGGTTTGTGATAAATATATACCTAATTATGGAAGAGTTCGTCCTGAGTCAACCACTGGAAACGACTAGGAGTAAGTATATCTTCCCCTCACATCAACCCCGTTGGCCTGGAAGGTCTTTATGCGACATTCTTTGATCCTCCGCTAATCCGCTGGGTACAGCTATTCCTGAGCCCTACCATTCCTATCCAAAAAACTGGTCGAGCAGTATAAGAATCACAAAGTTTTTCAAAATTTTCACTTCGTCACGATTTCCCACCTCCCCGAAAACTGTCCTCTAATGTCTCCTGCTACCTTCCCTTTATTCGATCCCCTTTTCAAAGATGCCAAATATGACCCCATCATTGGAAATTGTCGCATGGATTGTTGACAGTGTGCGTAAGTTACCTTCTGAGAGTGGGGCAAAAATCCAGTGCAGGAACAACGCCGTGTAAAGACCTTTACTTTATTTCTTTTTATCAATACAACCATTTACCCATTATTGTCCCACTCCTCGAGAACAGAGTCAGGCTTTATCGAGAATTGTCCGAGACAGTGAATTTGGGTCGAAAGCTGACCGGGGTAGTTCGACCCACAGAACTGGAATATCACTTTTGTTGAGCGCGAAACGGCCTGGCGCCTGCGCCACAAAAGACGGCGCTAATAGGCGTCAGAACATCTTGAGTCCCCAAGTTTTCTGGAAACTTGCTGTCAAAAGTATTTTGATCAATAAATAAGAAAATCGTATTAGTGAACTGGTAACCTGCACCAAGGGCATCGGCGCAAAATTAGTGTGATAGCGCCGACGCCAGACTATTTCGTGCTAAGGTGATTTCATATCGTTGTTCAATGGGATAAAGTACCGGAGACAACCTTCCAGCCACATTCACAATGGGTATACGACAGGAGGCCCGTCGGGCTGCGAGATCGTTTGATATCGCATAGTACGCGCTGCGACTCGTCCAGTGACCCTTTTAAGTCCCTCCCGTCTTGCCATGGGATTGATCTCTTGTTGGGTATCCATCCACAAACAGTTTTTTTTTCAAAATCTGGCCCATTTTTTTTGAGGAGTGGGGTAGTAAGGGGAAAAAGTTCCATTCTTATGTCCATTGTACGGAAATGGGATCAATATAAAACCATTTCAGGTTAAAGAGCTCACTTCACGTTTACTGAACAAAGAGGCGGAATTAGCTCGAACTCGCGAGGAACTGGAAGCAAGATGTAGTCGATTGAATGATGAACTACGAGAAGCCAGGGAGAAGTAAATACTTACCTCAATCCAGTTTTTGACTTGTTTTCTTTGTTTGCTCCTTTATTTGTTAGTTGCTGCTTTACGCCGCAGTTCGTGCCCCGAAAGTTTCACAAGAATGCTTGGTAATGCAGGAACTTTCTGTCCTAGGTTGGATAGAAAAAGACAATTAAAAAATAGACTTTAGATAAGGTCATTTTACTTCATTTTATTGTTATCTTTTGCAATACGTTTGAGCGAAGATTCGAGGGCCGGTTTATCGAGGCTACCAATCTTTGTTCTATTGAGCTAAAGCATCGAAGCATTGGCAACATAAAACTTTCAGTTTTGCGGTATATAGTAGAAGTTGCGCGTGACAAAAATTCGGTGCAGTGGCTCTAAACCGTTTAATGAGGCACTAGACAGAACTGCTCAAACTGGGTGTGCTTCACTGGGACGAAGAGGTACACCTTATTTCTATATTATATCTCGAACTTTATCGTTTTTAGGAGCTCCTCATTGGCCCTAAATTTGGAGACTGCGACAGCGAAGAGCGCAGAATTGGCCGAGCAACTTCAACTTGCGATTGTTTCCCGAGATCTGCTCAGTAACGAGCTCGCTCAACTAAGGCCATTGGCTCACGCGGTCGATATCCAGGTGAGTAATGTCAGATCGTCACAGCTAGTGGCCTTCAGTCGTAACATCGTCTGAGCATTACCCGAAATAACACCTGTTGAGACGGCGTCAAAATTGAGGTGCGTGGAGTACGGGTTAAGCTGTAGAAATGCATCAGATAAACTAACACAAGCCCTACCACGTTCGACGTGGCACGCACTGCAAGGGCAGAGCTTATCGTACGTTCGTTGTGAAATTCTGAGACGATCCAGAGGTCAAAATCGGTTGAAATTCACTATGGGTTTTGTAGAACTAATTTGCTTGCAGTGAGTACCGCGGGCTGAGACTGCGGGACCATAATCTCAATCGCATACCACGGCTCTAGAATAACCCGGAAATGAGGATCTTTCAGGCTTTCTCCTTATCGTTAGCACAAGTTCCTTTCTTGGCAGATAATATCAGCAGGTAATACAAAGAAACTTCACTTGCTCATCCACTTCCAGAACGCTGATGGTGTTCTCGCATATTTGGATGCAGTGGAAAACGCGAAGCGTCATCAAGCTGAAGCTGTTCGAGCTCAAGCAACGGCGGAAGAGATTCAAAGCCGATACGACGAGCTAAATGAGTTACAAACCAGTGTCATCAAGGACAATACGAGATTATATGAAAGGTCTCGTGTAGTGAAGTATAATAGTTCTTGTAGTTTCTCAGTCACATAACAATGACATGAAGTTTATCGAGGAGAAATCTTTGCAGGAACGCTGAGCTCGAGGCACGAGCGGTGAAATTCGATGGAGAAATAAATACCCTGAATGAGGAATGGAAAAAGAAGTTAGAAAAGGAGAAACTGGAGTGGGATGAAGCGGTAGGTCGTTTACGACTGCTTTGCAACGCTGCGTTGTTGTACCCTTTATGTGGTGTCGTAATATGAATGATATGTCACCCAGGTAGAAAAGTGCATACTTAATCACTCTCAAGAGGAGGTTTAGCCTCAGGTTAGAGGTGGGAAGGTCTCCATACTCGTTTAGGAAATGGGCTCGAAATATCCCAGACTCACATTTTACGCCACCTATGTATTTCGAGACCCTTTTCGTTCCAAATATTGCCACCTACTGTCACGAAAGTTGTTTAACTTTCAGCACAGAGAAATCGAGACGGAATGTGCACAAATGAAAAAGCAGCTGGTTGATCTACAAGATGTTCTAGCGACGGTCACTCGAGACGCCACTGAGAATTCGCGCAGGTCAAACGATCCTCTTTCCACATATTCTTTATTCTAACAACCTCTCAGAACAAAAAGAAGATGCTATATGCAACTGAAAATTGATACGATATTTACAATTTGCCCCTCCATGATATGCATGATTTTCGATATTCAACATTCGTTTATATATAATACTACACAGGGGGCCCAATAAAGTAATAGCCTCTCATCCTTCATATTCAAAACATTAACACATTAATAACACCTCGCTTAGTTCAAGCCGAATGCGTCCAACAGAGTTTTGAAGAACATAGTCCAATCTATTGCAGTTTTCAATTTCCTCGAAGTTCCTATCCCCTCCTAGACCTTGTCGTGGAGGATGCCCCGCTTCGTGCTGTAGCGCTCATTTTCTTACTACAGCTATGGCAGATGTCAGACTTTGCGCCCATTCGCTGACGAATTGCGCAATCCGCAAGCCAAGCATCGTAGGACACTCAAATTATAAGAGCGATTGAGCGATGCGCCAGCGAGTCCGATGCGCCAGCGAGTCCTACGATTGATCGCTGGTGCATTTCTCGTGCCGCTCCATCGCCTCCGGAGTCTGGCATGTGCCTTCGCCGTTCTTCGTCTGAGTTCCCGCTCATGCACTTGCGGATATGCAATAAGTCGTAAACGTTTGAGTAAGCAAACATATGGCCACTCTGATCTACTATGGAGTTAGGTTATCATGCTTACGGTAACCACAGGTCAACTGCTAGAAAACGGGATTATGAGAATAGAAATCGAAAGTTTCTGTTAAAAAAAGAAGAACATTCCTAGCTCCACTTTTTAGCACACGTATGTGCTGCAAGACTTCCATTAACACGTTGACGACAACGCGTGTTCCGGCTTTTTTACCGCGTGGGACCGGCGCGATTTTGCGAGCGTTGCCGCCTCAGGCCATTCAGGCGGATTTTGAAGGGTAAATACCTAGAACATGATTGATACAAATCACTGATTTCAAGTGCGTAGAAGCTACCCAGCGGGATCAGTTGTGGAAATTTGATCGAAAGATGTGAAATAACAATGAAAAAGCAGAATTTTGAGACCCAGCTGTAATGGACGCGAACGGAAATTTTACCTTGATTGTTTCAATCAAGACACACATCTTGTCATTCCTTAGGTTGAGTATTTAATTTTACCACGCTTTTAAGCTTCACATTCAAAAAAAAGAAGAAAGAAACGGGAAATTAACTGAACTGAAGTTTTTGTAAAAATCAGAAATCCTCTTCCAAATCAGAGCATACATGACTATTCTGTGAGCCACTATGCTTATAGCTATGCTAGGGTTACTTCTACGGACCAAATACGGAACCCATAAAAGCAAGTCGCGTGTGCGCCGAAAAAAACGAACGTTATGGATGCAGCATACATAGGTTCTGATACTGTGCGTTATGGTCTCCAAAGTGCGAGACGTATGAGTCCTGCGCTGTCGTCAACGTGTTAATATCTATAGGCGTATTTTTCTTCCGCAGAACTACTCGCTTTTGATCTTTCCTTCGTTTCTGAGCATTACAAATTTCTTCTCTCAGTGCCTGTCTTGTGCGAAATCGCTTACCGAATTGTGACGTATTCTCAGCAGCTCTGCGTGTTCTCACCTGGTGCTCGGGAGTGCAGCTTTGAGTTTCGATACTTTGTGCAGGAGTGGTCTACGTCTCAATATTTGACAATTCAATGAGAGTTTGCATTTGGAGTTAGTCTTTCCAAAAACGAGAATGGTAATTGTAATACTCCTGTGATGTTGTAAAGGAGGTGTTCTGTCACATATACCTTGAATGAACCATCGTTGTTCATAGCAAAATGCTTCTAACCAGGCAATATACTGGTTACTTCTTGAAATCGGGATATCTGTTCAATTCACTCTCGAAGATTCCTTTAGAATTAATTTGGTGATACATTTTGCTCAAGTTTCATTGAGTGTTCCTTTTGGCTGACTTCACAATTTTTTTTAAACACTACGGGCTACTGCTCATTGGGTTTGTTGGTTTCCAAGCCGTAATTAGGTGGAACGTCATCTGTTCAATGGCCAGAACTTCCCGCTGAATCGTCGTCTTCAGAGGCTGGCGGTTTCACCCTTGAGGTCCGCTGCCGCACAAATGCGTTAGTCATTCAGCAAGAATTAGATATACACTTATTAGGACAATCGTAACAAGTATCTAATTCTAGCAGTATATCCCTCCCTCATCTTTTAGTTACGATAATGTGCTTTTTTGTGACGAACAAATGCGGCTTAAATACTTAATTGAAAATTTTCATGTTATTTTTGTATTTTCGCCAACAGTAAATAGCACTAACTACTTAACAGACCTGGTTTAGTAGCCAGCAACGAGCCATCATTGGCAGTTAGGTGGCACCACGAAGTCGCTCTCAGGATCTTATACTATCTCATTCGAGCTGTAACTGAACTTCATTACATATATTATCCTCATTTTTTGTGTACTTTTTGATAATATGAATTCTAGTGGGACTGTTGAGAAATTGTCACTTCATCAGTCCGGCCTTAATCCCATGGTTATATTCCTTAATCCCTTGCTAGTCTAACGCTGCTAGTCTTCCCATATCTTGTTGACTCAGGGGGTCACTGTCCAGGGGTTACTTCTTGTAATTTTAACCTCCCTCATTTTTGGACACTACGCTGACGATTCAGCAGCGTAGTGTGCTATTGTCTCTGCAGTTGTTCGGTTCATGTTTACAGGCCAATAAATGTTTCCAATTTGCGCACGTTGATGTCGCTTGAAGAACACAGCAATACATATCCACATATAGAACCATTTATGTCAGTGTGGGGAAAGTATTAGGGGGCTTTTTCAAATTAAAGACTGTTTGTCAGCTTGGGTTTTGAGCGAGCAAGAAATTCAGCGGCGAGCTTCTGGCAACACGATATAAAATAGATTCCTCACCTTTAAAAAAAAGATTTTGAGCTGCACAGTCGCATTATCCTTGAAGGCAGTTCTTGATGCGTCATCGGAACCCATTGATAACAGGCGGTCCCGTCACACCCTACCAGCGCGCTGTTGACCTTTTATGAGGTCATCAAAACCGCTCTCGCTCTCCGGCCTACATGATCACAGCCTTCAAAATTGCCAATTCATTCTCTATCACAATCTCATGATCAAAAGGAACTGCTGTGTCAGGCAGTCGAATGAACCATGGCACCATCATAATCTCAATAGTTGTAATATAGTAGTAGCTATATGCAGCGATTGAAAACGGATTTTCGTCGAAATGCGCCAAAATTTGGAATTCAATTGACACAAGTGTGCATTGCTGGGAATTTGCCATGGTAGCCACCGCTGGTAATATCGATACTTATCGATAATCATGTTCACTGTGACACGTATTTACTGTGAGACGGTCAAAAGAGTTGCATAGGAGTGAGCACTGTGATTTCTGGATGTACACTGCGCTTTTGAATGACGATCAGCATAGAGTCGGTTTGACGACGGAAGCAGTGGATTTCTCTCAGTTCGCTGTGTCATGCAGGAACACTGAGCGCTTGATCGCATGTGTCATTTAATTTTTACAGTTGTATATTACTGAGATTTTCTCTCTAGCTGTTTAATCCCTCTCCAATTCTCTAGTGACAGCAGCTGGATACGATCACATATCTGTTTTGATTTTTTGATTCACTCTCTATTCTTATCAAGAAACTTGGAGAGGGACTGAGAGCAAATCTCTAACCGTTTCGATTTGGCATTTGTGTTCTTGTAGCTTCCACTGTGTTACTATTGCTATCGTACAGTGTGTATAAGACGGCATGGGAAGGAAGACTAAGGCCGATTCGAAGAAGGATTGTAGGGGTGACACGCACCGATGCGGTTTTTAATCCAAGCTGCTAGGAATATGCATAAGACAAATATGAAGATGACGGGAACTATCGGAATGAGAACCCGTTCTCATTTTTTTTCAAACCATGTGTTCACTTGTCAGATGTTTCAGAGCTGCTGAATTGCAACATTCGAGAGACGAGCTGAAGAGGGCGTTGGAGATGGCCGAACTGAAAATCCAGGTCAGACCTACGAAACCCACTCCGCCGTCGTTTCGTTTCTAGGCAGATGTTAGCGGTATTCGTTTTTCGTATTTTCTGACCCTCTCACTTGCACTTTGATTGCCGCAACTAAGTCCCCCTATCAAGTCCTCTCGAACAAGTTTTCTCGGAATTCTGTTTTGCCCAAAGATTTGGTCCGTTGCGAACCTCCTTTTTTAGACAGCTACTGAATCCGTAAGACGTTGGATTGAAATTTGCGTAGTGTAATTTTACAGGGCACAGAGTTGGCTAGAGAATCTCAACTGGGTCTACCATCGGAAACCACCAGAACACTGAGTTTTTAACATAGAACAAAAATTTGCACATATTTGGAGCAATCCTGACACTCTCTTCATAAACGAATGGAGAGGTGTTCTTGTACTATGAATGGTACCGATAACTTTTCGAAAAAAAAAATCCTGCGGTTGAAATCAATACTATTGAAAATGTGATCATGATCAATTCCTGATCTCCAGCTTTCCTTTGCTTTTCCTTTGTTTAACTCAGATTTTTTTCTATGCCAATATTTTGTTCTAATTTGAATCTTCAAAGCAACTTTCTCTAAGTGAAATGCATTCTCTGCTAATTTCACTCTCTGATGTACATAAGACATGTTTGAAGAGAATACCCCGATGAAATAGTAATTTCCTACTTATGGATCGTATATTTTTCTCTATGGTTAGGACGGAAGTGACCAAATGTGAAGTTGAAGAGATTGAAGGCTCTTGCTTCATTATTCCATGAGCGTAGATCAAATAAGACAGCTAATTCTGTGTAATCTTGAGAAATATGGAGCCAACTAGCAGAAGAAAGTTAAGAGAAAGTTCCCCAGTAAAATTCACAGATGTAAGAACAGAATTCACTTATAGCAAGGATCTGATCTCTACTTGAGGAGATATATTTGGGAAACGAGGACCTCCGTCCTGAGATCTACTTAAAACCTACCCAAGAATCTTGGATCAGAGCAGTTTGTTGACCAATGATGCATCAATTGACTATCATAGATATTATTTTCTGCTTTCACGAGTGCTATCCCTAGGAATCCTATTGAGTGACTCAATAGAATCTGGCCTGTATACTCGAATACATGTCTTCTGATGACGAAATAGGCTGAAATGTGTGCGCCACGATACGCTCACTCACTACAACATGTTTGCTGGCCTCCGTTTCACGACCTATGTAGGTAGCGCACTGATGCGGCTGCAATTATCGAGATACCAGTACGAACAATAGTCATGAATACATGTGAATTCTTTGTAAGAAAATTCTCGGTAAATGCTTATTTTCAAGGAACCACTAAAAAGAAAAATTCGGACGCTCTCTGACGATCTTCGCGAATCGGAATTGAAAATTACCGAACTTACCGGTCTCGTCGCAAGCCTTACTGCCGACGCACATAACAGCCAACGCGATATCGGCGACATTCTTTGATTTGTTACAGTAATCGTGCATGAATCAGTTTGCCAAAAAATAGCTTCTCTAACCTCTTACTACTTCTACCATGGTGATCAAAAAACTGGTAGGTATAAGTTCAGGATTGTTGTAAATATACGTCTCGTTCCTAATCTCACTTTAGAAGTGTATTTATGTCGCATCATTTACCTTAAGTTTCCATCGCTTTTCGTTGTTTAAATGTCAATCTTGCCTTCCGTGACTTCATTTAAATGCCATAATTGTCAGAATACCCGGTAGATTCGCGCCCATCGAAGCTCTTCTCTTCACGCTAATATGCATTGCAGTTGTAGCTGCACAGTCATTTCTTGTATTTGTTATGGCACTTTATTTTTACATATAGAAATTTTCATGTTAAACTCTTTAAACATCTGTAATGTAGACACGGCTAGTAGGCACATTCATTGGGTGCAGTGCACTATCCGAGGCAGCATGTTCGGTTGCAGGTTGCTCTACGTGCGGGGGCCCACCACAATCTGTTCTTACTACAATACCCAGGGTGCGGTACTTTTGGCTCGTCCGTGGCTGCACGCGGCGAATTGCGCGGCGGTTCTTCGATGATCCTGCCCGCGAATGGCTAGAGCAGAAGATTGGAGAACGGCGCCTGGCTAGGCTTTGAACCCAAAGGAGGCAGGTGAGAGACTAAGACTATGCCTTGGAGTGTAGATTTGAAGTGGGACGTCCGCGACATGCCGCTAATGTTTGTGGGGATTTCTTTCTGCAAAGGACGACAAAACATCAAAGTAGTAATGAGCTGCTGTTAGAATGAAAGAGTACAGGTGAAAGCATTAAATCGAGGCGGTTTCATGGGCCAAGTCCAAGTAGAACAATAGGTATGTTTCCCACGCTGTTACGAATTCGTAGGTGAAAAATCTATGGAGTTCTCTAATAAAGCGTTGCGGTGAGTATTTCGCTAATCATGGCCTGGATTCTTGCGAAATAAGGCCCTGGTTGAAGGTACAGAACGGAACATTCAGCAACTCAACTGGTGAACCACTCCCTACACCAGATAAGTTGCACACCAGTGGCAAAACTCTGAATTGGTGAGATCACAGTAGTAATGAGCTGCCGTTTGGGCAAAAGAGCACAGGTGAAAGTATTAAATCGAGGCAGTTCGATAGACCGAGTTCAAGTAGATCGTAGATGCTAGTTAGGATAGATTCCACATTCGCATCGCGGCGGAGTTTGCACAATTTGCCGCGTGCTTGATGCCAAAACGCAAGCGTATCTCAAAACGCCAGCGGTACGCCAATCTCTGCTTTTGCTTGCAGTTGCTTTGAAAAGCATCGCTGTCAAACCGGCTCAGCGCTTGGAGCCTGTTGTGCCTACATCTGTGCACCAACAGCGACCTTCCCTTGAAGTGCCCTAAAAACATCGCCAGTAGCTCACAAGTGGGTGACTCGAGAAGGATGAGGGAGCAGCCATTGTTCAGACATGGCCGCCCCAATTCAGATTAAGGAATCGTGCATGTGTGCCGTGTTGGCATTTCCGGTTTGAAAAGAACATGGTATCACTATCGGCGACTCAATAGTGGAAACTGAAACGTTGTCAATAAACTTTAAAGAAAACGAAGATTTTTCCATCTCCACCTAACCATAGCAAGAACTGTTAGAAACCTCATTATGTACTCGAATTCGCTGGATGGGAAAGCGGCTGAGCTGGCTTCCATAGAAGGAATTTCGCCGTTGTCAGCTGAGAGCAGCCCAGCGGACCACAGCACTGTTTCAACATCATCAGAATCTAAAGTTATGATTTTGGTGACGTCACTCGTGTGTCTCGTGGTAGAATACCAACATTACTTCTGCCAGCCGCTCGTAGAAATGAGAACCGTCGGTCAGACAAGGTAGTGGATTCAGTGGGTCATCGTCCAAACGCTTAGGTTTGTCCGCCAGCCGTTGAAGTCTGCACCTGTTCCTGATTCTCTCTCGTCCTCGCATTCTAATGCTGGGCGGATACATTTCGTTGTTGCTGAAAGGACAACAACACAACGATCAGTTTCGAGTGGTAGTACATCTTGACTAATACCAGAAATGAACAACTGGCACATTAAAAAAGTTTCGAAAAATTTATGGGAAAGTTCAGCTTTTTATTTTTCCCATTCAATGTGGTTTTGAGTTTAAATCATGATAAGGTGATAGGAATAAAGCATTCGCCGTCTTTTAGGGATTCGGCACGCATTCTATTTCTATATGCACGTTCGTAGTGACAATTTGAATACAATCTGACCTATACAATGACATGCGGTGGCCAGCCGATGTACAACTCAGTGTTTTTATCTTCTCAGGCAAGCTTGGTACCAAATAACCGACCCCGGAGAGATGAAAGGCTTGATTGGCCTAGACGACGCACGACCCATGACTTGATCCCCGGCCCCCGCGCGTGGTAAGCAGCGCCACTTGCCCCTTCCGCCAACTCACAAAGTAAGTGAGCCAAATTTAGTGGATACATTTATAAACCGCTTGTGTCCTTGTGGTTGACCTCGTTGGGGAGGAGTAAGAACGGGGCAGGAGATGGTGATCGAGAAGGGGAAGGTGCAGTCCAAGACTGGAGTCGAGCAAAGCGAAAAGAATGGAACCTTCAGATCAAATTGTGCCACGCAATGAAAAACTAAGGGGTAACATGTTGATGTTTGATAATGCCGATGACGTTTACCAGGCTAATTGTGGTTAGTTTCATTATCGTACTGATACCGATGTGAAGAGGTGGAAGGCACATCAATGACTTCGACAAAATCAACAATCAGCAGTGAGGAGGTAAGAATAAATCATCCGTGTTATGCGCAGCTGTTTTCAGTTTTACAGGTATTTTCTTCATGTACCAAAACGTTTGACTATGAGTACTATGAGGGATCGATAGCAGTTACGTTTGTTATTAGATTGAGGTGCCGCGCGAACTAAAATAGTAACCAATATTGATGTTGTTGGGTCGTCCCAGATCAAGTCATGGCTACGACACCATCTCTCCGGATGTTCTTAAAGATGCAACACGCATGTCGTAACAATTTTTCGCACGATCGCGTCCGGACCAATCGTGGAGTCAAAGCATAGTTCGGTCTTCAGAAAAGAGAGGTCGAATTCCGGCCAGAAGTCATGGGAAGACCTTATACTTTCAGACTGAAAAGAAGTCAGTAGACGATACAGTGGCACGTGTGTGAGTCGGTGCGCTTATGGGATTGCGAAATATCAGCTGTAATTTAGGCGACATTATCTACAACTGCACAGATTGTACACGAATTAACGCTCCAGCTCCGCCATATCAAGTTCTGCTATGTGTTAAGCCGCGTTCATGAGTGTCGCGATTACGGAGATTAGAATAGCATGCGACAACGAAAAACGACAGGGAGGTTAGGAGAGTAGTAGATTATTTAGCAGGAGAGTAGGATAGAGGTAAAAAATATTGTTGGATGGTATTCCCGGTATTATTTTATGGACAGTAAGCTCATCAAGTTTATTAATAACACAAATAACGCAGACGAATACAGGTAATCAGAGTGAATAGGTGGAGAACGGGGCAGGGGTATGCGCTGTAGGGAATTGCCGATCCTGGCAGGACGGCGGTAACGTTTTCAACTTCGAAAGCGAGACGAGGCGGGTGAAGGAGTCGAGACGGTCGTGAGGAGTCGAAGCGAGGCGAGTGCCGTCATTGATTTCCGGGCCTTCTTTTATCGGGAGTTTTTCCGCGTTAATCCTTTGACGACCGCGCGTCCTAAACTCGTCTGGCGCCTGCGACCTCGCGAATTTTTCGTGAGGTGCGACCGTGGCCCATCACAAGTGTTTTTACCTCTTTTTGCCCTAAACATAAGCAGTTTTTGGACCATTCTATGAGTGGGGTCCCAGAAGGGGTCCCCCAGCCAATTACTGCTTGAAGTCTTGTCTAGCTACTAGGGACTACCAAATTGCCAACTGTTCACGAAATTTCTGCCGTGGCCCGCCGGCGGGCCATATGGCGCTCATGTCCTTGTGGGGGGGGGGGGGACGATCACAGAAGAGCCGATGGTGAGTGACACCAGGAATAAGCCTAGGTCAGGGGAGGAACATCAAGGAGAATACATTCTGTTCACATCTTCCATCCAGTATCCCTGTCGTTGCCCAAGGCTAAGTCGCAAGCACAATAATTGATTCACTAACTTGAATGTCCTCCCCCCAAGGACATGAGCGCCCGGTCGTCAAGGGGTTAAAGGTGATCGCGCGGCGGTTCCCCTGCAGAGGCGGTCAAAAAAAAATTAATTAACCTTTTTACAATAGTGCTCTGACAAGATTAGATACATACCGATTGGAACAAAAACGTAATTGAAGGAAGTAGTGGATTGCGACATTACGATAACACGATAGTAATAGAGTAAGAGATTAGGTTAAGAGTAGACAGGTTGCTATATTCTCCTGAAGAAAATTGGCCGCGTCAATTGCTTATGCCATCCCAAAAAGTTCCCGGGATGTCTTTTCCCTCTGACCCTACTCAG
>KZ345078.1:75527-87710 GCA_002352805.1 Teladorsagia circumcincta | reverse complement strand
TTTCCTCTGAGACTATTCAGCTACGCCATTTATAACTAACCAATTCAGAATATCATTCTTTATGTTGGAAAGCAGCTGCATGAAACACTTCATCAAAGCTAAGACCGTAATCTATGTTTCGCGATCGCACCTGCTGCTTTTGGTAGAACTCATCGGAGAGCATATTCACACAAAATTGGAGAGTTCGACATGCTCAATAGCTTCTTAATTCACGTTTCTGAAAAAGGTCACCTTCATTTGGGGTCTCGAGTCCTGCATAGCTTGAAACCTCTACGCTCGCCAATTTTCTTCAGGAGAATATAACCATTTATATTCCCGCGCTAAGCAAAGTCAAACAACATCATTATTAGTTTTCGGACATGCCGGAAACGATGGTTGCCGCGACAATTCATGAAAGTCTCGTCAAGTTAGGGAAGCGAAAAAAATTTAGGGGTGGCATATGCAATTGACGCGCACTGTAGAGCCGATCTCTAGTTCTTACTTTCGAAACTGCCAAACAGGATTAGGGCGCAGAGTTAGCGCTTGGCCGCTCTGTATGGCCCAATGGTGGAGTCGTGGTGGATTTTAGTGGCACGGATTGAGGGTTCTGGTGGTGCTTCACCCCGTGGTGCCACATTTTTGCATTTTAGGTCGCTCACATGTTATACTTATGATCAGGACTATGCTCTTACTTTAGAGGATGATTTCACTTGAATCTAGTGAAAAGTTTTGATGTATTTGCGGCGCCAAATGGCTCCAACGCCATGACGTCATATTCTTGATCACCGCGAGAATGGCCCTTCGTGCGAAGAATGGGCCCTTGGTTGTAACGGCCTGTCAGAAACGCTCGCGGATACTCAAAAACGAGTCATGCTCCATGAAAATTAAGGGACTCGCCACCATAAGGAACAATGGCCCGCTTTCAAGCTGCTGGGAAGGCCGAAAAGACACACGTATGGCTAAGTAGCAGGTTCTCCTTTCCGTCATAGAATTCATGGGTGGGCTCTCGTTCCTTCCACTGATTAGGGTTTTTGTCAATAGTTGCGCTGGTTTTCAAGGATCACCATTCAAGGTCAAATGTGCCTAAGGAGAAGGAAAGTTGATCACCGTGTGAATCACTCAGATGCACCGCTGGTTGTTTCTCCCAGAGTTTGTATATGGGGGTTCTCCTGTGGGCTTGATGAAGTACCGATTAAGCAGTACTCAAATTTTCGATGTTAGGTCAAAATCTAATTATTACTCGTAAGTTTGCAGCTGTAAATATCATGGGTGGTATGGCGCCCTCATCATGTATATGGTAGTCACTTTTGGCAGACTTTATTTGGCGCTGCTATGGCACCATTTGGTACCGCCTCAGAACCGCAACTTTTCTACACCTCTTATCGTTGAAAAACCTACTCCCAGAGGCCTACGAATCGATTGGGAATCTATTCTAAAAACTGGCTAAATTCAGCACCGTCATGCAGGAATCAACTGAAATGCGAAATTCTGCACCCCGGGAGGATCGGACCATGGGCCCATCCTGTGAACCTTTTTTGGCAGCCACAAAGATACAAAAATGAGCCCCAATCTAAGTTCCGTGCGCATGCCCCTATGACATGAAAGTGGTAACCTGATCAGGGGCTAGAGGACCATCTCGTTAAAACTTTGTTATGAACTTCATTGTTTGGCCATCGAGTGAATTTCTGGCAGTCATGCTGCTTACATTAAGTTTGGATTCATCACTAATGGAGGACGGTGCGAAAATCGTAGTTCAGAAACTGACAAAGAAGTGGTAGAGGGTACTGGACAAGAAAAATCCGAGAGAAAGAAATCTGATACCTAAGAAATGGGATCCTTTTCCCCGTTCAGTGCTGCTTTGGACGTGTCAGTGGCCAAGACCACGGACGGTATTAAAGTACCCAAAGATAGCAATCCAATGTGGTAACTTTTCCCCGTTGACGAGTAACATAGATTGCGGAAATATGGACATGACCCTTTTTGAAACCACTAGCTTCACCACACTACCCACTACCAAAATGTGCGGCTCCCTCGGACTAGAATCCTGGATTATAGGACTCGTAGCCGGGTTTTTGCCGCTGCACCAGGGATCACTCGAATCACTTCACTGGGAGAGACGTAGATAACAGGTAAGCAACGGATGTTAATTGCAAATATTAGACTGCAAGCAGCGTTGATCCAACAACCTTGCCAGCGGCAGCGAGGAACGTTCCCATTGAGCCATTTGAAGTTCGCTATGATGGAATGGTGAGCATCCACCACTTTGCGTACAAAGCTTGCACATATGTTTGAACCTGTGGTGCACCACCCTATGTGCGACATCGTTACCACTGCACTAAGGAGCCCCTCTTATCGACAAGAGTTGAAGCGAAAAGGGAATAGCTTTTGCGAAGCTTGCAAACCTTTAGACATCCCGGGGAATGGATCCCGTGACCGGTCCAACACGGACCGCAGGCACTACACCATTGATAAAACAATGCAAGGCGCTTCCCTTTCCCTCTCCAACACCCTGCTCTGACCCATGCAGACTGGCAGTTTTGAGATGGCCATCCCTAAAAAGTCCTCTGGAGGAATTTTTAGAGATGCAGTGGCAGCATGTTCGCGTCTACACCCCTCGCGTATTAATTCTTGTTTCTCTGCCATCATCGTTGAAAGTTTTGGGATGACCACGCTGCTAATCCTCTTACTACCACAAGATGACACCACCCCGACTTCCGAGTGAGTTCGAGCTTAGCTAGACTGTGCTGACGGCGATTCTTCGGAGAGGTTCCTGAAGTGCTCTACGCATACTTTAGGGTAACTTCGTGTGTAAGCCATCACTAAGTTACCACGAGCTCATGGTCACATGGTAACTAGCTGCAGCCGAGGCCACTTTACAACCTTCCAGCTTGTTTGCTTTGGTAATCGCGATACGGTTTCCGGTAAACGCGATACGGTTTCATGCTGACCAAATCCTTTCATTGATAACGGATGACCAAGGAAAATTGAAGTCGGCCGCTCAAAGGCGGATTTCACGATGAAAAGGTCTACTGGAAACTAAGTTAGAGATGGTCATCGTTGCATGGAAAAAGAAGAAATCCGAGAAAAATGGCCTAGAATTGAGAAATGGGATCCCCTGGTTATCGCAGTGATGCGACTCTCATCGATGCTACCCTCTTCACGCTAACTCTATCTCTGATGGAGTGCTAGAGGCTCAGACACGAGAAGACTGGGTGTATCGGGCCAACTGGGCGCCGGGGAAGGCCATGCCTAATCACCGGAAGCACACCCCGATGCAAAATGCGTGTTGGTCCTCACTCTTAGGAAATTCATCTCTCTCGTCACTAGGTAAGTTTTTCAACCTTCGTTCTTATTGTGGAATCGTCCCTTAATATGAAATTCCCTTGAAAGTTAGCGGCGTACGAGGCGCGCATTGCCACAGCAGGTGGTATTTGCCAGATCTGGAGTTTTCTAGGTTACGACAGGAGAGCCTTCAAGAAACTCTTTTGCTCACATTAGCATGGAAACAATAACGATAGTGTTATTATAACTATATCTCTATGTGCATGCCCTTTCTAATTCCAGGGAAACACATCTTCTCCCTGCCATACTAATGCTTCCGCTCAACAGCAGAAACCGGACTACCTCAGCTTTTTTGGAGCATTTCTGCAGGTAACCGCTTACTGTTGAACTCCACACACCTGCAGTATTACCCTTTCGTGTAGCTAAGTTAAGCAGTAGGTAGTGCCTGTGAAATACAAGAGCAATTTTATTTGAGGGCAAATGTTTTCCCATGATTCAGCATCTGCTGGAGGTTGGCTGATAGTTGTGAAAAGTTAGTCGAGTTGTAAGGTACACGGCTAGAGCTCTTCGTCAACAAAAGCAGTGGATATGCCATAATTCCGAGTATTTCAACAACACCTTGCAAACGATACCCTTCGTATGGGTTGCAGTGTGATTTCATAGAGTACCCGACAGGAGGCCCGTCGCACG
Source organism: Teladorsagia circumcincta (assembly GCA_002352805.1). Taxonomy (NCBI): domain Eukaryota; kingdom Metazoa; phylum Nematoda; class Chromadorea; order Rhabditida; family Trichostrongylidae; genus Teladorsagia; species Teladorsagia circumcincta. The sequence goes on along the minus strand of KZ345078.1, from coordinate 83,759 downwards.
GCAAGATGGCAGAGACGCAGGCGGGTCAGTGAGCAAGTCGCAGCGCGCACTGTATCGATTCAGCATCAGGGCAAATTGAGTGCACCACACTAGGTCTTAATTCGCAAGTCGACTCTCCGCTGACCTATCTGCGTCATCCCGCCGCGCGACGGGCCTCCTGTCAGGCATCTGGTTTCCTGTTACGTGATCGGCAATGTTGGCAGGAGATGCGGCAACAATGGTGCACATACAAAGGAATCAGAAATTGGACTCGCTAATCTACTGAATTGTCAGGAGTGTGAAAGAATGTGGTAGCAATTCATATCAGTCACATGATGTGACAGAAGTACACTGTGTTGAGGGGATCACAGAATCCTTCAGGTTTTCCATTCTAGCTCTGCCCAAACTGCTCGAAAAGGGATGAAGGTAGCTTCTTGTGGGTGGAGATGAAGTCTTTCCGACTCTAGTGCGACCTTTCCTTAACGATTTTCTCCTTCAGCGCGGCGCCAAGTCATTTGCTCTGCTCTGTGCTGAGGTCCGCTTTCCTGATATCTTTCCCCAGTTGAGCGCGATAGAAGGAGGCCAACTGAGTCAAAGTCGTCCTGCAAACCAGCGGTGCTTCGGCAACCCACTTTTCGCTTTCGCCAGATCAAAACTGAAGGGGTTGGAAGTCAGCACATTGTTCTCGAAAGTTCCCTTCTGTGCCCGCTGTATCCGTATTTTCAAAGCCAAAATTTGAGTGATGATACTGACGTGCGTACTCGCCTAATAGCCTAATCGATCTTATGCTTTTCATTTTGAATCATCTTCCAATCGCCTAATCGTCTAATCACACATGCGATCGTCAACTGTGAACGCTGCTTTATCACAAGCTCACCTTTTTTTCTGATGCTTCATTTAGCTGTGCGGTTTGTGCTGCTATATTGGATGTCCACCAATCCCAGAAAGCATTGCTCGAAAGTTGGCATTTCACCCACCGAAAAAAGGCGTTTCGTATACTGTGCATCTCACAGCAAATCCTGACAAGACAATTAAAGGAGCTGATGAGGTAATTGTGATACCAATTTCATGGGATGCTCGCAATTTGCGAGCAGATGTGGATTTTTGGTGCGTTTTGTTCTCAAAAAGACATTTTTTTTTACAGTTAGAAGGTCGAGAATTCATAATCACACCCACGCCTCTGGAACTAACTACGGTATTTGACTACGAGAGATTGCTGGCCAGAATTAAGGTAATCCTTTGAACCTGTGATTCGCCCTTCAATCAAGCCCATGTTTATTATTGTTAGTGTTGTTCCAAATTGTTCTCCCGATTGCGTACCGCGGGATTTTTTTCTTTGCTACCTGTTGCGCGTTAAGTGTAACTACGACAGTGCGTATCAAGTATGTGAACGCCCTGGAATCGATTCTCAGAGGTCACCCAAGACTTCCTATGACCCCTTGAAATTTCAACTTCTCATGTTAGATAACCTTTTACAATGATATTTTCGGCAGAAGATTCCGTTCTAGTTCACAAAACTATTTTTGACTGAAATTGTTTCGCTGTATCAAAAGTTCTAACAAGGAATACATATTTATTTGGCCATGCCTTAACTCTTCAGCCCTTCACTGTACGTACGTCGAGTGGCCATCATTTGATTGCTGTGAGATGTCTTCCAAGTCGTCCATCCTATTCATTACGTATGAGGAAACAAGTAAGACTGAGTCATAATGGAAGCTATTATACGGAAAGTGCGAAACAAACTCAACTATTTTGATAAGTTTGCCATTTCAGGTCGTAATCTTCACGCAGCCAAACTCGTCAGATCTCGGGAGCTTTTTGCAACCACGATATGTAAATCTGCCGCAATTTGCCGAAATATTCGAGATGGACGTCTACGGTTTTGATTATTCGGGGTAGGATTGGAGAGTAATAACAAATTTCATGATGAAGATATAATACTTAGTCCCTTGAACTAGTGGGGTGAAACTATTCACAAACCCATTTCATTGTAACCTTTTGTGATTGCGCAATCAGTTTGCTAGCATCGTTTTCCTTGGGGCGAGCAATGTAGAGACATCTGGATCGGGCCAACATCGCGCCATGAAATCGCCGAGCTCACCAGGCGCAGGCACTGAAGCTTAGCCTTGACGCGGTGCTCCACGCGACAGCCGGAGTTCCGCCCACGACTTAGCCAATTCCTCTCTCGCTCGACTCCGAGCTATCTCGTCGCGGATTCTTTTCTCCCTTTGCCACTCTCAGCATCACCTATATCGCCGTCTGTCTCTTAGAACCCTCACAGCCTAGAAAAACGTGACAACTATTTTAAGCTTCTATATCCTTTTCTCCATTACCGATGCATTACTTACCTCCACTTTTACTAATATTTTGTGGGGAAACAAATTAAAGAACAAACAATAAGGTCTGGGATGTGCCTTTGAATAAAAAGTTGTTTACGAAGAAACTGATTCGCATTTCACTTATCTTTTAGTATCTCTTCTGTTGCTGATCATCAGCATCGGTGCACTGTGTTCAGTCTTTATCGTGACCGTGTTCACAAAACGAAAGGAATTCTTTTTTTTGTTGATGTGATGTCATCGGAAGGATTGCTCTTTTCACTTTTGCTAGCGACTTACTTCCTCTACTTTCGTTGTCGTGCACAATAAGGCTGCTTTCATGCTTTGCGCTGGTGCGGACGGCACAGGCGGTGCGGATGGCGCGGACGGTGCGGACAGTGCGAAGAGCGTCAATACGAGCTCTGACGCATGACGCGTGCTCAAGCGCAGTCGGCGTATTCCGATCGATAAACTTGATTTCGGTGTATTCTTTCTATTCTTCGACGTTTTTTTTGCGACGGTTTTGCATTCGTACATGTTTTTTTTTGGTTCAGATTTCATATTTGCTGTCTTAATTGATAATTTTTGATTGATGTTTGATAGGTTCACTCAGAATTGTACAGCGTCATTCCTCCGAGACAACTGGAAAATACCATAATAATCAAAAGAAAAAAGGATAAGCAGAAGCGGATAATACAGGAATGAAAGCAACACGGCACAAAAATATCGAAAAATAGAAGGAGTACACCAAATCACGATTACCGATCCGAATGCGCCGACTGCGCGCCAAGTACACGTCATAAGCCAGCGAGTGTATTGACGCCCTTCGCACGTCCGCACCGTCCGCACCGACGTAAAGTATGGAAGCAGCCTAACTACGCCAAAGTAATTATGTGAGGGCGTTGCAGTCACATCGTGCACCAATAATTGTAATTAAGACAGTACGACCAATTACGTGCTGCTTTCCTTTCTCAGTTAACTTGTTCCATGATGCCGTTCTAACCCGTTACTCTATCACCCCTCGTCAGCATTTCTGAATTGTCACAGCTGTTTTGTACTTCAGATACGGGTATTCAACAGGAACTGTATCGGAGAAAAATATATATGCCGATATCCGTGCTATATATGACTATATTCGTCGAACACGACCAAATAAAAAGGTCCGTGAAACTTCAGTGCTTCCCTTCTTAGGGGGTGCCCTTGACTGCACTACGTAAGCATTCGTGTGGCATCCATCTATTTGGCAACTGGTGAACCCAATGACAATCTACAAAACCACTTCCCCTATTCTGCATACCGGTACGGTATAAAAGGGTTAACAAGTAAGGGTTACCTGTCTTCGTAGCAGAGCCACCTAAAGCCGATGTCAGACTTTACAAATCAAGCGATTCGCGATCGTCCGCGGTCGTGCGGCCAGCAAATTGCTCGATTGGCTGGTACCGCAACGCGACGCGGACACTAGCGAATCGCTATAGCTGATTCTCGACTCGCAAAGTCTGACATCGGCCTACATGGGCTCTATCCGAGAGGCCATGGGATGTTGATTACAGTATACATGTGACGCATCAATCTATGGTGATGTTTGAGTGAATGCCTTGATCCCATAATCAGATAAGGGTCGGACAAGTTACCACTATAGTAAGGGTAAGGTGCTCTGGTTAGTTCGTACCGTCTTTGTTCAAAGCAACACCCCCAGATCGAGTTGGTGGTTAGAAGAGTCGATAAGGAAACTGTGGATGACGAGTTGATTGCAAATGACAAAAGAAACAGAGAAGACATGGGACCCTTCAAAATAAGGGACGGAGGTGCCGGACGAGTTGCCTGAACTATTTGGCATTTCCTGCTGCCTAGCGCAGTAAGTAATGCAACCGCACTCGCGCATGCACTAATACTAAAAAATATACAGGCACCATTACGAACAAGGAAATATAATAATTAAAAGAATTAGGTGAGTAAAAGCCACCAAGATAGAGGCTGCATTCCTTCGAACGCGGTACAGTTCACAGGCAATCGCGCAGGGACAACGCAGTCGCGCAAGGACACGCACCAACGTGATTCGTCCAGCGGCCAGAACTAGCGGCAAGCGGCCAGCTTTGTAAGACCTTGGTGCCGTCACGCACTTTTGAGGCGCGACAACGGCACATCTGTGCTATACGTGGGCTACCCTATCTCACCCTGGTAATGATTTTTCAAGTTGGCTCCTCCCGGGGGTGTTGCTTTAACGGCAGTTTGGGATCCCTCCTAGCTAACAACTTCCGTCTCAAGGAGCAAGTATCGCAGAAAAGCAATTTCGTTTCTAGTTCTGCATTCTAAATAGGGCAGCTGTTTTGCATGAACGATAGCGCTCACCTGACTGAGTCAATTGTTGCATATAGATGCATTTACCAATACTTTTAGATCGTTCTGCTCGGATACAGCATCGGCACCACAGCAGTGATTGATCTGGCCGCTTCGCATCCGGAAGGCGTTGTTGGCGTTGTTCTGGTGGCACCGTTCACCAGCGGCTTGCGATTACTGGGCAATCATCCAAGAAAAGAGAAAACGCCATTTTTCGACCGATTCAACTCGTGAGTCAATCCTCTAGAATGCTGTACATGCATTAGCGGTGCGCAAGTGGTATAGCGGCAAATGGCGCTGCTTGGCTCGCGTGTAGCCCGGGGATCAAATCTTAGGTCGCGCATCATCCAGCCTAACCACGCCTTCCATCCCTCTTGGGTTGGTTAAGTGGTACCAGACTTGTCTGAGAGGATAACAACACTGACTTATACATCGGCTGGTGCCCACAATTCATTGTACATGCCAAATCGCGTACAAATAGCCACTACGATTCCGAACGTAAGTAGAATGCGCGGCGCATCCAATGAGACTGATTAATGCCAAATGCTCTTGAACAAATTCAAAAGTCAAATTGATCAATTAGGTAGATTTTTGAATTTTTTCCTCGATCGTTGTTGTTTTGCAGATGGAACAAAGTGTCAGAGATCAATGTGCCGGTGCTGATCTGCCACGGTGCACGCGATACCGTTGTTCCGTCGGAACACGGTGTTGAACTGCATGAAAAACTCAAGAAACCTGTCACACCTTTAATAGTTCACAACGCAGATCACCAGTCGATTCTCAATGGTGCTTATCCGCAAACGTTCTGTCGAATCCACAGGTGAATTCTATAGGAGTACCTGCATTCGTTTCCTTTACTTAGACTTTCTTGGAAAAGGAGTGAACTGTTTGGGAGCTATAGTGTTGGACTACTGTGGGTTTCCATAGATTCTCTAGAAAACGAGAAGATTCAGATTTCTGAAAACAGAAACTGAAGTTGATGTTTCTCCAAGCGAGGAGTCCGCGAACAGTGTCACCGTCTAAATATCTCACAGAATGTCAGACCGTTTCATGTACTAATATTAATGTATAAATATTTCACTTGTGAAGCCAAGCCAAATGAAAAGACTTGCGTGGAACTTCGGAATATATACTAGCACATAGAAACAAATCATGTTAATAGCTACTTCAGGGATTTATGTGTCGCGATTCGATTCGGTCGCGGAAAACTTAAAGGCAAGATTCGGGATTACGTTGATGGATTGTTCCATTCAAATTTAAAACTAGAGGTGGGACATGGACCGTTAGTGGGAGAAAAAGGAAAAAAATGAATACAGAGGAAATACGAGCCTTCTGCTGCCTTCTGCCTGCCTTCTGCTCTACGCTGAGTAGAAGTTGAGATGAGAGATAATGTGAGCGCTGAGAGCGGTAGAGAAATCGAGTGGAGAGAGCATAGCAGAGCAAGTGACGACAAAACATCGAGCGGTGGGCGGAGCGTACCTCAACTGGTGGAGCGTGCCAAAGTCCTTGTCGGCTAGCGTCTTTCGGCGCATCTCCTGCAGTTGCGTCCCACGCACTTATAGCAACTCAAAGTGTTATAAGTTGGTCTAAGCCCGTAACTTGCCTTTAAGGTAGTGCACGATGGATGATAAGCATAATTAATCATGGTTTTGTTGAATTTTTTGTTGAAATGCTTGACGTTAGTCCTTCCTTAGTCTAGGCAGCCTATTCGAACATGAGATTCCAGCAGTCTCTCCCGGGCGGTCCAACCCAACGCTGCCGTATATTTATGTATACTGCGTATAAAAAAAGACATTTTGTCTTCACATTCAAATGGGTCTATTCGCACATTGCTAAAGCCGAGCGGAAAGAATGAAGCACATTCATTTTATGAAGAAATCTTCATAGTGGCTTTTGCATGGACGGCATCAGAAAAATTACCCCAGAAACATGGTGTCCTGATCGAGCTAATTCTTGAAGCACTACGACGTTTTCTGCAAGGCGGCTTTTAAGGGGTTTGCACAGCCAAGCTAATGTCTCTAGGAAACTATTCGACAGTGAATCGATCCAAGAAATTATATAGGATTTTCATGCCGAAGCAGTTACGGTAGGTCTCTCTGAGCTCGACGGCGATGGCAAATAACGTATAGTCTGGAGCGATGAAGGCAGGGAAGGAAGGCTTGCGTCTATTCACATAGAATCGTTTGAGGAATATTTTGCTGAAAACTCCCGTCAACCATGGAACTCCGCGAAGAAAAATTCGCTGAGGTGTGACAGGGGAAATGCCTTTCTTATGCCCTCTGTATTTATTGGGCTAGCGTTCTGGCAACAACCGTCGTATTTATAGTCAACAATACAGTGAAGTCGGACCACATCACCGAAGCACTCTACCCGCCACTCCCATTCACATGAAGAAACCTGGGACAAATCGTCAGTCACAAATACATATGTATGTGACTGTAGCAAAATCGCTCATATTAGAAACAGCTGTCGCCTGAGAGAGCGAAGTCTTGCTAGGCATAATCAAAGGCATACCCCATGATCAAATTGGTGTGGTTTTAGCACATGAATACGAAAGTATCAGTGCAAATTGGGTCGGCAATGCAGTAGGTAGGGAAAGAATCCGTCCAGAATGCTCAGGAAGGGCTCGCCTACCTTCGGTATCAGCGTGCTAGGGCAATGAGAGACCAGGCGCGGAGAGGAGAGTATGAGGTGAGAGAGCGCAGCAGATGAGAGAGTGTCAGACAACAGCTTGATAAAAGAAAAAAAATCCGCAGCTCCAGCAGCTTACTATGCGGGTTCTTTTCGTCCACGGGAATGCTACATATGTGATTGTTCCCTACGGATCTTTCCGACAGACCGAAAGGAATCGTTCACATGACTTCTGTCTGGGCTGAGCTTTTGAGCACGACATTATCGATGATTTCTTTCTCGTAAGTTTCCTTTCTAAGATCCTAAGTGTTTTACCTGAAGCAGTGGTCAATTGCTTCGATTGCATGATCCGACTATACTGGACAGGAAGAAAGCGGTTGTTTTCGAAACACTTGGCCAGTCTTGGAAGACCTATACAGAAAATGTACAGTACCAGCAAATTACGACCAGAGCGAAAGGTGGCTGCCTCGGGAAAAAAAACGATGATTGAACTGATGTTTCTTAACAAGGATATCTTCTCACTCTGGCAATGTAACGATTTGGACGAATTCCGCGACGTTTCTGAACTTTCGCGCAGATATCATGAGATAACTAGGAGACGGACCATTGTCTGTTGCATGTCCATAACACGATAGCATCTACGATACCTTCCGATATAGGGTTGAGCTCGAAGGGAGAGGGTTAGCATACAGACAAATATCCCTGCTGTCTCACTGCATTCATGTCTTGGCAAAGACCACCTGTATTTCTAGTTTTATTATGCGCCATCATACTTGCTACGTATATTTCACATCGAATCTTCCGTAACCCTATTGAAGAGTCAACAACGGCGAAACCTGTTCAATACAGTTCGTTACTTGATTTTTTTCGGGTATAAGAACGTATAAAAGATATGGGGAGCCGAATAGCCAGCTTCAGTCGAAATGAAGGGGGACCCGAAATTATTGCTTTTTCATGAACCCCTACCCTG
>KZ345078.1:0-16218 GCA_002352805.1 Teladorsagia circumcincta | reverse complement strand
TCATGTGATGACAATTGTGAGAACGACTGCTAGTCTGCTGCGCATGTAAGGGATCATGCTCAAAGGACTATGTGCACTCAGAAGGATTATCCCACCCAATGGCCGCTAGCGGATGTGGTACCTCGACGATTCTTCAGTCAATACGTATACATTCCTTCCAGCATAACCGCCAAAACGCCAGCCACATTAATCGCGATCTATGGTCGCTTAACGCTGCGGTTGCGACATGCACCATTGATCAATGATCCCTTACATGCGCAGCAGACTACCAGTCGTTCTCACAATTGTCATCACATGAACCTGGCCAACAGAAACCACTTGTGTAACGTTGGCGTTCACCTCACTCAGCTCAAAGCTACTTTCTAAATCTGCTGAACAATTTTGGAACGAAGTTGAGGAAATTTTCTGCCGGTGCTATCTTAAGTGCTATCTGTACTAACTACCCTCAACCTAATTGTATAAGAATTTGCAAGTAAGCTTTAGCAACAAGGATTTGAAAGACCTCAGTTAGGCTGCTAATAAAAGCAGTAGAGCAAACTCTGAGCCCAATGTCTCGATAGAAATCGATATACTCATCGTACTAGTTTCACACTATGACTCCTTGTAGGAAAAGATTGCCTAGAAAGCTATCATCAAACGCAGTGTTCCGAGAGCCTGAAACCGGGCGGGAATCGACAGCTCAAGTTTTCAATCTCTCCACCAAAATGACTACATACTTCGTCTTGTATACAGTTAGGCCTACTAGCACACACTTGTTACCAAGAATAACAACGTAAACATGAAATTAGTTGAAACAATGCATGCTCTCAAACGACGAATGCAATAAAGTGGTACCTTAATCACGCAGAAAAATGCCATTACATTAAACCATCACTTCAAGACCTTTGCACGCTTGCACTCACTGATAGCATGAAAGAGATATGGCTCGTCTCCCTAATAAGATGTGGATGGGAAGTGATGAACATCCAGCAATTGTCCGGAAGAAGTGCATACACGACTCAAACCTATAACCAAATCTCGCAACTTGCCCATTAATAATAAGAGATCATGCTAAGATGTACTAACATAGGTTTAAACCTTCACCAATGACATGTGCAAAATCAAAAGCAAATTTATTACATAAATAAGATGCAATGCGATTTGCAATGAGATCAACTAATCATCAAGTGGGGACTTCTCTGGCGGCGGTCCACACGGAAGAATCATGCGATTGAGGAGGTTGTACCGTGTTCGTGCACGAGATTCGTTTTCCACAATAGCAATGAACGAAGTCATTCCTGGATGACTCATCTGAAATTGATCAGTTAGAAAAGGTATGACATAGATTTAGTTGCCTGTCATCAACCAACTCTTGACCCCGCCCCTCCGCTCTGGAGAAAATATTACTAAGGCCGAATCACACTCTTCAACCGCGCGATCGTGCGCATTTTCATGGAGTAGATACGTATCGATCACAGGTGTGATCGCATGGTGACTACTTAACTACTTTACACTCAAACTGCAAACCGAACTGTAAACTATGACCACACTCTGACAGAAAAATACAAAAAAATTATAGCGAGCAAATGATATTCTTGCCGAGAGTTCTCTACAGAGGTTATTAAGTCCTGATAACGAATAGCAGGTCTTTTGCGTCACATTGATGCCATATTTTTTTTACTGAGCTGCACTATTTTGCTCGCTGGGCCTATTGCGAGTGAATAAGTAGCATATATGGCTTAAGATAGTGTAAGGAGCACCAGAAACCACAAATAAGATCTGTCGAGGGCTTCCGCCAAAAGATTCCCACGCCACACTGGGAGTAGAACGGGAGTTACGATCGCTCTATCAACAGCGTTCACAGGGCACGCCTCTCTTCGTGATGTTATGCTTAGCATTCGTCCACTAGAATAGAGTGAAATCTATTATCTAGGTCAGTTTTCGAGCCTTCTTTTGACAACAGGGTTGAACTTGGCGCAACCATTATCATTCGGAACAAAACCAGTGGAGTAAACACATCTTCGCGAATGAGGAGCAACACAAGCGTTCCTGCTGCACGGAAGTTTGCAGATTTGGAGCCGATAAAAGCACTGAAGTCGGTCTCTACCTGGGCTTGATTAGTGAAACATGTCTACTTCAGAAAGTGGTTGTCGGATTCATCAAGAAGTGGCTGTCTGTGAGGGAGAGGTCCGGCACATATGGCGAGTGAGGAAAAACTTCATATCCCGATTTGTTGGGTTTCTGGATGTCGGTTGTGGGCGTAGTCACGCGTTGTTGTGGGGAAAGGTGAGTCCTTCGCATTCAACTAAGGCCGGGCTCAGAAGTGGGGTTCCTGATGAAATCGGTCCTACTCCTGAATTTGCTCCTCTGCCATGATTGTTTCACTGAGTTTCATAGGCCGGTGTGAATCAGGCCTATAGCAAAAAACTTCATTCAGTGACCTTCACGTGGCATATTTTGGTATGGAACGGTGGGGTTCCCTCGAAGCAGCCCGGCCACTGAACCGATCCTGTTCGACTATCATGAAGGATCCACTTGTATTCGTATGTTGCAAAGACCTCAAAAAAGGATCGGTTTTGTTGAGCAAAAAAGCGTCTACTACAGCTCATACGACGACTCCACTCCTACATGTCCAACTCGTAGGAAATCCAGGTCCAGCTTGCTCGCCCTCCCAATTCCCAATACTACACCTAGAAACGCTCCTAGTTTCCGAACCGTACGTAGCGGGTTTTCTTCTACCAACCCCTATGTATTAGAGCAATCGAGCGCAGAATCACACAAGCGACCATTGTCATATTGATCAAATTGGCCACGGCGAAGCTTTTGGAACTTGTGGTGATCAGTTCTTCAGATAGCGATCACTTACTACACACCACATTTAGGTTTGAGCTATTTTTGTCCAACCAAGCTGAAGTTCAGAAAAGTTGGTCAAATTTGCTGGCTTGATGCCTACATCACTGAGGTGAAACTTTGCCAAACATTCCAGCAATGACAACATTTTACAAAAAAAGTTCTAAGGAATTCAAGATCAAACCCTAGCAAAGTTAGGGTTGAATAACAATAGCCACTTCTATCCTTCATGAACAAAGCGTCATGCATTTCAAAATCTCGCTACGCATTCAGAGACAAAGGGAAATGAAGCAAATAAACGAACCTGCGAAGCTCGTGTGTCCCTCAGTTGGTTTGTGAGCCATTCGTATCGCGTCGTGTCTGCGTGTCCTGTCCCTGTATACTTGGAGTGAAGATGGTCCAATTGCGCCAGAACATGGAAACGCTCTCCTGGTCCTGACATCCCGACAGCAGCTTTTATCTGCAGAAACTTAGCTGTATCACACTAACAAGGGAGCTTACAGGACACGGAGCGCTTTTTCGGAAGGGTTTCCTGCATATTGTAAAGGCTCACTCGTGAAACACTAAGTCGTGAAGTTCGACCCTTTGTGACAACTAACTTTGCAATTTAGTTTGCCATCTCCAAACAGACGTTAAATAACGCCAGCGACGAAAACAAATGCCGCACTCATAATCTGGTTGCAATTTGGAGGCAGAAACGTAAATTGCAAAAATTTAGCACCACGTGGGATCGAACTTTGAACCATTTCTTTACCACTGTTTTGACATTTCTAGAAGCGTTCATAAAAAAAGATAGTGATTATGTTTCTCACTAAATCTCTACAACATGCAGAAGCCACTACGAAAAAAGTGCTCCATGTTCTGAAAGTCTTGTAAGATGCGTAATCTCTTCAGCTGAAAAGTAGGCATCATGTATCACATATGTGGCTGGTCTAAAGAGCTACACCAGAAGTAGTTGAATGTAAGCCTGCTGTCATAGCCTACGTTTCAGGAAACTGGGTAAAGAAATGTAAACATAAAGATTTAAAGACTCAGCGATCCACAGGATCTTTGACTCTTTTGAAAGATGCATATGATTCTCTTCAAAAAAAAAAACGCCCAACTACAAAAACCCTCACAACATGAAGCTATAAAAAATGAACGCTGCCGTGCTAGCGCGGATCATAAAATCAGGCGTATGATTACGATAACAAGCGCCAGTTTGTACGCAAATGCACATGCTTGCGAATGTCTTTCGTCTTTTCACGTAACGGACAGCATCTTCGACATTCCAATCCGTTTCATTACTAGATTTATTTTATATTTTGTTCCAATCTTTGCAGAGAATGTTTTGTTGTAAAGTGAAGGCTTCTTGATTGTCTCAGTCGCATTTAAGAGTTCCAAAATTAGCTTCTGGACCGCCCTATTTCGTTTTTCCAGAATTTTTTTGAAGGAATTCAGGTTGTTTCATGTTTTGTTCCCTCACGCTTCTTAACCTGCCAATTTGTTCATTTGAAGATGTCTACATCAATAATAAATACATGTTTCACTTGCAAAATGTGTGTTGAATATCGTCTGGGAACTCATCCAATTTTCTTTGTCTGATCATGTAATGAAGGGTTTCTAACGTTGATTTTCTGCGCAACTGCAAATACTCTGCAGTCGTAGTACGTTTTCTGTTTTAGGGAGATCATGAGCAATTATGGTTCGCCTGATGATGGAGAGCTCACCGATGACAGTCACGTTCACCAAGAAAATTGTAAGTTTCACCTTTCATTGTTTTCTGTTTCAACTTTTTCAAAGCAACCTAGTTGTAACCGGCCCCGCTGCCCACCATCAGTTGCACCAGCTTTTATTCTAAGGGCCACTTTGATTTTTCTTTCTTCAATCCGTCACCCTATTCCACTCGTTTTTGTTTGATAGTGAAGTACGAAAGTGTAGTTTTTCCAAGTAGTGGCAGCGAGTGAGCTTTTGTGTTGCTTTCAAAGCTGGAAGTTGCGGTTCAATTACATGCGAATTGAAAGACATCTACGCTAATTCATGAAAAACTCAAAAACATGTATGTTTAGCGGTGGCCTCTTTCCAGTAACAACGGGATACTGTGAAGTAATTGAAGTTGCATTGTACATGAAAGGACGCTTAAATTAAGGGATGACAACTCGCTCAGTACAGGGCAGTTGTGTTATGCCTCTGTTATATTGACGCGAGAACTCTAGAAATGGCTGTTAAGATTTCTGATCTTGTCTTCATTATCACTCGAAATCTTACCTTTGATGACTACATAAACATAATTACAGTGAGGCATCTGATAGATTCTACCCTTTTCAAGGGCTTAAACTGTGGCGATCGCGTGTGCATCCATTCTATATTAGCATATGGGACCATCATTTATACCTCTCACAAGCCATCACTCAAGAACACACTCGAGAAAGTTCAGAAGGACTCCACCAGAAAGTTGATGATCGGGGTGCATAGTCATCGAGTAAACTTACCCTGAAGGCTACATTCGCCGTTGACCTAACAATCGATAGATTCTACAATTTACCGGAAGCTTAGTATGTGCGAGCGTTGGCGCGCGGAGCTAAACTGGTGTATAACCCTAAACAACGTAGTCTGCTGAAGGATTAGATATGCTAATATAAAAAAGGTTTCCTGAGCTCCTCTAAATTTTTGGTTCGGTTGGTATTTTTTTTTTCATTCCCATGGACATGTGAATGAAGAGAGAACTGGAAATAACGGCAGAGCTTCATGAATAGCGGTAAAAGCGTTTTATGCGGAATAAGCGGGATAGAAGTGCTTTCTGCGTCCACTGCAGCGAAAGTGATTGAATGTTGCTTTCATTCCACTACTCGTCGTTCTGATCGAAATTCTACTGTAGTACCGCTGGGCCACGTATACGCATTGACCAATGCTGGAATTAATTCGTAATATTCATGTTTTCATATATTCACTGCCCGAAAACCATTGAGATGAGGTGAAGCGACGGCGCCTCCGAAATCGCGATCGTAACACGCGACCAAAAAGCGAAAAAAATGCGCGTCGTTGTGAATATGTTGAAATAGCATTTTTGTTCAATTTTTCGTGAAAATTTGTGTAAAAAATTCAACCTTCCAGTATAATCAGACTTCAATTTCTTAGTCGCTGCAAAATAAAAAGATGATTACGACTACTTTCTACGAAATTGAAAAAATCGTTTGCTGAGCTTCTTGCGTCGCTTCAGAGGGGAAACCGCTTTTACAATAGCTTGTACCGCGCCAGCTTTCATTCAGCTGTGAGGATGCACTGTTCTGTAGAATGTTCCAACATTATATGTCGATGCTTATGAATGCTGGTCGAAAAGGTGTAGTAGTAAAGAATTTCTATCTTGCATCAAACCATTGACGTAACACTTCCATTTTGCAGCTGCTTCTTATCTAGGAAGTTCTGCCCCTTTTCCAAATTCTGAATGTTTGTGTCGCCTGAGCTGTTCTAGAGCTGTATCAGTGTCAGCGAGATTTCTTCTGGTGCTATAGGTCATTACCTCTTCTTGTTTGGTGCATGTTTCTTTTTTCCATAGGCTTAAAGGGAGACTTTGCGATGAAAATCCATTAGAAACCAAGATAGAGTTGGTTAGTGGTGCCAGGATGAAGAGGAACATGAGAAGTGGTTGTGAATTCGAACCCTTTCTTTGCCCGTTGATTTCCGCCCTGATGCGACTATAATCGATGCTGCTCTCTTCGACGCTAACGCTCTTTCTCTTTCTCTGCCTAACGGCTAGGGTTAGACGGCAAGGGGTTACATATCGACGGGCGTGCAAAAGCGTGAACGGCGCGATTATGGCTCTACTAGGTCGCTGGAAATGTACTCTTCGCTGCGAACGCGCATCGTCCCACATCCTTAAGGGGCTGACCTGCCTTTCGACTTTGTGACATTCTTCGACTTCCGAACTTACTGCGAAATCCTTCTTCAACAAAAGTCATGCAAATGTCAGTATTAAATAAATAAAATATACATGCATTCTCTCCTTAAAATATGCTGCTGTTTTACAATTTTACACACTATTCTAGGGGGGTGAAAGCCGCGACTCACTTTACTCATGGTTGCTAGGATGTCCTCCTCTAACGCATATGGTGTATTAATCACGGTAGTTGAGTGAAACCACAGTTAGATCGTGAGCTACTCTCAGTAATGTTACCTAGCGATCTACCACTCCGAATCGTTATCGAAAAAGAACAACACAAATTTGATCTGAATACGGGCTCTTGTAAAAGTTGAAGTTCATTACAAGTTTAAGCGAGCTAACTAGGATGCCGGTTCTCCATTTATGCTCTGAGCTAAAATCGGTCATGATCGGCATATGATGGTGGCTTTATAGAATTGTAACTCATTATTTTTGAAGTAAATCTAACATACCACTTGATGTCGATAATGGTTCTAGTTTTCAGCGAATGGCATCATGGTGAGCTGGCGTCCTTGTGTAGCTCCTTCCAAGTCTGCCTATCGAACAGGCTTCTCATTTTGAACGCCGTAAAGTTTGTGATTTCAATGTGTTTTACTAGATTCAGCGAATTCTTCAGCGGCAACTAGTCAGCGATCGTCGTCTAATTCTCCTGTTCAAATGCCCGAGCCGCTCGTCGAAAGGAAGAAAATTGAACTCAGCAAGACTGATATAGAAAGTTAGAATTTTTTCTCTCGTATTGATCACTTTGACGCAGCATCGTCTTGCATAATGCATTCAAGCATTGAGTGAATTTTCCAATTTATTTATTGTGCCAATTTGTTTTCCCCGTAGTTGCATTATTCTTGGGCATTAATGCACATTTTGAATGGCGACTAATCTCAACAAATTGTTACTAATTTTCAATCCTAGGCGAAGAAGACCGGTTGCGAAGACGGCTGCTTGAGAAGCGTGAAAGGGATCGGCACAGCGAAGATGAAGAAATGTTCACAATACAGCCGAAGGTACTTGTACTCTCTATTTCGGGAAGCGAGAAGAGCGTCGAGTGCAGACCACGCACCGCTAGTGACGACGCCGTGAAAAAAAGCCGCCGTCACTTGTGGTGTGTGGGCAGCAGTCGACGCTCTTTTCGTTTTCCGAAATAGAGTATATATGTTTCCGTCTTCCACGTGTGGACATTCGTGACGATTTCAGAAACCAAAAAGTGACAAACCGGAGAAAACGAGGGACAAGCACAGAGATCGTGAACGAAGGGAACGTGAACGAGAAAGAGAAGGTGACAAATCTAAACATAAGCATGGAGGTGCGGCATCAGAGCATATAGGCTTCTTAGCACATTAGGAGCGCGAGCGACATCATGTGCAGCGCGCCCAAACTGCCCACTCTTGTTTTTTTTTTTGTAAGTACTTCTGGAGAAAAGCTGCGGGGATGTGTTATCGAATGTGGAGAACAAAATATCTATCTGGACCTTTGTCGCACGAGAAAATAAATTCTTTCAAGGTAGCACAACGCACTTGAGCGGAAATGTTACGGTTATAGCTCTTATGATGATACTATTCCAATCGTTCATTGAATTAATCAATTAATCACGCGATAACGCGTCTCAATCTGCATACCACGTCGGACATTGTGGCGCGGTCGCGCGTCCCACCCAAATCATCCCATTTCTCGCGCTTGCGCGATTTATTCCCAAATTCTTTTTATTCATTTGATGGGTCACGCCATAATGTAACTGTAAACGACATATTTCACCGTATGGTCAAAGACGCTTCAGTTCAGCAGAGGCTTTCCATGCTATACGAAATTGGCAGCTTGGCTCATTTCTTGTATTCTTCTTATTCTCTTAACCACGTATGTAAAAAAGAGTTGCGGAAGTGAAGTTAAACCAAAATGCAGACTATTTCCACTGATGGAGTTTGGGTTGTCAGGACAGAAAGATATTAGCGACTAAACATTTTCGCAATCCGCAGCTCGGAACTATTCGCTACAAGTACCCCTGGTCCCTCATGATCCTGCGTGGAGCTGATTTTATGCAGCCAGAGAGTTTCGCGCTGCGTAAAGCGAAGAAGTCGCTTTATGTTCTAGCAACCCACACCTGAGGTGAAACAGACAGATGGCTCCAGGTAGATAAGTTTGTCTGTATATTCGAGACATAACCTGACAGTCTGTGACCTGACCAAGAACAAGATTTGATAGGTAACGAAACAGGCTCCCACTGGCCAAATAAGCGCATGGTGCAGCTCGCTGCCATCCACAGGAATAGCTCGACCTAACCTGTAGAAAGACTGTCATCAGTCTCAGTGTAAAATATATTATAAAAGGCAGTATGTGATACATTCTTTGCAGAACGACGTGAGAAGGATCGAGAGAAGGAACGGACTGATGAACGTCACAAGAAGAAGCATGACGTATGTTTTTCTTTCTCGCACAATTGCAGTTATTCACAAGAACGCTATTCATAAGTTCTTGTTTAGTGTTTTTGCGTGATTGCTTACTCCTTGTGGTTCACTGTTAAACCCCCGAAGTATGGGTTGAGTTTTTCGATCGATTACCATTCCAGTACCAAATAGCACAAACTTTTGTTAATGAGGGAATTTACATTTCACCTAAATTCCCGTTGGACTGAAATGCCGGAGGAGGCACTGTCATTCATGCAAACGGATATTAGTAGAATCCTTGAGGCAAAAGGGTTAATGCAAAACTTTTTGTCTACATATTTCACCTACTTGATGACTTGGCTGTCCTTTCCCACTCCTCATATAACAGATTCTTTACTTGGGTAGGCCGTAGCTGCTACTATCTATAATGATTCATCTGGTGTCATATTGTGGTGATGTTTCAAGATGGCTTAAAAGAGGACCTCCCCTCGAGTACATCCTTTCTCGTGCCTTTATTGAGTCTGATACATGTAGTCTTGACAATTTTTGACAACTAGGATTCGAGTTGAGAGTAGGATCCTAATTTTCGAGCATGCTCGAACCAGTATTTGTTTTCCAACTTGGTGTGCCATAAGGCACTCGTTTGTAATGAGATCCGCACTGGAAATGCGCCGAAAAAAATGCAGGCAGCTAACAAAACAGTGGAAAAGGGTTATTAATGCTTTTGGAGTACAATTAGATAACTCCGTCTGTACTGCCTTTCTTGCTTATAATTGTACGTGTGTTTACTGAGAAGCTTTATCAAGTGATCCATTTTTAAAAGCTGATTTCGTTTTGGTGTCGTGGTTGTGTGATAGAAATGTAATGTGTCACGAAAGCATATCACTTTGATTGCATTTAAAAGAAACATCCCGGAAGTAGTGCAACGTGTTTGTCATTCCACTGATTCTCACTGTAGTTGCTCTTCTGGCTCTATGATTTGATAATCACTGAGTTGTTTTAAGGAATTTCGAGTCAAGCCAGCATCTCGTATGTTTTCTAAACACCATCGTGATAAAAGGCTCAAAGAGGAGGACGCAGAGCGCATGCGGAAGGAGCGCCTGACGAAGCGAGATTCGAGGTAAGAGGAAGCGTCTTGATTTCTCTCACAGTGCCTGCTAAAACCCATTTTGAATTGTTGTAATTATGGGGATCCTTCATGTTCTATTGATTTTAGTCGCACCCCTTCACCAGACGAAATTCTGATGGGAGGTGTCAGGAAACGATCTCCTGTAGAGCGAAGCGAACGAATTAAGAGGAAGGAGAAGCAAAGCGGTATGTCTTTCATCAATGTTGTAAATTTTACGTCCTCATATTGTATGTGTGGTAGTAGATGTCGTATAATGGTTCTCTGACTGCATTTCATTATAATTACTTTTACTTTCAGTCACCATAGAGACTAGGAAACATGAATCAGCATCATCTACGGTGACATCTGAACAGGTTAGCGTAACAGTGGCAAAAATGGAGTTGGTCGAATCAATGGGAGAAGAAGAAGAAACTTTCATCGCGGAGAGTGGTACGTCCCGTTCATATAGAGAAAGTTATTCAATTTGTTGCATTTCGTATCTGAAACCGTTTTTTTTCTGAGAATCGCTTTTTCACGTGGTTTAACGGAACTTTCAACGGATAGCATTAGTGTGTTTGTGTTCCATTCAAAACTCTCCTTTGTTCTGTGGCTGTTCTTATAATTTTTTTTGTCGAATTTTGGTCATTTGCATCAATTCCATATGTGCGTGGATAGATCAAAGCAATAGTCTCAGCACGATCGAAGTGAGCTTGGCGCCAACGGTCGCACCCCCTCCTACCAGTCGTGGAGATCGTGATTGATTGCGGAGAAATTCGCGATCGTGAATCGACTTCACATAGTTCCTGTGGTCCCAAAACGATCACAAATGTTTCCGGAGCCGCGATCTCCACGGCTGGCAAGGAGGCGCGAACGTTGGCCGCCACGCCTACTTCGACCCTGCTGGGACTGTTGCTTCAACTTGGTGGACCTAGAAGGCGCAAAAGCATTGCAGAAATTACTTCATTCACGTTGGATTCACCAGCCGGACCGCAGAAATATTCGAAATTCGACAGTAGTCCGGAGGCAGGTGGACCTGATGATCAAACTCCAGAACACAGTCCTGGTACCTTCATTTTTCTTCTCCTCGACCTATTTCGGAGTAAACAGCGGAATTTCCAGTGGCTGAGTACAGTGATGTGGAAATGGAACCTGAACCAGAATTCGATCCATCGACTGCAACATATGAGACCTTGACGGATGAGCAGAAAGCTTTGGTGCGTGCTTTTTTTCCGAACTTTTACGAGAATTTTAGACGTAGTCATCAAAAAATGCGGTACATTTTTAGCTATCTCCGGATACGAAGAAACGTTTGGAAAGTGAATGGCAAAGTCGCTTGATAGCTCAGTTACCGGTTTACTATGCTTGTAAGTTAATTGCTGATTTTTTTTCTCGCTTCATCTGAAGTTTTACTTTTATAGCATTCATGGGCTGCCGTAACGTTGTTGAATTCGATTGTGTGAATAGAGTGGAGGAGGGCACTTTCGGAGTGGTATACCGTGCTAAAAACAAGCGCACAGGTACCTTTTATTGATTTGATGTGGCTTCGCAACATAAAATGAACTCTACGTACCCCATTTGACTGTAAGGTGTTCATGAGCGGAAATTACAGAGCAGCACCGCACTTTTCTTATGAGATACGTAGGGTCCCTCCATCGTTTTTGTAATGAACACCTTTTTTTCTCAATTAATTTTTGGGTCTGATCTAGTAAAGGGGCGCATTTAGGTGCGACAGTTCATGTAGCCTTAAGTAATCTAGTTTTCAAGAGAAGAAAGCTCTGTGGTGGGTGTAAGAGTGGAAGCGAAATAGTTTACGCACGTCGGGAATCGCTTCCCTGTCAACAGTGGAATTCTTAGGCAACAACAACTCGCATCTCACGCACCCCCTCCTTACTGCATGAGACCCTTTTTCATCAACGCTATTTGGTTTGCTTATTATAGATTTGCGGTTTGTCTTATTTTAGATGAGATTGTTGCTCTCAAACGACTGAAAATAGAAAAAGAGCGGGAAGGATTCCCTATTACTGCCCTTCGAGAGATCAACATGCTTCTGAAAGCTGGCAAGCATGAAAATATTGTGAATGTTAGTGCAACTTATTGGGTTCTTTTTTGCAGTTAAACCAGTGTGATTTTCAGGTGCAAGAGATACTGATAGGAAGCAATGCGGATAAAATATATTTAGCTATGGAGTTCGTAGAGCATGATATGAAAAATCTCATGGATACTATGCACAAACGCGGGAAACGTTTTACATTTGGTTAGCTTTCCGTGATCTTTCCTCGAAGTATCCTAGATATTTCGACTTTTACTTCTTGGAAACCATGTTGTACTTCGGCAATCAAGGCCGTAATCGAATGTACTTTAGGTGAGCAGAAAACATTGATGAGGCAGCTATTATCAGGATTGAAACATCTCCATGACAATTGGATTTTACATCGTGATTTGAAAACTTCTAATTTGCTATTTTCACACAAAGGCATTCTAAAGGTGAGCCAAATGTTTTGTGCTTTCATGTACTATAAATCGCACACGTTTATTTTTACAGATTGCCGATTTTGGTCTTGCTAGAGAGTATGGTGACCCGTTAAGGGCGTACACAGCCGTTGTCGTAACTTTGTGGTATCGTGCACCAGAATTACTTCTTGGTCAAAAGGTAATATTTCTTTAGTGCTATGAAGTGTTCTGCTTCGTTCATTAGCTTTATTCCAGCTTTATTCCACCCCTATCGATCTATGGTCAGTTGGCTGTATAATGGGAGAGTTCGTTCTTCTCAAACCCCTTTTTCCTGGAAACGGTGAATTGGACGAAATCAATAAAATATTCACGGTAGGCGCAATCCTAGTTTCTTGTAGTAGTAGTGCTCGTACTGCGACTGGTTGATCGCACGATTAAGAGATTTTTTTGAAGGAACTTGGAACTCCATCTGATAGCATATGGGAAGGATACAGTGAACTTCCTGGACCAAAGATGGTTTGTGTTTTTTTTTTGCTTTTCTTTGTAGTTGGCAAGTCAGTGCTCATACTTGTGCCAAACATGATCGGGCTCAGCGCATACTTCGCATCGCGCACCCCCCCCCCCCTCTCCCCTCCGCCACTGCACGACCTACGACGCACGCTCGTCGTCTGCTGACCGTCGCTGTCGATTTTTCCAGAAACAGGAATGAAGAAATATCCCATCCTATCCTCTTATCCATTTATTTATGTGAACACTAAACAACCTATTGAATCACAATTTCTTTTAAACTTCCACACATTCCGAGTACTAGCTATACCTTACGAATTGTTATGGCTTGCCCATACTCCAAGCCAACTGAACCTTCATCTTCAAAGCGATACTAGCAGCGAGAAGCATAAGCAAAAAGTTTGACACCATAATAACAGGCAGCACCCGGAGCATTGACTATTGAGCTTGCGTTTTTCGTAGCATGGTGCGCCGCTTGCGCCTATTGCGATGGCAATGAGGATGCATTCATACTCAACGGTTTGGGAGATCAGGAGCACAGAAGAAGATTAGAAAATCTACTCGAAAGGAATGGATAAGTATTGTATGGGGATGGGAGATTTGATACAATCTAATCTTGATTTGAATTCCCTAATTTTTTGATTTTCTAAACCGTTGTTTAGTATAAAGGCCTTAGAAGGAATGCGTAAACTATGGACACAGATTTGTGACCACAAGGTTGTTTGTTTTAGATGAAACTGGGCAACTTCCCTTATAACCAATTGCGGAAGAAGTTTCCGGCTTCAGCAATGAATGAAAGTGGATTCAAGTTGTTGAACAGGTACTTTCATTTCCATCATTTTATAGGTTATAAGAATACCCTATTATAGTATGATGAAGTGATTCTGCTTCTATCATCCACACAATAGGTGTTTCTTTTTCGTTTTTGATGAAAAGTTTGAATTTTGGTTGTAGCAGCATGTGCGTTGATACTGTTTTCCTGTGTGTTTAAAACTATGTTGATTCCATTTTCACAAGGCCTTTTTCTTGATCGCGTTCGAGGGTTCTATTTTTAAGGTTCTTAACATATGATCCCAAACGACGTATTACTGCGGAGGAAGCGCTCAATGACAAGTGGTTCACGTAAGTGGCTACTTCTAATGAATTTTTGTCTTTATCATTTTGTGATTGTAAGATCAGTCTTATTAACTTCTAATGTAAGTTTTCCCGGTCTTTTTTAGCGAAGATCCGAAGCCAACTCCACCTGAGATGTTCCCTACGTTCCCAGCAAAAAGTGAGCAACATCGGGCTCCACCACCAAAAGCAGATAAAGTGAACAAAAAAGCAGAGATAATAGTAAGTTGTTTGAAGAATCCTGTATGGTGTACCATGGTTTATTTATGTCTGCTTTATTTTTTTTCAGAATCCGGAGCGTGCAAAACTGCTCGCTGACCTCAAGGTGCGGCCTGACCAAGTTACCTCTGGTTCCTTCTCATTGAAGTTTGACAAAACAAGGTTTTAATAGTGTTTCCAGCGTCAGTGTTTTCATTGAGAAATATGGATGTGAATAGAAAGTCTACGATTTTATTGGTTGTTGACTACAGTTGTTGGCACATTATGTATTGCATGTAATTATTTGAATTTGTCTTTGTTTGACTGATCGTTCATAATTCCAAGAACTTATTTCGTTTGTCGAAGTCACCCTGTGAGTGATGGATGGTTTACGAGTAAATATATTCTACTATTTCTATGGTTTGCGTTGGCGCGCTGAGGAAGAAGTGCTGTGGTAGCAGTAATAATCATGATAATAGGTTGTCTCAAAAGTTTGTACACTTTTTCTGGGTCTCATGTCACTATCCCCTTCAGCGAATTCTAATTATGTCCAAGTAGGCTTTGGAGAGGGCACAACGTGTAGTAACTTCTGGCCGAGTGATGCTCACCATAGTCGCTTTCTCCGAGTTCAAACAGAAAAGAGTCATGTTTTTTCTTCACGCTCAAGAATCTCTACCGAAAGGCGGAAGTAAGATCTGCTCTGCAATACATCTCCATGACATTCCCAGCTATTAGGTATCAGATTAAATAGGTCTTTTTCGCTCAGGAGACTGGAGCTGGGAGAAAAAACCCTCTCCCAGGAAGGTCATCGGCGTCGGATTTGAACAGGCTGCGCTCTCGCGTCGAAGCCAATCCTTAAAGGAACCCGCGGAAAAAAAAAAACATGACTCTTTTTCACCCATAAATCACTGGCTTGAGACTCATTGTCCACGATAAGATCAAAAAGAAGAAAAAATTGCATTTGTTCTGGTGAAGAATTTGAAAAACCGGGGGGACTGCTGCGCGTTTGAACTCCAGGATGAAGTGAACTTCATAATGTCTCCCAAGCATAGTGCCGAAGAACCCATCTACTTGCCCACATTATCAAACTACAACAATAGTGCAGTTCGCTGGTAGGAGCTGTCGATTGACGAATCGCTTACAGCTTAACCAATTGTGGGAGTTACCTCTGATGTTGCAGTGCTGGAACTGACGTCGGAATCTTCGGTTCTACGCGTCTGCGCCTGTTGCGCACACGGGTGTATTTAACTTGAGGAACTCATTCCTTGCTGCTACCAACAAGGTTGTTGGGTCACGCGAGATACTGATGGTAAATCAAAATGTTCATGCAAAACCTGAAGGCTTATAAGGCCGGTTGTCACCCAGATCACGAAAGTTAGCGTGCTTACCTTAGCTTCATAGAGTTATTTCAAACAACTCCAGATGACACTCGTCATTCAGTTTATCGAGCCGAACAACTTGTGTTTTTTCCCAGGTTCTGGACATCTCCAACCATTTGCTATGTTGTGAAAGACACTAGAGGTCCAGCACAAGACACAGGGTCCTTGCCGCATCGCTTCCTCTAACGCGTTTTCTGATCTGGAATCAAGAGTGACCAAAGAAGCTTTCACTCAATGTCGATTTTCTCAACCATAATCGCTGCGAGATACCCCGGCAGGAATGCTCTGAAGATTCATTGGCTAATGTTTACATACGTTTTACAATGGATGTTCAAAAAC
>KZ345077.1:328089-341042 GCA_002352805.1 Teladorsagia circumcincta | reverse complement strand
TGATTTGACACTCACCTTGGTTTTCTCAATTCGATAACTGCAGTCAGCAATCTCGATACCGTCACTCAGATAGTTGTCTGAAAAAAAACGCAACTTTTGAGAATCAACAACGGAGAAAATGTGTAACTAGTTTACCTTTGGACGAAAACTGGTATTCTCCCATGAAGCCTTTTGATGAAGCATCCTTATGCACGATTTGAAGAAGGAGATGTTCATCTCTGAAAACAGCTGAGGTCTTCTGTGAGTAGCAACATTAAAATCCCGAACAAAACTGCAAATTCTTTGTGAGCGCAACTGCATAGGAACAACTGCCTTCGGATTTGTTTTTGAGAAATGTGATAGCCATCGTTGTATTGAATAGCTACGTGAAAATGAGCTAATTACCAGTCAATCGTCGCAAATTTTTTTCGCTCTACTGTAGGAATCGATAAGGAAATGAAAACCTTTCCAAAATTTTCGCAACGTGAATATTCTTTTCGATAAGTAGGAAGGTCTAAGAGCGGGAAAAATGCATAGTGGGGAGGAGGCGGGCCTCTTGAGAGTGCGGACTGACACGCAATCGGCAGCGAAAGATTTGACCACGGCGATCTAGCATGGCTCGGCGCATTTGGCAATCCACGCCCACCGAATATCGAAACACTCGACACAGGTCTATACGCAGCGAGTGATTGGATGGCACAGAGAGCAATGTGTTGAAGGGGCCGCAACGATTGCAGTCGCTCAATGCCAACATCAACGGGATAGGAAGTGGTCCCATTCTGGGTTTTGGGCCATTTCCCATCGTTTTTCCTTCTCTGTGGTACCACTCACCATCATTCACTTAGTTTAGAATGGGTTGCTTTTTCATCACAAATTCTGCCTTTAAATTAGAGTGAAGAAAAACAGCAAAGTCGCTCGATGTTGACAAACACTCTTCTCAGAACACGTGACACATCCGACTCCATTTCAGGTTTTCAGGTATGCATATCTGACATGCGCAATGGCTTCCGGGCTCTAGACTTGTAGAGTCAGCAATTTTATAACCCGACTAGTGTTTTGGACTTGTTGTTGTTTGATGACTGCTTCTTTACGCCGCAGTTCGGGTTACGGAAGTTATCACAAGAATACTAAGTTATGAGCGAAACTTTCGCCCCAGCCGAGATTCGCACCCGGATCTCGTGCCTTCCGGACAAGTGCGCTACCAGTTCACCATCGGGGCACTAGTTCATCCTTTTCTCGAAATTAGTGTTTTCTTCCACAAAGGCGTGTACAGTAGTGAATAAACATCGCGGAGTGGAGAAGGGTTTGGGCATATCCAAACCGTGAAGCCGGGGCACGCGTGTTCTGTTCCACACGTCGTTATCTTTTCTACGCTCTCGATGGGTAAATCCAATTAGAATGAGCTAATTGTTTGACCATTCATACGCAGATCATGCTCGGCGGATTATAGTGTGTTCGATTTGATATTTTGTTGTTATACTTTTTTAGTTTCAAATTTTCAAATCATTTCGCCAAACCAAGTGGAGAACAGTTTCCAGCGCTCTCAGTGAGCGCACATGAGGAAGGGATGAAGAAAGCTAGAGTCTACCGGAATGGCGTTCTAGATGGCTGAAGAACTGATTTGATTTTGAGTCTTCAAAAGCCCCAATGCCCCTCATGGTCAGCTGAAAATAAAAATTTCTGAACAAAGCTCGCTGGACATTCACCTATGAATTCCATTTTCGGATATTTTTGCAATTACATTAGGTTGATTATGACTAAATGAAGAAGTAATGATAAGGTATCGTTATGACTTCACGTAATCATCAACCACGGATGACCTACCGATCCTTCTCGATCTTCAAGGGTTAAGCCACGGATCCGTATCAGGTGCCAAGAGGCTGTCTCTCCTGAGGTGAGAAAGAGGGGTCTCCAAGCTCACGAGTCGCGACATTGCTGCGACTCAAAAGTGCGCGGCAGAGGCGCTGAAACCTAGCCTTTTACGCTGCTGGCGCTGCTTCTCTATCAATCTCGGCTTACGATTCGTTTGCGCCCTTTCGTGTACGACGTTCTATCTTGCGTTTTCCCTCTACTCTCAATGCTTTGTATCTCCGCAATACCATGGCCGACCTCACCTGTATCACCAGTATCACCTGTTGTCCCGTAGATCACCGATTTGCTTGAGCAGGCGCCAGTAACGTCTCCATTCGTCCCTGTCGCGTGCCAGAGTGGTCCAGTGGATCCTCCTCGCTCGAGGGACACGTGGCACTTCATTCCTTTCGTTCAGAGCTTTCGTGAAAAAGTCTGACCATCGGACCGGCGGTCGTCCAGGTGTTCGTTTGACGTCCCGAGGAATCCAATCGGTAACCGCTATGGTCCAACAGTCATCACTAAATCGCATGAAGTGTCCGGCCCACCTGATCTTCGATTCTTTGGTGAAAACGGCAGCGTCCCTGATCTCCGACCGTTGACGTAGTTTGGAACACCAGATTCCCCTCTGCCCTTGCGTTTTTGGAGATACTCCAACGACAGCGCGTTGGATAACGCTGATCGTATGCTCGCCCTGCCTGCGCAGAGTCCAAGTCTTTGAGGCGTAGGTAAAGGCAGGAAGAACTGCAGAATCAAAGAGGTGGGCACGGAGCCGGATGTTCTTCGTCTTATTCACTATTCCCTCGATGTTCTTGTCTGCTGAATCTGCAGAACTGCAGAATCAAAGAGGTGGGCACGGAGCCGGATGTTCTTCGCCTTATTCACTATTCCCTCGATGTTCTTGTCCGCTCCACATGCTGCTCTTTTCCTCAATCTCAGCTCTGGAGGTAAGTCGTTCATCATGTTGATTCCCGGCCTAGCTACACGTAGCTGAACATTCGGAGATGTTCGTTCCGTTGAGCGTGAATGGGGCATCAGGAACCAGTCCGTTTCTCATGGCCGACCACACTATGAAAATTCAATGTTTCTATGATGCAGTTCGCTTGATCTCCCCACTAGCGTTCCTAATCTCACCCCCTTGTCAAATTTTTGAACAAAATACCCACCAAATTGGTGCCGACCCGTGCTTTCGAATTCACCCGCTTTAGGTGTTACAAAAAAGTCGGGCGCTGCTCTTTCACTCACTTTTAAGTCTCTCAAGCACCGTATCTCTATTCGCAGCTCGACCTACATTCTTGGCATTAGACGAGAGAGAAGACAGCAACACATAATAAGATGACTTCAAATGGGGATCAGGTACGTCAAAGCAGAAAGATGTACCAATGAACATTGTGCTCTGAATAACTCTGTGGTCATATGGTGAACAGCTTGACTGTTCACCGTATGACTACAGGGTTGTATAGAGCACAAGATATGTGACTGATTCTAAACAAGTATTTTCAGCGTTGAACTAGTCAAATAAAAGCATAAACTAAATTTCCAATTCAAACATATACGCATTCCATGAATCTATAAAAATCACCTGGAGTAGAATGTGGCTCCAGGAGAAATTTCATGCCCACAGAAGGTGAAACTCGGCTCCTCTTCTGGATCAACTAAACCATCCGGCGAACTGTCGAATATCCGTAGGGATGCCGTACAGCTACAAATAGTGATTTTCACCAAGGTCTCTTTAGAGAGCACCATACAGAAAACTCATCTTTCTAGGTTCATTGTACTTTAAGCACTCTTCGATTACCTTATTTTAGCTATCAACTACATCTTTGAGCTCTGTTTTCCGCAAAGGAGGATATACGTGACGGAAGTACGGACCGCGCAGCGAGAAAAACAGGAGACTTCGCTTCAAATTTTCTCAAGATCGCCCGTATTTTGACCGAAGGTGCTTCATTCAATTTGGCTACTCGGCGTAAAACGGGTAGTAGTGATATGCGGTCCTACCACTTGCACGGTATTGACTCAAGTCCCAAATCCATTGCCTGGTCTAACCAAGCCTGCCTCACTTCTAGGTTTAATAAGTGGTACCAAACACAGGTACAGGAACTTAAAAGCGCTAGCTACTCCATCGGCTGCCCTGCAACTTATTGAATATTCCAGATCACATCAGAAGCAACTGCACCTTTGGATGAGGATAGATGTGTGGGTGACTGGCCTATGACTGTAGCACACCTTTCGGGGGAAATAAAAACAATTTGTAGCTAGCGTTACCGAATGCTCAAAAGTTTTTCTCGTTCAAATTTTACATCTAGTCTATATTACTCGTCCAATTCTATCATATGGCGCTGATCAAACGCGCTTACAGGAGACCCTTGCATTCCGAGTCCAGGCCGTTGCCTCCTATTATAAAAGAGGCTTCCCAAAGTGAGCAGCGGCGCGCTTCTTTTGGTCAAGAAAAATTTCTCCGTGGACCCGCCTCTGGTAATCGTCACACTTTGGGATCCCTCTTCTGAAGCTTGAACAAAACCCGATCAGAGCCTTCAAGCATACCAACAATACAGCAAGAGTTCATGGGTATTCTATATTTTTGTGATAAATATTTGCGGCGCACATGTCTAGTATCGCCTTCACCTTCAGACCTGCATAGCACATGAGAGAAGCGGCACGATATACCGCACTTCCAAGAGTTCTCACTTCCAAGAGTTCCCACACAACACATTGTTCAGGATACAGTGAAATAAAGGAGGTACTCGAAATGCTGAGTGGAAACGAACTGCGCGGCGGAGCTCAAGGTGGTATTTATGAGAAGCTTGTGTATACGATAAAACTTTTCGAGCGTGAATTTGAACGCCGTAAAGCTCGAATAAGCGTTCATTACCAATAACCAGGCGAATCCGAAACTTCCTGTGTGGTTCAGTTACTGACCTCGCTACAGTGACCGGGGACAGGTAGCAGATCAAGGGCCCTACAACCTTATTGGATGCGTTCATTCAGCAAATAATCTCACGGAAATTAATCATATCAACGATACATAAATGTTGTGTGAAATTCAGTTATAGATCATCTATTATTTCTAGTACAATTAACTGAATTGAGTGAGAGTCAATACATCCATTAACATTGATGTTTTTAATTCATTCACATAATTATATTTCACATATAATAGTTATATGATTTTATGAGTAGTTATTGTTCGATTGGTGACAGACCCGAGACCCCATGTTCCATTAAATGCGATGATAGAACTGTGTTTTGAATCAGAGATACAGTACGATGTAATTCTCATAAAAATACTTCTTCGTTCTTTTTAGAGTTGCACCCATAGCACAAGTAGTATTCCTTCGATTCCAGCGATGCGGTCGTTAGCTTCCTCTTCACTGGCGTGCATTACATTATCACCCGCATGAAATATGATTCCGGGTATTGGAATCGTTACGGAAAAAATAGCACGTCATCTACGGAGGAAGAGGCTCGGGACGCGAACCAAATCCAACGGCTCTTCGCTCAAGCGCTTCCCGCCACATCCTCTTTGAGAAAATTTACTGCACTAGTCTGCAATCACACCGCCACAATATGACGTAATATGTTAGGCTGCCGCACTTCCGAGTCTACACCCGTTGTATCATGCTTTCAGCCAATTCTGCATTACAGACTCCACAACATAAGTAACGACAGTCTTCAAGTAAATTTGAAAACTACTAGTTTGTAGTGATAGCTGACACTTGATAAATGGTAGCTTTGACAATCGATAAATACAGCTGCAGTTAGCCGAACATTTCCTCGGCAGAAAGCTCTTCTTTCAGGAGCCCGCCATCGTTTGTGATGGGAAGGCTACAGTGGACATGCACTTAGCCGCCGGATACAAAGAGACAGAATATCGGTCTAAAGTATTCACCGAAACCGTACTTCGTGCATTATTTTGTTCCCACCTGAACATTTTCCTTCAAGTATTGATATAGTTGTTCTTAAGTGTTTTTGAGTCCTTGAATCTTATGTATCAACACAGTTGAAAAAAAAATCTCCCACCTATTTTGTCTCTTCTTGGGGAAAAGGAAAAAGAATGTATGGAGAATCGTCTGCTCTCTGCTAGAGCCGCCAGAGAGTTGGGTGGGGAGTGGCACGAGCGGCGCGAATATGGCCGTGCCAGACCGCTTTGGGCTCAAATTTCGCTGCGTGACCCGCATCTTCCCGCACCCTTAGGGGCCCGCCTGCCTTTTCACTAGGTACGTCTCCCTTCTTCAGTCTCTGAGCTTACCATGGAATCTTATTTGAGGATCAGGAAGGAAGCAGCGTGTTTGGCCCATCTATTTCTTCAACATATATGGCTGCATCAAGCGCTATCTTTCGATCTTACTATACTTATCTTGAAGGGCTATTGCCGCCACATTGCATACAGTGTTGCGCGTAACAGCGACCGTCATTGGGAATCCTTACAACAACCGCAGTGGGGGCGGGGGCAGGGTTGCATAGGGAGGCGACTGTCGCAAGTCTGTAAAATTACCATCCCAACCGCTCACTTTATGCAACGAAGGTGGCACACCTCTGTAGGTATGTACGGACCCACCACGTTCACTCGCGGTGTGTGGTTATTACTAATGACTCTAATCCTGGCACTTGCCTCTAGCACTACTTTCATCTCCTTTCGAGCAATTCTCATGTGTCATAAAGCTGGTGATGCTGCCGTGACAGTAACGATAGCAGTATTCCAGAAGAAAGTCGATAACGAGGTGCGGACGACCATTTCAGTCCGAAGTCCACCATCTTTCATTCGCGCCTTCATCCCGTCTCCAATTAATCCAAGCACACGAGTGGAGCCGAGAAGCGATTGAACCGGCGAAAACAAAGGAGCTCTCTGAAAAGATGCCCTCTCGTGAAATTTTCAACGTCCCCGCTAATTCAATAGCGTGTACACTAATGAATTTTAGGGCAATTCCTCTGCTTGCTGGAAGAGGTGCGCTGGAAGTAATACACTACAATTGAAGAATCTCATCGAGTTTTTCTTCTTCCTGGATGTGCGGAAATCAGATAACATGACTCTCGAACTTAAAGTACATGTTGTCGCGTTTGGAGGGAAATCAGATAGTGCGTCAGACATTCAGCAGAGAAACGGAAGTCTCAGACTCAAAAAAAAGATTAAAAGGAGGTGAGAACCATCAGTTCAGAACCATCGAATCAGTCAATTCACCCTTTCAAAGCGGCAACGCACACATTCTTCTCGTTATTATCCATTCATAAACAGCGTTTTAATATAATGCAAAGAAATGCACAATA
This sequence comes from Teladorsagia circumcincta, assembly GCA_002352805.1. Lineage (NCBI taxonomy): Eukaryota > Metazoa > Nematoda > Chromadorea > Rhabditida > Trichostrongylidae > Teladorsagia > Teladorsagia circumcincta. The sequence continues at coordinate 333,950 of KZ345077.1, read as the reverse complement.
CTACCGAATTTCTGCTTCCTTAGAATTCTACACATAAGGCAACAATGAAGGAAAATTTTTCGACACTTCACTGATACGCAGCGGATTGTAAAATGAAAAGGCTATCAAAAACAAGGAGGCGGTTCGCAGTGCAGCGATGAAGAAAAAACTATGAGAAACAGCTCAGAATCCGAAATGTGACCCCTACATTGCCCGTTGATTTCCGCATTGATAGGACTCTCATCTGTACCACCCTCTTCAACGGCAGCGCCCTATCTGTTGAACGTCTAGAGAGTCAGACAGCAAAAGGGAGGCGTACCGCTCCCACAGCGAAGCGGAGAGGGCTTAATCGGAGGCATATCCTTCGCTGCGAATCGCTTGTCGTCCCGCCTGTCTTTCCACCGGATAAGTTCACTTTCTTTGACCTTCATTCTTATCGTGGATCCTAAAGCTCTGTGTGCTTGAAACCTGTCACATGACTGTCAACCGCCTCCAGGAGGGCGAAGTACTTGCCCGACTTTCTAAAGTCCCTCACATGAAAACAACGCCATTGCATGCTTCGCATTTACTTCGCTGATGTTTGGCAAACAATGGCGCACAGAACCAATGGACGGATTTGCCCTCAAAGCGGCGAGTCAGGCTCGTAATTGGGCATTATGGCGCCTGAAACTGAGTGTAGAGATGCGTAGTGGAATGGCAGTAGGAAAAAACGAAAAGAAACCGTCGACAAGGCCGCAAACGGAATCCCCTACCCCACTAGCAGTGAAGGAAGCTGACTTGGAAGAGAGGCACGTCCAAACGAGTTTCCCAAAAATGCCAGCCGTTCTTTCGGTTTACGGCACTCAACCCAGCTGAATTCACACGTTGTGCCCGCCACGCACCACTTCCGAAGGTAGGCGGTCGGAGCGCGGATAGGCGGCGGGAGCGCTGAATGCATGCCCTGGGCCTGGGGCCTTGTTACGGCACCGTTCGGGATTCTGAGCATGGCAACGTCTCTGTGGGTGCGCAGCCATAAACAGGGACGACTAAAGGGGTTGGTCTGGTCCACTAAGCCTGACTCGTGGCTTCAACAAGGAAGGCATGCAACTACTCAAGAATCAGTGAAATGTAACTAGCGATCTCAGAGCCATTATTGAACAGATCAGTGGATGCTGATCACTTGTATCTTCTTACGTTACGCGATTACGGCACTGATTGAAGGAATCCTTATCCGGAAATTCTTGCATTCGTTCCCAACACGTGTGTGTCAGTTGTGACCGCTAGGGACAACATACAAAGTTTACGCACGGAGCTTCCTTTCTGAAGAGATCCACACTCTGTGAACGATCGAAGGTAGGTCGGGCAGAGACGCATGGGAAGAGTGCGCCTTCGAGTGGCTACGTACTAGGTGATGCATCGAATAATCCAATAAAAGCAGTAGATTTTGGAGAATAGAGACAAATCGATCAAGAGAATACAATGCAACAGAAGTGTGAGAAGTTAATGCAACAAGTCATAAGTTCGGGTGTCCCCCAAGAGGCCCACCGCTAGGCGAAGGGAGGGACTCAGACGCGGCAAGGGACGAGTCGCAGCGCGTGCTGTGCGATATGAAACGTAATGTGGTACAGTCTATTCAACTTGACGCCTAACCGCTACCGTACCGCCGCCAGCATTTGTGATAAATGCACGGACTTCGAACGAGTACCAGTCCTTCCGGTTTTTCGAATTGTTCACCAAGACAAAAGTAATTTTTTTTTGTTCTTTCCGTTCTTATCACGATGGTGATGGGTTCCAAGGCAGTGATTTATGGTGAGATAGAGTCACAATTTTCCCGGGGAGGATTTCTCTAAGAAATAATATTGCTATTTAGAAATGAGCCCGACAAAGTTATACAAAATGATAATCTGATATATACGTGAAATACGTGATATTCAAATTGTTGGATCAGACACTAAAATCGTCAAAAACAATCAGAGAAGTACCAAAAGCTCATAGCCAACTTGAACCGCAGAAATTTTCTCGTCTACCAAATAGGCCCCATTTGCGCCGTCGCATTATTTTTCAAGTTCCGTTTTTGTACTAACTGAGCAGCCCACTGAACGAAGTTTTCATGGGATTTTTCTAGCTTATCACCACCATACTATTTTCTTATCAAGCGTCCTTTCATGGCCGACGAAGCGGAGCTGATTCGTAGGGAAGCAGGAAAATCGATCCTTTGTCGGACTATTTTCTTAGGTAGGAAACAATTATGTTTCCTTCTGAGTTTCTCCCGGAAACACGCATAGGAAGATTTTCCATTGTTATTCAATCAACGCGCGCCTATAATTCGGCGTAGAAACGTTCCGAACGGTTGCTTATACAAACTTGTACGATGCCCCATCTAGTTTCATCGACGTAGGTTATCTTTCTCATACGAACATAGCAAGCCGTTTGTTTCTGGTAATTACACAGGCTAGCAAATGGAAGTTAAGCAGTAGCAAATGCAGAAACAAAATTCATGAGGAAAACATAGTTCTCTTTAGCAATTCTGCGTGTCCACACGAACCGAGAGAGTTAATGTTATTATGAGAACAATTTCTTCCGGTAATCCGCTTCGTAATTTTCGTTCCTATTGTTGCCTTTCCATGCAGGAACTTGCTTAGAAGATTAAAACCCTCCGAAACCAAAGATTTTTCATACATGGCGATATCGCCACTATTGACTATCCTGGACGTCACAAATTGCAGGTTTCTCAGACTCTACTTCGCGAGGTGCAAATTTTCAGGTAGGTGTAGCACGAATGGGGAAGCGCGAGGATAACAGCACTTCCCGGACAGCTTGTCACCACCGTGCATTCGCCCTCCACTTCAGTGCCTGCCAGTGCAGTGTTCAAAAAGCTCGTTTCTCGTCGTCCAGAAACCCGTTCAGTTGATAGAAAAAGTAATGCGAATCCCGCGTTTCAAAACGCATGGCACTATGCGTGATTCAAAACATATGGAGGCACACAATGTACTCACAATCAGTTCTCAGCATGCTTGAATTATATTATCAATACTGAATATATGTGGATAGTCTATATCCTTATGCTCATTACTGAGCCAGTTAGCCTCTAAGGTAATGTAGAGTTATTGATCCTTATTCCTCTAATTGTAAGTATTTAGTATTGAGATTTATTTTTCAGCGCTAATTTTACTTTGCAATTGCATCTCTGGTCTTGTGGTGCACATCGACTGCATACAAATAAACAAATAAATAAATAAATAAGCAAATAAATAAACAAATAACTGCTTCTCATCCCGAAGTCCCTGAGTCATGGCGTGTAGATAAACCCGCGAATTTGTAGTAATCTCACGAAGAAATTCCTTGAGGTACCCTACATAGCTATCAGAACAAAATTCTCAAAATGCAATCTGGAAGTAATAATATGCTATGAACTCTACCTACCACATCCATGAATCATTTTTTTCTCCAACGAGCTGCGCAGGTATAAATCAAGCTCAGGATAAACTATCGAGAGTAGCCAAATGGAATCTATGCTTTTTCTGACTACCCAGAGCGACAAGATTGAAGAATCAAGGAGTGAATTTTGGCGTGAATGGTACGCCATCAGTGCAAGAAGGGACTATAAAATGCGGATGAAATCACTAACAGATGGATCTTTTTAATTGTAAAAGAAGAATCTACATGCAAGGAAAATGCTTGTAAAAGAGTCGATGATTCGGAATCAAAAAATCGGTCAGTCTCAAGATAAATGTATAGCAGCCTAATTAGTATTATAACTCACACTGGATTCCGCACTGGTAAAGAAAATGAGCCAAAAGTGATTTGAACGATGGATCCAGGAGGGGCATGAAAATGATAAAAGAGACAGTCGATGTTTTCCAAATTCGCCGGATAGTTGGGTGAGTGAAAACGACCAGTGGTGTTGAATAGGACACATGGACAATAGGGAAATCTTGATAGCACCAGAGGAATACTAGTTAAGATGTACAGGACATCTGAGTATTGTAGCATCTTCCATTGTTAGTGAAATGTTGCTGCCGCCCGTCTTGGTGCTGGAGGAGGGTCGTTATAAGATGCTAATCGCTGCCACGCCCACTAAAGCTCGTCCTGAGGGCATTCGCATCAAAATCCATTCGAGAACGGGAAAAAATGACGAATTCGTGGAGGCGGGCAGACCTCGGCCGTGATGTTCTAAAGGAGAAGCGCTGAAGAGCAACGTTGAGAAGCTGAAAGTAGGCAAAATGTCATGGTGTCGTGGATGTCAGAAAAGAGTATAAAGAAAAGCAATCCAAAATTAGGATCGAAAATTTGTAAAGGTGACAGATGGCGGCTACTCCCAGGTACTCCGGTGAGAATGGGTCAGGTATGAAATATTGACGAATCTCTTCTTTGCCAAGCGACTTCTCGAAGTTAGAAAAGATTTCGGTTTTGTTTAGGCCTCATCAACCGCCTGCTAGCCATCCACTGTTTTGGTCAAAAATGTGTCATGTTTGGCTTTGGTGGAATTTGGAGCACCATCTCCTGAAGAATTCCCTCATATTAATCATTCCGCTCAGGCTCACCAACAATTCTTCCGGAGTTGCTTGAAGACACACCCCAGGCAGAAGTCGTGTGAACGATTCTCTTCGGTCTATAGGGTGGACCCCTAGGGAGCAATCACAGATGTAGGAATTCCCGTAGACGGAGATCACCTAGCGAGAGCGCTAGGGCCTACTAAAGTAAGCTGCTGAAGCTGTAGGCTTTTTCTTTTATCACATTGTTGTCTGGCACCCTCTCATCTGTTGCTTCTCTCACCTCATGCTCTCCTCTACGTACTTAGTCTTTCGTTGCTTTAGCAACGCTAAACATCCACTCAGAACGCTCAGCTTTAGCTGATTACGAAGGTGGGCGAACCCCAACCTGAGCGTTCTAGACGGATTCTTCTCCTTTTTTCTTGATTGCCGCCCATTTCGCACCAATACCTCCGTATTCGTGTGCAAGAATCACACCAATTCGATCTGGAGCATGCCTTTATTCGGTACCGCTATCCTTTGAACCCCGCAGGTAGGCTTATTGCGCAAGACACAATAACCTTTCAAATGATATGTTGGACGACACTCGCGTGGCGCATCCTGTGAGAAGCGTTTATGAACGAAGGGCGTTTTTAAAGTCAACAAGAAAGACTGTGGAAAATGCATACGAAATGTTCAGTACCATGACATGTTTCAAGCGCCCTCCTGTGTTCTGGTAACATTCTATTTCGTAATACAATTTCTATAATGTTTTAAATTCTGAGTGGACCCGCCCGACTGTTCTCGTCCTTTTCCCATTAAGGTATTCGTCGTTGACGCTACCGCTTTTATTCGCGCCCTTCATGCCCTAGCATTGTGATTGATCCTTCATTGAACATAACTGTTAACACTGCAATTATTAGGATTTTCTAATAGATACTGCAACATTTCAATCTCATTGAGACGCTCAGCTTGAAGGAGATTTTTGCCAGGGATGCATTCTTCCTTTTTCACTTTCTGCGAATCGTCAATTTTTTGGACTATGTTGTCAGTTCTTTTAGGAAACCACGCTTTATGGCTGCTGTCAAGCTGTCGCAATTCGAAAATATGTTACGAATCCTGTCTGTGTGAACGGCTCGGACTACATCAGCTCAAGGGAAGCAGGGAGTAGTGAGAACATCGTACTATGATCATGTAACTACTGGCACATTGAGATTCTGACGACTAGAATGTCTCTCACTGTCTATGTCTCTTTGCATTTTGAGGAGAGGGTGCAGAGTTTTCCTGAAGAATCCTGTTGTCTGGAATGGTGGCTTGAGAATTATGACCTTTTCTCGGCAATTTGGGTCCGTGGCTCTATCACTGAAATCGACGTCGATCGCTCCCTATTTAGGATAAGTCGTGCATTCCACTTCAGCTCAGAGTAGGGTC
>KZ345077.1:272638-288457 GCA_002352805.1 Teladorsagia circumcincta | reverse complement strand
GGAAACATTGGCAATGGCTTTCGCTTCTTAATGATAGCCGTTTTGAACTGTGTAACGTCTTCTTTCTTTCAGCAATGGATATCGATAGTCGTCTGGAGGCGACCAAAGAGGACTCCGCTACGGTGGCGAGTAACAGCTTGAGTGATTTCACGACGTCCATTGGAGTTTTATTCACAAAGGTTTGTGTGAGGTGAATCAGACGTCATTTTCACATTTGCTTGGCTTGTTTTTGTGCTGTCATTGCCTTAGAGGCAGAGAGTACGTTAAGTTTGTTAGCGGTCAAAAATGAAGGTGACATGTTAAGGGGTGCAGCAGTGAAGGAGAAACCAAGCGAATGACCCTGCGTAGTAATATGATGCGTTATTTCATTCCTTATTTCAAGTTCTTGACTGTGTCCCTTCATTGTTGCCGTAGATGCCGTTTCCTTCAATCCTTCGGCAAGGCTCCGAGCTCTGATTGTGGAGTTCAAAGACAGCCGGTAGGACCGCCGTTGGGGGGGGGTAGCAAATCCCGCATCTTAAGCGAATGTTGGCTCGTTGATACTTCGATAGCGTTTTGTTGGGGGCGAAGGGTTTTAGGCATATCTAGCTCGCTTTCCATTCCTGTAAGAATGTTTCTCCAGTTCTTCTAGCAAAATGTCGAACTATTTCGTTCAATTTCTTCTAAAGGAATGTCGAAGGTCATTTGAATAAGTACCGCTCAAATGCGGAAAAAATTTGGATGAAACTTAGGTGTTCTGTCCACATTTGGAGCGTAGGTTGACCTAGTGAAAAGAGGAGCATTCCATGGTTGTTGAGCTGAGTGGGTCAGTCAGTTCTCCTCCCAGTGAGCAGTCCCAAGGCGCTTATTTTGTTTTAGCTATGCCCATGATGAAAAAAAAATGAACATTCCATTTACTAACCGAATACTCTTTTGTGAGAATCGCATTCACATAGCTGTATGGTTTTACTATGTGAAATACATGGGGTCGGGTGTCTCGTGGTTGGGAATAGGGGAAGAGTCCAGACATACAGAGTTTTGGGGACCCATCCCCTAGTGACCGATTTCAGACTTTGCGGCGGGCCCTGTTTTGCACAAGTTTCGGGAGCGACGCTGTGCAAAACAGGGCCCGTCGCAAAGTCTGACATCGGCCAGTTGGGGCTTGCTGCACCTGGCCCATGAACTCTTGGAGGGATATAATTAGATACTCCAAGGGAGGTTTTTCAGGACATGGAGCGCTCTTCCAAAATGGTTTCCTGCACTTTGTAGAGGCTCATGCGTGGAACACAAAACTATGGTCCGTTTTTCCTGAACGCTTCTTCTAGGAATGTCGGAATGGTGGAGAAGAGATGGTCCAGAGTATGATCCTTCGTGATGACTAATTTTTGCAATTAATGGTTGGCGCCTCTAAATGGTGTCCAAATGGCACCAGCATCGATTAGCATGTCATCCTCGTAATTTGGTGACCTTTATGGTTCAAGCATACATTGCAAAAACTTGTCACCGCAGGGGATTGAACTTTGGACCATTCTTTCACCACTTTTTTGAGGTTCCTAGAAGCGTTCAGGAAAAATGGACAGTAGTGTTATGTTCCTCGCATGAACCTTTACATTATGCAAGATACCAGATGGGAAAGGTGCTCCTTGACCTGAAAGACTCTTCATGTTAGACAGCCCGTCCTTCTGATTGGCAGTTGGCCTTTTTGGGTCCCAACTTCTCCACTTACAACCAACTGTAGCGGGATATATGAAAGCTAAGCACTTCACTTTTTGGAATGTGCTTCCATTCATCGCATCTCTTTGTTGAAAGTACGGCAAAGGAGTACAAAAAAGCACTAGTAAGGGAAGTAACAAATTTTCGAAATAGTAATTAGTATAGCTAGTGCTAAACCCATAAGCTCAACAAGTGCACCACTCGAATTCGTTCTTTTGCCGGGTTCTTTCTGACCATATTTTAATGCTTTTGTTCGTTTTTAGGTGAGCCCATCCATTCTGGACTCAGTTGGAGAGTATCCATGTCTCCTTGTCGACTACTATCTTCATCATTGCCTTGAAAAAAGCAAATCGACAGGTGGAGTCACAAAGGACGTTATTTTATATTCGACGGTGATAAAAAGGATTCTTACAATTATACAGTAAGCAAGTTTTTTTTATGACGTTCTTTCTCTACTCAAAAATAATCCACGGATGATACAAATTCTTTCAACTTCCTCTTGGGACTGCCGAGGGCAGCCTCTAGACTTCGCATAAGACTTGCTTACCGTGGGAATGGTGGTAACATTGCTCATGTGCTGCGCCAGGCCAGCGTTGTTTTTGCTTTTTCATCCTAGATCAACTGCAGTGATTAGTATCATGGGCCAAATCACAACACCTACATACAACTAGCAGAAGGAAGAATATGCGATTCACAAATTCATTTAGATGATGTACTGTACTCAATTTCGAATGCTTACGTTGATAGTTGCATTGCGAATGTTTCAGTCTTGATGTGCTTTCCCTTCCTTCTCTTTCCGTCTTTTTCTCTTCACAGGTATCTGACGCAACCTGCTTCCAGCACCGAACTCAGACGCTGAGGCGCGTCTATTTTGCTCAAAACGCGCGATTCGCTGTTCTTACAAGCGAGGGTGCTGCCTCATAGCGAAATTTTCACTACGTGGAAATGTTACAGCTTCCAAACTAATTGAAGGGTGCGAGCCATTCATAATCACGAAGCGCTGGAGAAAAATGACACAAAATCCTATTAGAAAGGCTTACTTCTGGGTTCAGTTCCGGTCGAATTGAGAGAACAGCCTCATTTCATACTTTTTAGAGATTATTCGTACAGTTTAAAAGCTGAAACCCAACAGCTTGTTATCGACTATGTCTTCCGATCGTGGGACTTCACCGCTGAAGTTGTTTGTCATGAAGCTGTCGATATTTTCTCAATGCTTTTATCGAATCATAACCTGCAATGTGCGAATTGCAAGATGAGGTAGATAGTTTGCTCTGTTGTATTGCACCGCTTTTCTTTACACTTTACCTAACTAATTTCTTTAGTTGTATATTTTGTTATTGACTTTGTTTTCCGTTGCTTCGTGAGTTGTCATTCCTGAAGACGTGGCCGCGTCGGAAGCGGACGAGAGCAAGCTCGTCAGTATCACACCATAAGTTAAGAATCGGGGCGGGAGAGCATGATCATATTAGAGTGTAAGGCTCTCTGCTCTCTAGCCTGCTCTCGTTCGCATCCTCCGCGGCCACGCCATCAGGTTTGAAAAAAGCCATGCACACTGGATGAGAACTCTGGATGCCATGGTTTTAGGTTCGCCCATGACGCAACCCTGTCTCCTCCACTCTTAGATAGCATTGAATAGGGGCGCGTCCTGGGGCCGTATCCTATTCCCCCAGGGGGGGACGAAATCCTCTTTGAACCTTTCTGTTTCTTTACCGATATTGCCCAAAGAAAAGGTTTATTTCTGTTGTATGTGCGTGTAAAAGTAATGTGCTGGAAGTAGAGAAGGCTTATCATGGACAGAAATGAATCTAAAGAGATCTTTTGTTCTTTTAGCCCGGGGTAACGAAAGGTTACGGCCTGTGAGTGTGGATTGCTAAAACAGAACGCTTTTCGCAGTGCAGAACTCTCGTCACTGCGGAAACCCCAACGACCCGCGAAAAGCGAAAAAGCCGCGTTCTGTCCTGACGACCCACACCCACGTGTCCTTCGTGAATGGGTGGGAGAGGGAGGGGTACGGGGAAGGGTAGCATATCACCTTCTGTGTACGAGATGTGTAGAGTTGTTCGTATCATTTATGTTCCGAGTTTATATTAGAGGAAAATCAAAAAGAGGAATGATGAGAGGTTAAAAAATAAATGAAACAAGCAAATGGAGCTGGCCGATGGAGAACAGTGTGGTAGAGAAATCTCAGAAGGGCCACTAAGATGACAGCTCTCATTCACTGATTGAAATATTCCAACGATATTCCACAATTCATGATTTTTTCTTTATCGCTTATTTGAATTTTTCCATTGCAGAAAAGGTTGTGAATGGACTGACACACTTGCAATGCAAATACTCCAAGGTGAATCGGAATGTCGCTCGAAGTACAAATGTTTTGTGAGTAAATCATTTATTACTACTCATGTTTAATAAATTTAACCTTTTTACCCACGTTTTCAAACTTGTTGGTTCAGCTTATTGTTCTTCGATCTCATGCCACTTACACGAAGTTCATGGACGAATCCCTGCTTAGAAAACTTTATTCTCTAATAGGCAATCCCACATTGTCTGTTGTGGTACGTTTCGGCTTGCTTTCGATTATCTCCAGCTATGTTGATGCGAGATTTTTGTTTCACAAATGTGAGAGCGAATGGATGGAACGTAGACGTATGAGGATTATACATCGATGATCCTCTTGTGCCAAAAGAACTTCTTAAAGATGGAGTTTAGTTGAATAAATTGCTGGGAAGCAGTGCACATGCCTTGTCGTCCACTATAACTCTCCATAACCTCGTCTCCTTATCACTTTTAGATAAGCGACATTTTGATATTTGACCTTGTGGAAACTCCGGACCGATGGCATACCCATGCGTCTCTCACTTTGTCATGCTTATCTTCTGGATTAAGTGACGTCAAAAATGCTGTAAAGGTGGGTTCGGTCTTTGACGTTTGACGTGCTCTTCTACTCCTGATTGTTAAGTATTTAGGATCGCTTGTTACCTAAATTAATTCGGACAAAGCTTCTTAAAGAAGAATTCTTACCATTACTAATAGAAGATATGAAAGGTGTGTTTTTTTGATTCCAGACAGTTCTGTTCGTTGTATTTTTATTGCCAGAGCTTTTTTAATCTGACTAAAAGCCCAAATATGTCGCGCCTTCTTTCTCATGGTTGATCCTACATCTAACGGATCTTTGTTTTCCGATCTCTGCTTCGGTACTGGATGGAATACATATGAGCCACCTGATCAGTGGTTTCTGAAGCTTTCTTGGAAATGAATCAACGTTTTTTCTGTTCCACTTCGAAATTAGCACATTGACGACAGTGTGACGCGCTTGCGCGTCCCATTTTGCTCACTACTTTGGACATTGTGGCGCGGTTGCGCGTCCCACTCATGTCATCACTCTTCCTTGCGCTTTCACGGCTTCCTTCCAATTTTCTGCGGTCATTCTATGGATCACACCACAGCATAACTGTAAACGAAATGAATCCTGGGATCAAATATGCGTCTGTTTAGCAGAGGTTTACTGAGCGTTCAAAATTGATGACTCGGTCCATTCCTCCTTTTCTTCTTGTTCTTGTGACCATGTTACGAAAAAGTGCAAATGCAAACCTAGTTGGATAAAAATATATGTTTTCCTGGTATAACCGTGTCAAGTACTTTTGACGTCTATACAGTGAAAAGAGTAAAGTTTGCTTTTTCATTACCATTAAACGTTATTTTGATCGGAATTGCACCACGGTTAACATCCACGCGTTGAATTTCGCAGAAAAGGTCTTGTACCATTCACGTTTTCATGGTTATCTATCAAAATTTACGGATGCAGCAACGTTCGCAACCCCGTCTCACGTGGCCGAAAAGCTGAAACGGGCGCTGTCATCAACGTGTTAAGGTTAGTAATTCTCTGTGAGACTACCGCAATTCACTATCTTTACTCTCCGACTCTTGAGCTCCATGCAACTTTGCTTCTTAAGCGAGAGATTCAACAGTTCTACATACATATGCAGTCAGGAGTCTGCATGACTTCATCCTTCTGCGCCATGTAAATGTTTACATCAGTAATAGTTTCGTTCTCGTTCTTTATTTAATTCATGGTTAGTGAATTATATCAAAACATAAAACTGATTTCTATGGATGAACACAGGACTAAAACAACAGTCCCAGCCGGGTGGGAGTGGGCGGAATCGGCTGCATCCCCTCGGTTGATTCCGACCACACACTTCGAAGCTGTTCAACTCCTCTCCTGGTGGCTTGCCGCGTGAATTTTTTGTTCAGTCACACTTCTTGACTAACTGCTGAATATCTTCGAAGTGGGCGTGGTCGGAATGGGCCGAGGGGGTTGCAGCCGATTCCGACCACGCCCACCCTGCTAGGACTGTTGCTTTAACTCTTTGGGCCACCGCGTCTTCTGGTTGCCGGAGTCGCTGCATACATGAATATGTATTGGTTCAACTCATTATTCTTCTCTTTCTTGACTACTTCTTCTGGCCTTATTACTTTTATCAAATACACTTTGATTTACGGTTCCGCTTCCACTCTTTAGTGTCTGCATATGACGTCACTCTGTAACTGTGCTGTTTTGCAGCCTTTATGCGGCAGGGTTTTTATTAGAACGTGGCAGCGATTGCATTCGATTTTGAGAAGGAAGAAGGGAATTTCTACCCAAAATGGGATAGAGGATATGCGCCAGAAACTTATCGCGATCTTGAGTCCCTCGCCTTTGAGGTGTGATCTTGAAATCGCTGCATCTGATTCTGAGTTTACTGAACTATAAATTCTCCCATTATTGTAGCTTCATGTTCTCCGTGGAAGTACCATCTGACACTATTCTTGCTTCAGGAAATTCGCTTCAATTCCACTGCCTTGATTCCTTATTGTCTGTAGCACGCTTCCTGATAATATCGCATAAGAAATGTGATTCGTACAAGTTCTGGAACGACTATGTGCCGCTTGACACAATGCGCTATGCTGTCTTACACTGTAATGTGCAGGTTAGAAACCTTTTTATGTGGCCTTACCATGATTTCCTATACGAAAGCTGTCTTCTATATAAAAATTACTTCGTTTTTGCACTTTCCTCTAACTCACATGTACGCTAGGTTCGATTGGCGGCATGGATACTACTCTGTGAGCACCCTCAACGAACACATGCTTTTACCGTTGATGATCTACAGCTTATTAGAGCTTTTTTAATGACAAACATGACCGAACAAGCACCAGCTATACGACAGAAAATCCTTTCTGGGCTGAAAAAGGTTTTTTTCTCAGTGTTTGCACAGATTTGCTGCTCCTTATTCGAACAGCTTCTCATTAAGGTTCTTTGTCGAATGGCTGAGACTAGTGAACAAATTTTGAAAGGAAAAGCTGGTGATGTTGGACAAGTTGCAAACTACAACAACTTTATCAGGTTCGATGACTTCAGTGTTCCTCAATTGTAATGTCAAGCTAGCGTCGTGCTATAACTTTCTGAGGTTCTAAAGGAATGAACATATTTGATTAGAAATTCTTCCATTCCTAGGTGAGACCATTATGCAGATGGCTGTCATTTGAGTTTGACACGTTGACGTCAACGCGCGTTTTGGGATTTTGCGCCGCGTGGGTAAATGCGCAAAATTTGGATTGGACAAAGTGTTCCCGATGATATTCGATGTGGTAAATTTAACGGAAGGTGCATTGTAAAAAATCGATGGAAATGTGTTATGGTAATGAAAAGACAAGTTTTGGTTGCTTGCGCTGTAGTGAACCTCAAAATTATTTTTGACACAGTTGCCTCACTAGAGACATGTATCTTGCTATATGTTTAGGTCTGTATTTACTCCCACTACTCTTTTTTATGAGCAAGCTTATGAGAATACAAACAAAACTAGGATTGAACCCAACTGAGTAATTCGTAGGACTTGAAAAACCTTGGCTAAAGTGAAGCATATTCATCCATTTGGTAAGCCTTGCCGTGATCAGTTATAATATGGTGGGATCTATACAATAAATGCAAAAAATTGGAAAATAAGCAGCGCATACGTGAAAAAATAAACTATTTGGGTGTGAAGCGCATGCGCTGCAGGTGACAAGAACGAAAGTTCCGCACGCCAGACAACGCAAGCACCGTAACCTAGGCGTGACCTTAATGGGTACGTAGCGCTGCGTGCGTTGCGGACGCCACACTTTAGGTGCCGATCCTCGATTGAAGAAGTCCTGTCACCATCATTCGACGGATTTACATGGTTTTGTGACTGGTTTCGCTGTGTATAGAACACTACTAATGGGGCACAAAATCAAGGAAATGTGTTCTGCGATGGTGTGCGCGCCAAAGTATTTGTGTGTTTCCTATATGATTGGTGTTAGACATTTATGAAGAAACAAGCGCAATCAAAAAAAAATTTGTTTTTATTATTTTTAATGTCCAGTTAAACAACTATCACAATCACTGTTAGAGTTGTAAATCTAGAAGCAGTGCGCAGAATGGTACAAGAGTGGGGTATTGATTAAACGTTTGAGAAGGTCTGAGAAATACTGATCACCTACATATTTCAGTGGATAGCAGTCACTTACTCCCAGAAAAACTTGTCTCAAAATTGAGCACAAGCGTATTATCAGCAACCATTATGTGTCCTTCAACATCTGCTTGCAAGAGAATTCCTACAAGAAATGCACCAAGTCCTTTTGTATCCACTTGCGAATGCGAAACTTTCTCAGATTCCCAGAAATAATTTTGTTCCTTCGAAGCCCAGACTTCCGTTGTGCCTTGCACCAATTCACCACTTCATTTGTTCGATGTAGCCAGTCAGTGAAGATCACCGTAAACGAACCATATGAATACAAACTCTTTACAGACGGTTTTCGTTTCAGACCAATGAATTTTGTTCTATGAGTGTTATGCCAATTCCCTGATTATGTGCCCCACTGGAAATGCTCCATACACAACAAAATTAATTGTAAGTCCGCGCAATTTCATTGCGTGAAGGTGATAGAATACGGGGTTGGTTCTTCTGTCGAGGGTCGGCACCTAAAGTGTGGTGTCTGCAACGCACGCAGTGCTACGTACACATTAAGGTCACGCCTGGGTTACGGTGCTTGCGTTGTCTGGCGTGCGGAACTTTCGTTCTTGTCTGCAGGTGTTATCTATAAGTACATTGAGGGTGTGCAACGCGTGTTGCGCGCGGCGCCTTTGGCCGTTTGCCAACCGGCGCCAGTCAAGTGAATTTGAGCGCAGAGTTGTAGTCAAGGGTTAATGCCAACTTTTCACGACCTGTGGCTGCGTTTTATGTTTGTGAGCTTCCGCAAAACTCCTCATCGACTACCCGTACAAGGTTTAGGCTGTAGGTGTCACACCATGCTGTGTTTCTAGTAACATTTTCAGTTTCCTGAGCATATCAGTCCTCTTTGGCGACTTCAGCACTTCGACCGTAGCAGTTTGGATTCCACATTACTTCTAGGTGTTATGGTTGATTACTGCTTAAAGTTAAGAATACTTGTCTCAGAGTGCATGAGTACAATACCAAGCAGGAATGGGCGCATGCAAGAGTATTTCTAGTATAAAATGATGAGCATTTATATTTGATATATGTTTAAGAGTTGATCGTTAGGTGGTTGTGAGTCGTTAAGGCAAGCCGATTTCTGGGAAGGAAGAACTTGGGGAAATGGAAATGCCTACCCTCCTGGAGTTCCCTCTTTCCTAAGGTTTAGTCATAACAAACGGAACAACTCCGGGGTGGGTAAGCATATTATTTGGGAGAGGTAAGTAATGTCAGAAATTGGCGCCCCCACTCGAGAATCAGCGCTGCCCACACAAATTGGTGATGAATCCGATTGAAACTGTTAACTGCCTTGATTAGGCATAGTAGGCGTTGCATACATCTATGAAAAAGTCCAAAAAGTAATCTTGGTCACGAATAATAGGAGATTTGCCTCAGCTAGAAAATTTGTTGTGCGCTGCCGAAAAATTCACGTTTCCCTCCATAAAGCCTTCGAACCAATTAGAGCTATTGCGATGGCAGTGAGTTGAAGAGATTGGGCGGATGGATAATAACAAAACAACCCTCAGATGGTTTGAGTAGTAAAGTAGGTGTCACGGATGTGACGGTATGTCTACGGGATCAGTGGTCGAAGATAACGGGGCACTCTAGCAATTGCTTATAGAACGCACTTTCGACGTGAAAATGGAGGCTTCACGATAACTCAGTTCGTGATAGCCACTATTTTACTCGAAAGTGGTCAGAAATGAGAGAGTGAAACATTTCGCCTTGTAGATTGGAGTCAAAATCTACCCACACCACCACCAACACATGTGCATTGGTGGGACGTGCCCGGAATAGAAAGAAGTAGTTGTAGGGAATACTCGTCAGTGGCTGTCGCAGAGTGACAGTAGGGTACAGGTAGCTCACTTTCAGCTAGAATCGAATGAGCATACAAGGTCAGACTTGTCGAAAAATCAGCCGGTTGCTTTGCAACCCTAATGTCGTGCTCTAATGTGGGACGCGCGCGCGACACGCGTCGCACGACATCTGGTTTTTATAGATGCGGCCTGCGCTGCACACGGGGCCGTATGCTGAATGTTGGGTAGGGGCCTGGGTCCCCGACCCAACATTCAGCATACGGCCCACAGTCTCACACAGTGCTCAAGGTGTGCAGCACATGCGCATCACAATGTCGTCAACTTGTTAAATGTGCTGAAGGCGATACTATTCCGCTCACATACGGACCTAGGTGTGAATTGCATGACTAGTAAATAAAAAAACATCCGAAAGTCCTGAAGTAAAAAAAAATCTCCGAAAGTCCTGACGTCGAAAACCTCTTCTTCTGGGGTCGCAGTGTCACGACGAAGAAACGCTGTGCTCCTGGGAGTAGAAGTTAGAACAGAAGAGAGAGTATAGCGGACGGGGGATGCAGGTACCCAAATAGACCGTTCTCTCTGAATGGCGGAAGCCCCTGACATCACAATTGACAAGGATTTGTCGAGCTACCTCCCTTTCGGATGTGTTGTGACCTGACAGTACTTATTTCACCCTTGGTTAACATCCCATCAACCTTACTTGTGAAACGTTAACCCTTCTATGGATCTCGGCCGTACGTGATAGAAGTCACTCAATTTTATTGGTATCTATCGTCCATGTATAGTTGAACATATTACTCTAGGGATATCTTATCATTATCGTTTGAATCGCTGTCGCTTGGAGCCAACTTTTGCCGACGCATCATGGCCTTATCCATCTTACAGTGCTTTTATGTGGAGGACATAATGCGGCCTCACGGAAAAAGTAAGCAATTCGGCGTATTGTAAAATATCTTTTCCATCAGCGGAATTCGTGACTGTAGTCTTTTACTTTACAATTCTTGCCCAACCTGTAGCATCGATCAGTGAAATTCGAGTACTTAACGGCTCTATTTCAGCCATGTTCCTTGATCAGCTTGATTTGCCCAGCACTATAACACCTCGTCGATTCGCAGCCTTAATTTCTTGTCTCGATGATTCTTTCCAGTTATGTCAGATTACGGCTCTCAATATTCTCAAAAATCTCCCGCTTGTGGAAAGCTTCGTAAGTAATTGTTTTCATACCGTTAGAATTTTCTTCCGTGATTTTAGTTTGGGGTTATTATAAGTTTGGAGGATTGTTTGCTGGCGGATGGATAAGGAGATATATCGGTTATTTCCCTTTTTTGAGGACTTCGACGCTTTCAAGCTTGAAACTATCGACATGATGAGATCCATTCGCTCTCACAATACTTTGGCAACCGGATACAGAGTGCAGGTGGGTCGACTATTGCATTAAGGCCATCATGAGCATCTTGTCAATTTGTGATGTTGACTTGGTGTCACTAAATTGCTCTGGTTCGATTGCTTCTGCTTTTAATTCTGAATGGGTTTCACTCTAACAGGGTGGGCACATAATAAAAAATTTTGTACTAAACTCGAAAAAATCCGAATCTGACGGGTAAACCATCATTTCAACTCTTATTGGGACATTCTATCAAGGAACCATATCAGCGCTCACAATCGAATCTGCCTCCAACAGATTTAGGGCTTGAGTCGCTCGGGGGAGGCATCCATCGTTTCGCGCGGGCAGGTGTTTTCAAATTCTTGGACCCTTCCAGGAGCGCCTTGTGGAGATTCCTATTTCCGAGCGGCTCTTATAGACCTCGCATTTCTACACTCTCCATTTCATTCCAAAGGACACTTCATTCAGGTGTTTAATGAGAGCGCGAAAGTCATAAAATGCTGCAGTACATATTTAACAGTTGCGAATACAAGCTGGGGAAATATAGAAGTGGTTTCGCGGGCACGCGTCATTCCAGTAGTTGACAGCCACTCTGCATGCCTCCGGAGGCGTATGCTGTGTAGGTGGGAATGCGCATTGATATCGAACTTCTCTATCATAATTTGCGTGCGGCTGTGTGCTAGAATATTAATTCTACTAACAAAACTTGATTGAAACTTGAGCTTTTCTAGCAGTGTTTTGTTTTTGCTTTCTTCCATGAATTGTGTTCATTTCAACGTCTTTTTCTCTCTTCCTCATTAAAGAGCACAGAGGGAGGATGATTCTTCTAGTCTGGCTTCCGTCTATGGGCTTGTGCAAAACCTGAGTCAAACTGCTTGATTGTTCTTCCGCCTTCCATATATTTAACACGTTGATGACAGGCTGACGCGCATGCGTCAGAATTTTGAGGCCGCAGTGGACGTTCTGACGCGCATGCGCGTCGGTATGTTGGTACCGGTTTTTTCAGCAAATGCCGAACTTCTCTCCAATTCTTTTGTGCTCATTCTATACACCATACATTAACAAACATTATAACCACGTGGCTCTCAGAATGGTCGAATATTCTTTAGTTTGGCAGAGACTTTCCAAACCTTACAGGAATCTCTGCTCGGCTCATCCTTGTTTTCTTTTCATTAATGTAAACATGTTAATAAAAAAATAGTAACAGTGAATAGAAACCTATTCGTATGAGAGGGTATGTGTTTTTGCTGAAACAAACACGTCGAAATTAATTTTGAAAACATTAGAGTGAAAGTGAGCAAAATTTGCCTTTCCGTTGCCTTAAAAAGCCATTTTGGTCATTTCACTATTATTACTCCCGATGAGTTAGACATATCGAACATTATCGAAAACACTTGGTCGCATCCGAGTATTGCGTAATTACAGCTCAAAATTCATAGAATAGATACGAGGCAGCGGCGCTAGCAAAATCGCTGTTGTCCCACGAGGTGCAAAAGCCCAAAACGCGCGATGTCGTCGACGTGTTAAGTCCATTTTTTTACTCAAATCCCATTATTTTCTTTGGTGTCTACTACGATCGTGAGCGCGTCTTCCAATGAAAGAAGAAAACTTAGTGGTAAAAGAAATCAAGTTATTTCAGTTTTATGTAAACTGTCACCCAACATCGGTAAGAGAGCTACTGGAATATCTGGTTGATGTTTGTGAAACAAATACCAAGGCAGCTCAGGAGAACTTGGTGAGTTTTCTCGAAGCTCCGAATGCAAAATTCCTTTTCGCTGTTCTTTAAATCTTCTTTCATTCTCTTTCAGTTAAACATAACCTGCAATTCTATCCACCCTTGGATGAACGCAATTGAAATTCTCTTAGGAAACACGGATTTCTCTAAAATGGAGTGAGTCTCGTGTCGTTCATTCCCAAATCTAATGGTGGAAAATGGGCATATCAGCGTTCAAACAGTCTCAGCTAAGCTGGGACAGAACTTTGTTGGAAATTTCGTCTCTGCGTTCATTGCGTTCCAAAATGGTCTAATGAAGAGCTCCACGTACCGAGAGATAACCTTGTTTGTGGGGAGTCGATCTATACTCTAATGAACGTAGCTAAAAACAATACTCAGCTCATATCTAAATCGCGAAGGCATTTTTCAAGATATCGACTCATTATTCGTAAGGCCTATCACCCGAGAGGAACACACTTCTCTGTCACCGGTCCCTCTATTCTGAGAGATTACGCATTCCTTTCAGCTTGGAGGTTCATGAATGGTGGATACCGTTTTTACAGCAACGCATAATTCCGCTCTGCTTTGATGTAGCAGCAGTGGTGAGTTGATTTCTTTGATTTGCGATATTTACTGGAATGGAAGAGTTTAGCACGAAGTAGGTTTGATGTGTAATGCTGCAGTCAATAGAAAGCAAGTCAAAATTCCAATCATGTTATCCCTTCCTATACTTCATGGCATGTAATAGAAGAACACACCTTTTCCAATACTTTAAGCCATCACATCAAATAAATTTTTACCGTAGTTAGAATATTGCAGGTCACACCTGCGGTGCATTCAATGTCACCTGAAGGCTACATCCCGGAAGAAACACTGATGAAAATGGGTGCGTATTCTTGTTAATTGATTTCCAATTATATTTTTCAATTTTGAGAAAGCCTTCGCTTAGCATTAGATGCGCATGGATCGTCCGATCGATACGTATCCAACGATTGGACAAACAGCTATTAAGGCGTTCTCAAAGACTAGATGAAGAATGAATCCTTTACAGCCGATCCCTCAACGAGTGGAAATTGTGTCCAGATGGCAGCCGAGGTGTCCCAGCTACTACTGGTCTGTTGTTGGCGTGCTCACAAACATGTGTCAGCAATTCTGGCATGGGCTGTGGTCAGGGTTAGTAAGGATATATCAAGTTCCGGGAGAAATCGCAAGACACAAGGATTCTTGCACTTCTTTTTTCATTTAGCTATGTCCACGTTCGATTCTCACCGCTGAGGATGTTCATCGCATTGGTGATTTTTACTGGCTGCAGCTTACGGAGTGCAAACACTGTGGAGCGTTTGAAACGGCTGTGGAAGGGTATGTTACAGCAATAAATTAGTTCAAAAACTCCTGTACTTTTGCTATATAACAAAACACGAAATCTTCAGCTTCTTCTCACTGTGTGCTTACCTTTGGAAAAACGATGATCCTTCTTTGCCCAAACCCGTTGAGTGGTTGCGCCAAATTCTTGATGCCTTGGATGGAAAGAAGGGTGAGCTTGATCTTATACTTCATTGGAGTTTATTTTGCACACACAGTACTGCGTGAAAACAGCTACTGCCAAGGGCATGTAGTGGTTATTCGAGCAAATCCTCTCTTAATATGTAGCATATCGTCAGATCTCCAAAACCTGTGCTCTACTCGACGTAGCGCCGGTGTGCCTCATCTCGTCACTACCATTCTAGCGACTGAGCCACCTGGACATCCTAGTCAATCACTGAAAGTTGCCATGATGTCTCTTCTCGAAATGAGCCACAAACCTGTCACTTATCGGTGGGCAACCTCTGTGATACTATTGAAAAGAATTCCCAGTTTTGCATCTGTCATATTTAGTGTTCACTCACTCAATGTCCTGAAGGCAATATTCTCATCGGCAATCGTTGGAGATCGTGTTGCTGCCGCCCTGGAAGTTGGTTTTTTTACAGTTGCATTCAACGGATTATGAATCATTTCACATACTTAACATTTATTGTTTTACGCTTGAAAATTCCTACAAAATTCAGATTAAATTGTTCATTTTTTATTATAGTCTTATCTACTGCAATTTTAGTGGGCATGTCGTGTGGCTGTTAGTGGATGTTCGGCGGCCACATGGCCAGAGCGCAATGCAGCCGCCCAGTTAGCAGCAGCACTTAGGGCACGGATCTTTGGTGTTGCTCATAAGAGTCAACGAGATCTTCATGTAGACTCAAAAAATCGTCAGAGTTCGTACGAGTTTTTCTCAAGGTAATTAAGCAGTTCAAAAATTCAAAGTCAAGTATTCTGACATGATTTGTGACTTGCAGGTTTCCTTCACTGTACAGTTATCTTTTCGAACAGCTATGCGCTTCCAAGGACGAATTCAGCGTTTATCCTATTTTAATATTTCTCACTCACCTTTTTCCGTCAAATGTTGGTATTACGGCGTTGGTTGAGGCTAATGCGGACAAACCAGCTAAAGATTTTCCATTGGCGCCTTTTATACTTGCTCTGCTACGGGTGCTTCTCTGGTGAGTTGATTGAATTTTTTGAAAATTTTCAGGTACCCTATTCGCTTGGTTAAGTCATACAGAGACCTTTTTAGGTGTCGAGCAGAAAAATTACGAAAACTGACTGTTGCTGCCTTGACAGCTATCGCTACTCCAAAGGTAAACTAACAATTCTCAGTGCTGGATTAAGGGGTGATTGCAGTGAGGGGCA
>KZ345077.1:230499-241161 GCA_002352805.1 Teladorsagia circumcincta | reverse complement strand
CCAATTAAGCGAGGGTATGCCACTGGCAAGCCTGCCGAAGTGCGAGCCAGAGGTGTGAAGTAGGCAAAAGTGTGAATCTTGGACTAAAGTCCTTCACCCGCGCAGCGGCAGTGGTCGGGACTCGCTCTCAAAAGATCATAGGATCGGTCCCTTGTCGTATTTACTGCTTCCCATTCTTTAGAGATACAGCCAAACGGCTTTCGCTAGCCTACTTGACTGAATTCCTGAAAAATGCAAAAAAGTAATTACGGCAAGGAACCGACCCATCAACACTTGATTGCGAGCCCCGACCACTGGCCTTGCGCTGTCTTGCTCATAACTCCATTCAGAGAATCGTTAGCAATTCGGACGAATTTGGGATCTCATTCGAAGGTGCATATAGACACATGTATTTCTTCGTGAATGGCCATGGCGACCTGAAAGCCTTTCTTTGTGAGACCCCTTGCCTTTCCTAGTCTTCTGTGTAAACCAATGGGAACAAGCTATCCGAAAGAAGAGCTAGGTATTATCCGGAACACTACCTTACATTCGTGCTATTCCTTTGATCCCTTCTGGAGGAGGTGACAAAACCACGGGTTTAACCTCTCGCTCAGTTATTGCTTTTTTTTCCTTTTTTGAACGATGTATTTCATGAAATTTTTGAATCGATTTTGTTTTCTAATTTACCCGTCATTCACCTCTACTGATCTGTAACTTGTAGGCTTAGCTAGTTCAAAAATCGGTGAATAGTCCTGAACTGACGACGAGCCGATTTTATTCATTGCGAGAGTATAACCGCACCTCAGAACTAAGAAAGGAGCTGAATCTCATGGTCAGCTATAAAAGCCAAGAATAGCTCACCAATCGCTGTTCCGGAGTCGTAGACAAGTTTTTCAGTGGTCAATTGCATTGATGGCTTGCTGTGTAATAGAGCGAAGGATCAGAGCCTTGCGCCCTCATCGAAATTGATCCCCCTACTACACACACACTCACCTCACCAGAAACGTCCAGGCTAACCGCTTGTGGTTACCTATCGACCTCAGTATTGATGAGTTTCGCGTTGCATCATGTGTTGTTAGGGCCATGGTTATGCTATTGGACCCTAGTAGAGCAACATATTCGGGAATATTTTCCAACTACGTAATATTCTTATATGATATGCAGTGATTTCTGAATTTCGCAAAATTTTCTAGCACCAAATGACTGTGATTGATTTATTATTGGGTTTTCACCCTTCATTTTTCACTAATTTCTGCTTGTCCGAATTGATTACAATTGAATTGATCTGTTCATCGATTGGTAACTATTGACTTAAGAGTTTGCGTATTCGATTATCGGCTTGGTCGTTCTGAACCGCTTTCATGAATATTCAAAGAAAACGCGAAATTAGCATGAGCCATAGGAATCACGTCATTGTCCAACTCGCTTCATTTGTTCCAGTACTCTGCGAATGAAAGCCACGAAAAAGGCTCATATCTCCAGTTACTGCTTCCTCTTTACTTTGACTACTTTTCCAGCTCATTCATTCCTCTTCGATGACTAGATGCAAACAAGTGAATATAGTGAAGGATTATGGCTTAGTGACTCCTCTGTTGAAAAAAAAAACTAGACAAAATTTCTATTTTCTTTTTTTTAATTGAGATTTTCAATAAATTCATACAGTTGGACTACGGATCACCCTTCGGAAAATGCAAAACAGACCGGCGCTAATTCCACCATTAGTTTCGCTTCCAGTACCAGATGCGTTTCATTTGCTTTTCCTGGAACGCGGCTTCGGCTGTTTGGGCTTGCGGAGTATGCTACTTTTGGACGAAGAATTGCTGAGCAGTTTTCGAAAAAGTGCTCACAGCGTAGTACATTTCAGAGCGCCTATGCCTCCTCGAGTACAAAGCTTTACTGAAAAAGAACATTTTGCATTCCGAAATGGCTCGTCAACTTGTTTCATCACTTAGAATTTTACAAATGTCGGCTTTTAAATGCTAAACTGCGAACTCTATGCAGAAAGTGCATTATAGTAAGGATGGATTTCCTATGGATTCTTCCGATATTTGTGTCCCATAATACTTCAGCAATTATAATTAGGTCAAGTGTCACTATCCGCAACCTCAGCTTTTTTCAAAATCCCAACATAGGTTTGTGCGTTTTGCTCTGGCTAAAAGTCACACTGCGAAAGCTCAGTGGATTAGAATGGCTCACCGCAGTTTATGACCCGATCCGAAGGCATTTCTCCTCTTTAGGACATCTGATTGTACTCTTTCATACCACCTAATGACTGAATTTCAACGGTTTTTATTGTTCATGATGCATTTTTCCGCTGCACGAAGTGCTGTCCGTAAGAAAGCTTTCTCGAGCTGGTTTACTCTTTTTCCTTTCAATCAGCTTGGTGAATCGCATTTGAAAAACAATAACGGTAAATCGTAGTCAAACGATTTCAAAGAGAATGTTCTACTTCATTGTTATGCCAATGTGGTCTTTTATGGAAGTGCTCACGAACGTCCGTAACCTTGAACAGTGATATCCTAGTAGTGTTGGTATCATATTTCCTGAGGGACGACCACATAATCGATTCAGCGGCTGGGTTATTCTGACCCTGTTACAGTTGATGGGAGCGGATACATACATAAATGATGCATTTTGACGCGTGCACTACATGTTTCATAACCATCACTCATCAGTTAGAGAGATTTATAATATTTTATCGATAAAATCTTGATTCAGGGATGTCAAAGATACCATAAATCGACCTCCAAAGTATACTATGAAAGATTAAACTATACGGAATACCATGCTTTAAATGCACCCTCTTTCAATTCAGCGTTTTTTTCCTTTCAGCCATGCTGCTTCATAAAGGGCTAAACTTATTCACTTCAATACTGCTCGAACAATCATCTTTTCTGAAGCACCTCCTGCCGTATGAATTCCACGTAGATTCTGATTTTTGAAGAGTGATTTTTGAACTCTAACTCTTCTTCTCCTTAGCCCACCTTGTACCGTTGAATCCACTCTTCTTGATAGCGTCGACTTTGTCCTATCTGGGCCACCACCTGCAGTGGCTTTGACTTCAGCGATGTCTTTCTTTATGATGTACCGCCAGCTGTTCTTTGGAGCTCCTCCTGATCATTTACATGCCTCGAAGTCGAATGCATTTCTTTTCTTGGGCAGTAGTGCTACCGATTTATTGAGCTAAAGGCGCGGGCTCAGTTTCCGCTTGGATAAGAGGGCTGCCCATACAAGGCATCCTTCTGGTGATTTTTACCTGACCAACTGCAGCGAATTACAGCACTCAATCATGCGAAAAAAAAGCCAGTTTGTTGGTTGCAGTATTTTCTCGTGTCAAGGAATCTTCATAGGTAGCAGATTTTTCCAAACGTCAGGGGTTGAATGCCATCTTCAGAGACGCATTCTCTCATTGTTTGTACTAAACGGTGTTTGTTCTTGTCAGCTGTCAGCAGTAAAATTGATAGCAGGACAAATCGCCGCTCGCAGATTTCCTGTTTAAAAATCTCGTAACAAATTGAACATGACAATAGCTCACCATTTTCTGTCTAAATGAGAGAAGATGGGTCTCATAAATTTTACCTGAAATATCACCGAAGGCAATCCCTTTTTCGAGGGCAGGTATGTTAATGTATCAAATAGTAACATAAGAGCAATCGGTATTGATCGATATTTGTTTGGGCATGCGCCATGCACTCGACGTTCATTCAGAAGCGTGGCTTTCGAATTCGTCTTTACTCCATAAAAAATTGTGGAATTCACCAGTACGCACTTCGATGTTTTTATGCTCGAAGATGATCCATGGTGCCATTAGTAGTGATGGTGAGGTTCGTCAGGATTCAGTCTCGGATCTTATCCACAGAGCATTTGTTGAAGAGGTAAGCGAACCAGCCCGTTTGGCGTTCCTGCTGGGGTCGGTATGCTGAATGCAGGGGAGGGGCTGGGATCCCCGAAGTCGATGGACTACTTTAACTTGGTTGGTAGGATATGAGAGTGTGACGGAAGTGCTGCAGCTACATCCGCAGCTCCGCCAGAAAGGCTGCTTGTTTGCCTTAGGACTGAGCCTTGGAGAAACGACCGACCTCCCTGTCTCCCAGGCTTAATCCTGAGGTAAGCGTCATATTGAGGCGGTTCGAAGGGGCGAGTAGAAGCAGTCCGTCCACCGCCGGGGATCCTACCACTTCCCCAACATTCAGCATACGGTCCCAGCAGAAACGCCAAACGGGCTGGTTTGCTTATCTCTTTGTTGAATAGCGATTTCCTTCCTTATGTGTTTACCTGCGATCTTATTTCTTTAAATAGCGCTTAATAGTTGGCCTTCCTTCGGGCATTCACCTTTTACCTTTTTGATATCCTCCGTAATGTTCTGTTGACAGCTACGAACAAAAGAGGGACACATGTGTGTGTTGCTGGACATAAACGCCTGCACTTAGCAGCTGAGTCCGCCATGCTTTTAGAGGTTCGGCGGGAGCTCAGTAAACGTTGGCGGGCAACATCTTTATATTATATTGGACCTGACGTGAGGAATCGCTCTTTAAGTAGGTGAAACTTCAGTTGGGGGGGGGGGGGCTCATATTATCGTATCTAGATATCTTATCAAGGTGACTATCCTACTTACTATAAAGCGCTTCGTCTGTCGTCTGTATGTCTGTCACAAAATTCCCCAGCTCCTGGGGATTTAATCAAAACGGTGTTACCGAAAAGCACCGTATCTAATCACAGCAAAGTTGACAGGCCCTCGTATCTCATCAACGTAATCAACATATATCTCGCCGAGGTGGTGGCCTCCGATTGCTACGATTGCTCCAATCGACACCAAATTTGCATTGGTCGGTGTTTGTTTCACTAGGAAGGTCATGGTTCTAAGTCCCTTTTTGCGCTATCTGAGTGGCATCTTTATCTGATCGCACACTGTCCTCAGAGCCTGTGCTCTGGATGTTGATAAGATATGAGGTGTTTCCGCAACTTCGTTTCGAATAGATAGTCGCTTTGGTAGGATGTGTGGATAAGATATTATGAGTCCACTCCCCCGTACTGGTGTTTCATCCTTAAAGGCAGAATTTGCGATGGAAAGGCAACTCATTTCAAATTAAGTTGGGGAAGGTGAGTGGTACCAGAAAGAAGGAAAAACCATGAGAAATGTCCAGAACCCGAGAAATGGGCCCCCCCAATTTACCCTGGATCTCTGCATTGATGCTACTTCAACGTTGTACCCTTTCCAAAAAAAGGCTCTCTCTGCTATCTAATCACTCGCTGCGTATAGATCTGCGGCGAGTGACTGGATGGTCGGTAGGCGGGGATCACCGAATGCGCCAAGAGTGCGCCATGCTAGATCGCCTAGGCCAAACCTACCGCTGCGTGGCAATCCGCACCTTCAGGAGGTCCGCCTGTTTCCCCACTAGGCAATTTTCCCCTTCTTCGACCTTCGCTCTTGTTGGGAGTCCTCCTTCAAACATAAGCTATGTCCGATATTTGATACAATCGCTGTTTCTCCTTTATAATGGCTATTACAAACCGACTACGCCAGCATGTCTTCCAAACTTTGGCGTAGCTTCAAAACTTCCTTTAACTACGAAATTTTGAGAAAATTAGGATAGATAATGCAATACATATTTGTAGCATTATCTTCTGGTGGTGACTGGTTTCTAAAAGGAAGAAGCGAAGCTCCATAGAGCTCTGCACTTTCATCAGCTAGCCATCCATGGTACCTTTTGACTCTTTTGAGCAATACGTTATCTGCTGGTTTTGTTCATATGGACCGTTCCTAATAAACTTTGGCTCCTTCCAACGTTAACCACCTCTGCGCACCAGTAGGCAGCCTTTGTAGGCTCCCTTGGGCCAGCGTCTAGGGTTCGTGTTTGGATCAGGGAGGTACACATGAAACCCACTCTTGCAATGGTAGGACCTCACCAGTCGGTTATTTTCTGGGCTCGGTGGCTAGTGGCTCTCCGAAACTACTTTCCATTCTGACTGGCACTAATTGTTGTTTATGGAGTTTCTTCTTCTTATTCGATAGCTTCTCTCTACAGGCAAATGAAGCTGAGTCAATCGGTTGTTATACAGGGTGGGCCAAAAAGAAACATTTTGTCCATGTCACACTTCGTCCCTTTTTTCTTCGAAAAGATTGCCATCGTGACGGAAGTTCCTCAGCAGAGGATTGACTGAGCGTCCTTCTATGAGAAGACTCAGGCTCTCCTTCACTGCCCTCACCGTCTAAGGAATATGACGTCATCTATCATGGTCGTTAAGCTCAAGGAGACTACCGTATTTGCTTCAACCCGAAGCTCTTACAAAATTTCTTGGGACGATTCAATGTTGGATAATTTCCTAGAGACATTGCTCTGGCTATGCAAACCCCCTCGGAAGCCGCCTTCCAGGAACCGTCGTAATGGTACACGATTCTTCGAAGACCCCATTGAGCTAGACCAGTGCGCCATGTTTTCTGAGCAAATTTTTCTGATTTCGTCCACGTAGATGGCCACTATGAAGAATTTCTTGTAGAGTGAAATATGCTCTTCAATTTTAATTTGATGGCATTCTTTTTGAATTGAACAAAGTGTGATTGATTTTTTGATTTTTTTTCGGAGTACGGGGACAGAATGTCTTTATTATTGGCCCTCGCTGTATACCCAATAATTACTTTGTATTATCCTTCTGCTGTGATTCACCAACGGTAAATAAATAAATAAATAAATAAATAAATACAGAACAAAATAAATAAATAAATAAATAAATAAATAAATAAATAAATAAATAAATAAATAAATAAATAAATAAATAAATAAATAAATAAATAAATGAATGGGATCGCAAACTCTGTTTCCTAAATACCCAAACAGTTCCTGGCTAGAGAACATTTTCTCATGACTCGTTCACGCAGGCTGTTTTTCGTTTTGTACTGTGAATTTTTCCGAGGCATTCCATAAAGTTTCTTCCGAAAACCATGGATGGCTCCAGAGCTCACTTTACGCTCTTGATGAACAAGAGTTGAGCATATCTGCTTTGATTGATCTAGTTCAGGAGTGATCCATAGATGTACCCCTCATTCCAAATTGCAGATGCAATTGAATAGCGATTGCTTGCACAGTGATTTGAGGCAGCCAGCTTACGTACCAGAAGTCGTAGTAAGGTGAACTAATGGCCCATAGTTGAAGTCCAGTCTCACATATGTTACATATATTTCGCATGTGTGCCATTCACTTGAGAAAACACTGCTGAAATAACGCGCTTCGCAGCGAGGCACAAAAGGCGACGGAAACGCTTTTTAGACTTTTACAGCCCAAGCTGCGCCTTCCCTCCCCCTCGTGTAGGCTGCGGCCACACTGTTTATTGCTAACTGCAGCATAACCAAGCTCTTGCGGGGTCAAATATGACTCAGGTCGTCCGCCATACACGCTTGATCATGCAAGTTCGCCCAAGCTGGAAGTATCACTCTAACGCACTGTATAACAAATTAGTATTGAGTATTTAATTCCACGGCTAACTATTTTTGTAATGAGCAGGTCAACTTCGCATGAAACGATCTCACACTTCGCCGAATCAGCCCAGAGTAGGCATGCAAATGACCTTATACACATGAAGGCGTTCTCTTTCGACTCCTCTGGAATTAGCCTTTATCAAATTTCTTGAACGGATTCCTGCATCGGAGTGAAGGTGAAAGCGCGTTCGAACTTTTTTGGGGACCTACATAAATTTTTTTTGGTGTGACAGTTCATACATTTTATCGCTAATAGTTGTTAGTCATCGCATAAGGGAATAAAAGCAGTTGTGTGATAGATCCCACAGTGAACAAAGAACACAGAAACACCCTATATCGATTTCTTGAAATCACACCGCTTGCCTTTCATGTGGGCGGAGTTTGTGCTTTGAATCTTATTGAATGGCCCTACCTCCCTACATCATCCCACCGTATCAGAGGAACGCCTGACCAATAAGGTACGGGTGGAGCGCAATCTCTCCCCCCTCCCACTCCCGTCTCGTAGGCCAAGGTACAATGTGTTTTGAAAGATTCTTAGCAATTTTTTGCTCTTCTTGATTTTCATACAGCCATTTAATAGCTCATAAAAGCGAGGTAAGTTCAGTTGTAACTAACCTTGTTGGCTTTCTTGGGGGCTATCTTAAAAGCAAAGGGCTGGTGTAGCCTACTAGGTAGAAAAAGCCTTCATTTCCATGATGTCGGAATGCGAACAAAGGTCGGCTCGGAAAACAAGTGGTCACTAAAAATCAATGGTAGGTGAAATTTCATGGTAGGTGAAATTGCTTCAATCGGAAGGACTCCAAGCGCGTAGTACATTCTGCGGTTTAATCGGCTCCTTGCAAGTTGCTCATTTTCCATCGTTTCGCTTTTTTGATTCATCTGACTTCTACGCATATTTTGCGATCATTGTCAAGTTCAAGTTTCGTTTCGCTCTTGAGCCTAGCTTCTCTGGAAGATTTCACATGGTGACGTGAGCGCAGATGTTTTTGACATCTAGTTTTGACCCTCTTCATTTTCTCTACGCCCCACTTTTCCATAGAACTTTCCTAACTCAATAATCCTCTGTGAGCCCGACGCTTCACGATAACGTCAGCGAAGCCCGAGGTGATGAAGTGATAACACTAAAAAATAAGTAGCGAGAAATGTTGTAAAGAATTACGAGCCCATCTAGGCGCCTGATAGCAGCTGACTTAATTGTGATGCTCACGAGCACAAACATACATCTGACGGAGATAAGCAAATGAAAAATGACTGAAGCAACCATCGAAATCTGACAGAGGGACAGGTGACGAGTGAAAGCACCTCTCTTTGGAAGAAAAAAGATCTTCATCAAATCGATGTGAATCGAGAAGCACTTTGTTGATTAGGATTCCTTTTCTATCAGGTTTTTTTTTGATTTTTTTGCACGGTTCCAAGGAAATCACCAGGAAGTACAAGTGGTAAACAACGTTGCTCCAAATTTGTTCTCGCCATCCATTTGTAAATACAGAGATCTTAAGGTGAACGTGAAAAAAATATTGGTCGTGTGTTAGATAGGTTTTCATCTTAACAGGCCTGAGACCTAGTTCTCGAATGCTTTTTGCTACATACATCGCTGTTTATCGTTTCTCCAAAAGGGTTACGTAGGGCAGAATGTTTAAGCCTGTCCTGAAAGAGCCTCTACGCTCCCTTTGGTCTTCTTCAGGTCAGTCCTTGACATCCTCAGTGACCCTACCTTGATCGTACCTGAAACCCACCTTTCTATAAAAATGTCCGCAAGCGGGAGATGAGGATGCAGTCGAGAATTTCCTCTCAGCGCTTTTTTGAAGAATGCAATGCCCATTTCAACAACTTATTTACGACCCCATCGTTGGGAATACCCTGCTCCCCCATCATAACCAAACGGACACTTTTTTTAGAATGGAAAGATAATGCGAGGAGTGGTTGTTCTATCCGGTGGGATGCTCTTCTGCGCCATGTTCGGCCCCCAACGGAGCTCACTTCTTGGTCTTTATTGCTAGCGTTTTCAAAATTTGGTACTTTGGTGATTCTCTGGTGCTCTAAAAAGGTTGCTGATACATTTTTTCACCTCATCGTGTGTTCTGAAATGTCACACATTCGAGTAGCAAAAGAACGGTCTTCAGGTTCCATTCATATTCTGGAGCTTTCCTCAGAAAGCTGTCACGCGGACGATCTTCTGCGAAATTATTTGCCACTCCATGCGATCGTTGATAATCCTATTTCTTCTTGTTCTTTCATTCTATTTCACTGAGACTGACTGACGTTAAGTTGCTGATATCACATGTGGTCAAAAAACAAGTGCTAATCAACTGCCAATCGCCCATAGCCATAAAGAAGGTCATCCCATTTTTTGAAAAAAAGCGGTACTATCTCCTGGAGAGCGTTACTCTGCAGGGGCTAAGCCGTTTTATCACCTTCTGTTCTTCTTACCTTCCTCATTGTTCGTTTGGATGTCCGTTTTCCCAAAGGCCGTACGGATAGAAACCCTCTTCCAGATCCCTGTTACTGCTTTCTACTAATACAACTCTCTCTCTCGAAAACTTACACATGTTGACTCAATACTTTCATTTCCGTAGTATTCGCTGTGTTACAATATTTCTCCTCACTGAGATTTTTGCTATTCCTGCAACGAGTTGGTCGTTCGAATTTCACGGCCTATTTTACTTGAATATGACTTTAATCTTTTATTATAGTCGTTTGCAGATGTGGACGAACGGCGACGCTCAGCCGGAAATATCCGGCTCGGCGGCGCCCGACTGCTCCGGTGATATGCAAGCGCTCATCGATGAAATGCGTAAGTTCTCCTGAGATTTTTTTTTCCAAATTGGTTCAGTAGTAAGCTTTTTCTCTCAATATTCGAATGTGTGCATGGGAGTAGCTGTCAGAATTTGAAAAGCGAATGAATTCCACTAGCACTTTTACCCTTGGAAGAATCGTGAAAGAAAAGAACCTGTGAATCGTTGACTGGTATGCTGAAAATGTGCTGAAAAGGAATTTAGCCAGAGTAACGACTCTGTTAAAGGCAAGTCCGAGGATAAATCGAGTTTGGAAAAGCGTTCAGAAATGAAGGTGAAGATTGGGAGTGGTCTGAAAAAGGAAAAGAAAGCAAGAGAAATTCCTGACAATGCCCCAAGTGAGGACCTCCTCTGTTTCAGCGCATACCACTGTGAAATAGAGAACGGGCGTGTTGAACGAGTTTCACCATCGTA
>KZ345077.1:200320-222123 GCA_002352805.1 Teladorsagia circumcincta | reverse complement strand
TTTTCTAGAAGTTCTCGAAAAGCAGTATCCCTTTCAAAAACTGAATCTTGCGAAAAGGAAGCAGGGCCGTGAAAATGGTTGTTCTTTTCCACACATGTCAAACTCAAAAACTACCCATTATAAAAATGTTTTTGAAAACGGTGGCGGAAATTGTCCATGTAACTGAGGTGATCCCTTCCGAGTTTCACACTTTCACCACTCCATCACCTCTTTTAAAGACGAGTTTCCATGCAATGAGCAAGTTTTTAGAATTTGCAACAAGTACGAGTGCTTTTCCCCCTTGATGGTGATTTTCTTCGCACTCCTTCAAAAGATTTCGCCAGTGAACTTTAGGATAGTTCAGGAATTATGCTGCTCATGGATTTTCGTATCTGATTTTTGCCTGTTATGCCTTTTATTTCCCGTCTCACCCACAATGGGGATATCGAAAAATATTAGGTTGTCCCATAATTAATGAATCACTTTGGGTACTTTTGAATTCAAATCTTTTACTCTTCTATTCGAGGTCATTGTTTATCCAAACACACACCATTGTCATCTACAATGCATGGTTTATACATGGGAATTTTCTCGCTGTCTTTCCCCTAAAATTGTAGGAGCTCTCAAACGAAAAACGACCGGAAGTTGGCTTCGAGGTCGTGTCACTTTGCCCAAAAATTCTTCCTGGGAAAGAGTGCTGGAGCTAAGATTAGACTTTCTCTAGTTGGCAGGAGGATAGGGCTACACGGCGGAAATGCAAGAACTGCTAGCCTGGGAGAATCCAATTTTTTATGAAAATTGTCCACAAGGTGGGGTCGAACGACCTCAGAAAAAATGTTGACTTTGACTCGCTTCGCTTTCAAATCGAAAGGGTCGTTATTACGCTGTCGACGTTTGCCTTCTTTACTGTCCTTAGTACCACTGGATAGCGGCCCCTTGCGCAAGGTCCCTCTCGTGTTCTATTAACACTTCGGAAGGTGCGGACTTAGAGAAGGTTGGGCTTCTGATGTCAGAGCTCCCGAATCCTTCGAGCTAGGCTACCGTTCCTTGTGGAGTTGATAGTACACTCCATCCAGTCCACAACCCGAGTGAATATGCCGGATGGTCGCTGTGAGGAATTAAGAGAGATCAGAAGGAACATGAAAGTGTCAAATCGTGTTTGGAGCTGATTCGGGCTCAGAGCATGGAAGAAACAAATTTCATATTTTTAAATCTTCACGACTCTACGGAGTTGTCTGCATTCCACCATCTTAACAAGTTGGACACCCTCTGGCAAATGGTGACTAGTCCCTACGGATCCAATCTCAGTGGCGCCGGGTAGAGCAATGAGATTGCCGGTCCAGGGGTAGTTGGACTGTGGGTCATCTTCAAATAAAAAAGCCTACCCCAGAATAGAATGAATCACGCGTGCACCGTGGATTGAAGGAGCGTGCCCTCGCCTATCTGTTGGTTCATCCACCATGTTGTTCGGTGCTTGAAAGATCCTAATCAGAAGTGATGAAGAGGGAAGCTAAAAAATAGGTTTTGGAAAAATTGATGTAGTAGCCGTGTAAGGGAGCGTGTAGATGCGCTGACTAAATGGTCAGGTAGGGTAATGTGGAAGTTACTTTGCAAAACATGTTTCACACATTTAGGATTTTTCTTGGAATTTTAATGGCAATAAATGTAAAGTGATTCACTAATTATGGGACAACCTAATAGCAGAGACTGAAGAATTCGCAAGCTTAGGGAAACTTCGCAATTCTAGGCATATTTGACATTTATGTGGACCACTTCGCTTATAGTCATGGTGGTGCACGGTCTATTGAATGAATACAAGAAACCCAGAAAAAAAATGTGCGATGCCCGAAAAAACTGCCCGAAAGGGGTGCAGGACACATACGTCCCGCGCTGCCCGACGTGTCCTCCAAAATGCGGGACGTATGTGTCCTACGCTGTCGTCAACGTGTTAAGCAAGGGTGCTGCGTTTTGAACGAATCCCTCGCTCCCGGACGGGACTCGTAAATCCAACATTCTTGTGAGACATTCGCTAGGCAAACTGGGGCCAAAAACAACAGTTAACAAATCAAACATTACAATTTCATCCGTGGTATAAATCATAGTAATCGGCTGGTAAATGCCGTCATTGATTGCTATATTTCGTTGCGATCAATTTCTTTGTTCAGATAAAAACCTCACGGATAGAACTCTTACTGACGACAATCTATCACAATTTGAACAAACGGCTTGTTTCTTCTCAACACATCGACACAGACAAATCAATTTCATTGTTATTGAGCTTTTTGTTAGGAACCTATGACAAGTAAGTAAATACTTATCCTGATTGGTAGATGACTTTTTGGTCAAGAAGTTCATTTGCCAGGCAACAGACCGGTCGATTAACAGTGTTTTCGATAAAGATTGCGTTGGCGACGATTTGTGCCGGAAAGTTGGTGGACAAGTTGAGGTGTGAGTAGACTTTCTATCTCTTCAGCTTTTCTTAGGTTCACATTTTTTCATTCAATTTATTGATCATGAACGTTTCTATTCATCTTTATATATGATGGCGATTCAATGGATGAAGCTTCCAGTGAAGGGTTTCCGATTTTCAGATATGTTCTCGCAAATTTCGGACTCGTCAGGTTTTTTGGAATACGATCGGTTTACGGACTTTATGCAGCAGGTAATTTTCCTACTCATGCAAGTGATTTTATCTCCTCAAAAGTTTGTCAGGGATAAGCATGAAGTTCCTGGTTCACTAGGGTTTACTCAGCAGTCAGTGAGACTCTTGAGCATTATAAGTCTAGACTTTGGAGATGATAGGAGCTATTCAATTACCTCTTGTTAGATTCTATAGAACCGCATATGCACTTATTTCCTGCGATGGGGTGTCTCCCCATTAGAGAGACAGCCACACACGGGGCATCAGACGTCATCAAAATCACTGAGAAGCACACGTGATAACGATCTGGTGCACGCGCCG
Source organism: Teladorsagia circumcincta (assembly GCA_002352805.1). Taxonomy (NCBI): domain Eukaryota; kingdom Metazoa; phylum Nematoda; class Chromadorea; order Rhabditida; family Trichostrongylidae; genus Teladorsagia; species Teladorsagia circumcincta. The sequence goes on along the minus strand of KZ345077.1, from coordinate 219,182 downwards.
TCTTAATATTCTTGAAAAATCACCCATTCACGGCTTCAAGAAGGTCGATTGAATTTCGTTCCCCACTTCCTAGAATTGTTTGTGTACTGATGGGGCTCAAGAAAATCATGTTCTCTTGCTAACCTATGAGATCCAGTAATTAAATTTTACCTTTATAGGTGTTAGCATTGACGACTGCCGTTTTTGAAGCACCGACATTTGGATTCTCAGAAGCTGCTGTCTCACAGTGCTTTGTGAAGGTGATTTTCTATCTATGGCAATGTATAAATTCAATCTCAGCGATGCTGTTTGCTGCTTTTGCTGTTTAGCATTTATACAAAAATGTTCGAATAGCGGCTTCTTTGAAAGACAAGACTCGTAAAATTCTTTCTATTTGCCTCCTACAAGAGTGATTGCGGGTCAGACCCCACCCAACCAGTGTCAGCATTATTCGAACGAGGGGGTCGCATTACGATTTTGAAGAAGGAGTGGAGTTGCATTTTGGGCAAGGTGAACTACCTCTGCGAAAAGTGTGGGCAGGGGTCGTGAAAAGTTGTCGTATTAGTGGGTTTCCACCAATTTTCACCATAATTCCACGAACCTCTTTCCCACTGCACGGCTGTTTTGTAGAAAAAAGTAGACGGAGTTGGTTTACTGGTCTCAGAATCAAATATTGTAGAAGCAATAGAAACACTCATGATGGCGGGGGTGATTATAGCGGTGCGGAGAAGGGGTGTCGTATTGCGGAAGTCTTCCAAAGCTGGTGGTAATGGTGGGGCTTGCATCGGGACCCCCCACCGAAGGGGAGAGGTCAAAAAGAAGGGTATTGTTCTTAACGAAAGAACTGTCTTGCCAATGAAGGCCGTAACAGTAGGAAAGATAGCGATATTTTTAATGGTTTGGCTTTTGTGAAGATATGAATTCATTCTTCAATTTTTCAGGATCAACGGGTGACATTGAATAACTTCCTCGACGTCTTTATGTCAGATCCGTGTCCTCCTTGTGTGATGTGGTTGCCCTTGCTGCATCGGATGGCCTCCGTCGAGCACGTCTACCATCCGGTTGTTTGTGATGCTTGTCAAGTGAGTGTTCTTACTGTGAAATGAGTGGTTGATGTAGGAGATACGAGCTAGCCAGGTGTCAGGCATTGCATAGTCCTGGCGAATCGGGAACGGCTACCAGCGATGCGCCAGCAAGTGCAGCGATGCGTCAGCAATTCCACTGATGCAACAGCAGTTCCAGCGACGCACCACTGATTGATCACCGGTACAACACTAGAATCGGTTGCGTATCGATTCGATTATTCGAATCACTAGCGAGTCGCGCGGTTCGCTGGCGATTATTCGCAAACTCTATCACTTGCCAGAGGAGCAGAAATCTAGCTAATGTGTATTAGCTTTTGGCCTTCCGAGGTTGATAGGGGGAGTATTTGTTGAAAAGGTCTCACGTTTCAAAATGTTCCATCTGTCATCTTTAGAAGGCACAAAATCTCATGCTCATTATAATTAAGTGTGCCCATGCTGCAAGAAGAAAGAAGCTGGAGAATATATGAGCGCTACCTTTCCATGTTCATTCCCGGCAAATGACAGAAAAAATGTGGACCAGTCAAGATATATAATATAACATCTCAGTCATACTTGATTCTATCTGTTATATCCAGGACCATCCCCTAACTCAAGCTGGGTCACCGTAGTTGGGATAAATATGAGCGCTTCGCGAGAAGCCTGTGATACCAATATTAATTCACCTACGAGAAGAGAAAAGCATCCAGATCCCTGCGGTTGCCCAAACAATCTTACAAATGATTTATGCCTTACCTGGCCGTTAGAACCTCTCAGAACGCCAGAATGTTCGAAAAAAGATTTGATGGCTTGCAACTCACAACTGGTTTCAGATCCGATCATTTACCGGTTTTCGGTACAAGTGCCAGCGATGCTCGAATTACCAGCTTTGTCAAAATTGTTTCTGGAGAGGACGAACGAGTCAAAATCACTCCAATGAACATGAAATGAAGGAATATTCAAGCTACGTAAGTGCCTTACCTACCGTACCGTGAGCTCATTTTCAAACCGTTTCTACCTTGCAGAAGTCTCCAACAAAACAACTAGCCCATTCGATCCACAAATCTCTCCAATGCATTCCAACAGCCAACACCAAGCAACCACCGCTCTTTGCTGAGCGTCCTCAGCGGCCTCTCGAACTGCAAAATATCGTGCCTGCTACTCCCACGACGTTACGGTATGTGCAGGCAGATCGTTTACGGACTGCTTTCTCTGAAAAATCACCCACTTCTCGGTCAATCCATTATTTCCTTCCATCAATACTTGAGCACTTCATGAGCTCTCTGATTCATACATTTGCTCTTTTTTCAGTAGACCGAATCCAGAACCTCGTGAATTAGCTTTTTCAAACTATTTCAGAAGAGCTCCTCCTGATCCTATCCCGGATTGGCCCCAATCTCCAATTTTGTTACCCGGACAGGTATCGAACGGTGGGGCATTGGACGACGAGCACAAATTGATTGCCAGGTATTCGGCAAAACTGAGCGGTCGTGCAGATGTTCGTTATCTTCAAAAACATTTCGAACAAACAATAAGACTGGTGTGGCCTTGATGGTTTCGTGATTACAGTATCCTCTTGGAAATGGTCGAGATCGTGCCATGACTCATCCAGTGGACGAACGAACGCTGATTGCTCGGCTGGAGGAGGAGAATTCCCATATGATGAGGGAGATTTCACGGTTGGAAAGTCAGGTGGGTGCATTGTGCTGAAGCTCAAAGTGTTGCTTAAAGTTCCTGTAGCTAACTAGTTTGATAGACCCTGCGACCTTTTAGTTCTACGTCTTTTAGACTCTTTCTGATGATGGCCAACTCACGGGTTTGCGAGAGCGGAAATCGCAACTGGAAGAGAAGATGTTCGTGATGCAACAGAAACGGCGAGATCTGATGATGCAGTTGGAGCAACTCATGACCCAATTGAACGTGAGCTAACTTCAAATTGTATTTGTTTAACAGCTTTCTTGTTAGCTCATTTCCCAAGGTTTGCTTGATCTCTTGGTGAATGAGTATGTTCTTTGCTTTCTATCTATGTAAGGGAGGATGAGAGGGTCAGCTAACCAGTATCGAACACACGGTTCCTAGTTGAAGTTGAACGGAAATTCTGCTGGCATGAATGCAGAGTGTACTATGCTTGAGTCAAGTCCTCCACCTGTGTCGCTCGAAGAAGGGAATCTCGCGCGCACAGCAGTGACCAGAAACTCACCAAGAGGCAGTGTTTCGCCCGAAAATAATAGCATGGGTCACCGCGCATCGTGGCACTCCCTGCCTTTCGTGGCTGAAGCAGCTCGTTACCCTCAGGGGGTGACGATGCCTTCTCGTAGCCAGATCACTCTCAAGGGAAAACGCTCCACACTGCTCTAATTCATGCTGATGTCGCTCTTCTCCTTCTCAAATGTGGATTTTGTGGCGGGAAGAACCTACTGAAAGGACTAGAAACGGCTGTGTTACTGACCACTTCTATGTTGATTTGCAGGAAAGACTAAGACTCAAGGTAGAGGTGGATGTTGATGCAGAGATGAAGAAAGAAGCCAAAAGTGACTCGCGAAGTGGAACGCCATTTTGGCCGTTGATTTGTGTGCTAATTGTGTCTCATTGGTGTTGACGTTTTCCAACGCTCTCTCTGCTGGAGCGATTAGAGTCAGACAGTAAGGAACTGGGCAGGCAGCGGCGCGAGTGGCACGTGTATGGCCCTGCTAGGCAGTGGAGCGTACCTTTCGCTCTACAAACCGCACCGTCCTGCACCCTTAGAATGTCTGTCTGCCTTTCCACCGGTATACTCCCCTTCCTCGACATCCGACCTTGTTGTGGAATCCCCTTCAACGTGCTTCAAAATTTTAATGTTTTCACTACTTTTCAATCCATGACAGTTTCACCTTCAAAACGGCATCTGGATGCATGTGGCGCGATAAATTTTATGTTAAAGAGGGGCAAATATGCTTACGTCAACGACCCTGGGCCCTGAAGGGAGCCCAGCGTGGCACTTTCGCGAGCTACGGGCAAGCTCGTAGAAGCCGAGAAAGGCCATATTCTCTCTTCGGGATACCCGTCCCTCGGCCCGTCCGATTGGCTACCCCTACTGCTGCTGGACCGTTACCTTCTAACTTCAGTCTTTTAACAGAGAATCAGAGCACAGCGTTCCCGCTGATTGCGTCAGCACCATTAAAATTTGTCCCACGCAGAAGTCAGCAGCAAAAGCAAGGTTGTTTTCCTGATTTGAGAATGTTTCATTTTTTCTTTACTGCTGACCTCTTAACAGCACTTTGGTTCCCATCCAGAGACCATCCAAGCGCCATCTGCCTCCAACCAAGAGGTAAGCAAAGCAGCCCGTTCGGCGTTTCTGCTGGGGCCGTATGCAGAATGTTCTGGAAGGAATCGGTTCCCAATGGTCGACGCATCCCTCCAACTCGGCCCTTTTAACCGCCTCAGTTTGATGCTTAACTCAGGACTAATCCTTGGAGAGAGGGCGGACCTGCGAGATTCGTCCTCTCTCCAAGGTTAGCCCTGAGGTAAGCAAACTAGCCCTTTTGGCGGAGCTGCTGACGTAGCTGCACCACTTCCGTCATCACTCTCCTTCCATACCCACTGAGTTCAACTAGTTCGTCGACCATTGGGATCCCATCCCTTCCCCAGCATTCAGCATACGCCCCCCGCAGAAACGCCATACGGGCTGGTTTGCTTACCCCTCTAACCGGTACGATACTGGTAATGCCGTGATAACTTCACTGTGCGTTAATTTACTGTAAGTAACCGAGAACTAAAGAGAATTGTTGGCCATAACATAGAGCCCTTCCTTCACCTTGCCCAACAGACCGATTGCGGATTTCAGGCGCCAGGCACGGCACCATTTCCGTCCGCGTCGATGTCACAAATACCAGAGTCTCTTTCTGGCGTCAACACCAAAGTGTCCAACGCATTCCGGGCAGGTAGTGTACCTGCGACAAGTCTACAGGTCAGTTTAGTTGAGCATAGAAGCTTTCTGAAACAAACGGCTCACGTGTACTTCAATTTTAGGGAGATCTTTTACACGCTGCTGATCAGATCACAACAAATATGGGAGAGTTTTTACGAGAGCTTGATCAAGGTGAGTTTAGGCCTTTGATTTTTTTTTTGTATTTGTAATCATCGCGAATACCGGGCACTCATTCATTCTGAAGCTACCACCTGTATAATCCAATTGAGCGTAGGGTAGCTTGAAGTTGGTATGCTGTTGAGGTGTAAGTAGTGGAAAATATAAAGTGCCGTTAAACGCATACGGCCCGGTTTTTGAAGCCTAGACTAGATCTCATATCCGGCAAAATCGAGCTTCCCATCCTAGGCGCTCCATTTTATCACCTCACTTGTTCGGGAGCAGGAGAATGTCGACTTTGCATCGGCTGGCTCCAGCTAACCAGTGCATAAGCCATCTGCTCCGTGATCTTGGATGGAGGTAGAGTGCGTGGCGCATCCCAGAAACTGATTGGTCGATGCCAAGCGTCCCACTCTTCTTATGTAGAGTAATCTTCTTCCAGCCAGCTGGAGTCTGTCCATAATATATGAGATCTTCCTTCGCTTCACTTGCTCAGGGTGGTCTCACCTCCAATTAGACGAATCACCTTTCATTCCCCAATAACTCTTCAATCGAAACGCGCGAGGGAATAAAATGAAAATGAAAAGCACTGGATATCGGAGAGCAATTTTTCTTTCAAGGGGAGGCTTAAAGCGGCAGTTCCAGCAAGGTCGAAGCGGGCATGGCGGAAAAAAGTCGCACCACGTCTCACAAGCCGTGGATATCGCGTGATTGGCTGTGGAGCCATTTGCGATCGTTTTGGGACCACAGAGACTATTCGAAGTGATTCACGATGCAAATCAGGATCGTGAACGAATCTCCACGGCTGGCAGGAGGTGGTGCGACCTTTGTCAGCCACGCCCACTTCGACCCTGCTAGGACTGTTGCTTTGAAACATCTCATGGAACATTTCATGACAGGGGAACTGGCTGAGTGGATACAGCCAGGAATCCTGGGCCAACCATGCTGATATGGAAACCAAAACTGCTAAGTAAACTTTCCGAGCAAGTTGGGGAAGATCAAATTGGCAACGGGTGCAGCTTTTTCACACATACATATGAGCCGAGCCATCTATCCGCATTCACGAGCAGTCTTTGCCTATTAAAGGCACAACTCAGGGACGGATTTGCGGGTTAACCGCGATCGATAACGGATGTGAGAGTGCATTGTTGAGTGGAACTGAAAGAAACAGCGAAAGAAACCCTCCACGAGGCCTCATACAGGAACCCCTTCTCTGCCTGTAGCATCTCGCCTAACCTTCAAGGGGAGGTGCAACTGGACGAGTTTTCCGAGTATGAGAATTGCATGCCGCTGAATGGTGGCATTTTGCCAGCAATTATGATATACTATCCAGCTGATTTCTGCTGCTAACCAGCTTTGCCGGGTTGTGTTTAGCAGAACATCGAGAGTTTATACGTATGATCATCTGTTTGTTGATCGTTCATCGTTTGACCACAGCCGCGGAAAACACGGCCTCGCAGCTCGGGCAGCTTGGCTTAGAGGACCCTAGCGCCTTTGTCAGGGGATTTCCTTGCACGGGACTGCCACATCCGTGAATGTCCTCCGGGGCGCTACCTACCAGACCGAGGAGGTTTCTCACACGGATTCTGCCTGGGGTATAGCTTTAATTCGTGACTAGTACCTTGGGCCCAAGCGGTCTACCTAGGTCTCCATCAAGTTCCGCGGGAAGATAGAAACCTTTCCTAAGTGTTCACTTTATTTTGATCCCTCATTTCAGCGCAACAAGCACAGGAGACTCCAACGGTGACAAATGGCCACTATATGATTTAGTGAACAGTTGAGATCGGTGTCTTCATATTACCATCGTGAAAGCCAAACGGATTCCCATTTTTTGTGACTGCCTCGTTCTTACTGTCATAAAGCTACAGTCTAGCTTAACTATTATCCCGGCTTTTGTTGCCTGTGAATTGCGTTGTTGTAGAATATTAGCTTACAGTTATCCAGTTACATAATAATCTCGTTGTATAGGTGAAAATTCTTCTTTACATTCTTTGACAAACACCACGATCATGACGGGTATGTATGATAGTTAGTGCGTTCTCCGTGCATTTGTTCTTTTGGTGCGTTAACTGCCATTGATTCCTGGTTATCAATTTGCTTTGATAAAGTCTTAATTGAAGCGGTATTCTATTCCATCATTACTTCGCCCATTTCAATTTTACATCATTCCAACTATACGAAGTCAATGCTCCGCACTATCGATTTAATCCCTTGAAGAAGGCGAGAAGCTTGGAACATAAGGCTGAGCAACATAGATTTCATTCATCATACTCATTGGACAGAATACAGGAATACAAGACACATCGCCCCACAAATTACTAGCGCAATATGGCTGCAATTTCGGTGAGGATCATGGATTTTCAAGTGACGCGTAGAAGCAGCGATCAAGGTCTGGAGGGCGGCGTGGTTTGATGACGTGATTGGACGTCAGGTTAGGTGTTCTGTGCTATTCAGCTCGCTGTGGGGGGGGGGAGAGGGAGTGAGGAAACGCTTCTCTAAGGCGAATTCTTCGATCTACGACGAAAAGGCAGCCCATCCAAAATCAAAGCCGAGGTGGACAGTGGTACCGAGATTAAGGAAAAGGTATAAGAAACGGCCCACAACCCAAGTAATTGGACCCCTTACGATTGATTTAGTTATTGATGCGACATTCATAGGTGCTGCCCTCATTAACGCTAACGCTCCTCTCTCTGCTGAACCACTAGAGACTGCGACGAATGTCAAACCAGGCGGTGCCGTAGCGATGGCGCCACGGGGAGGGCCATGCTTGGTCGCCGGGCATATCCTTCGCTGCTAATTGCGTGTCGGTCCGCACTCCTAGGGGTCCGCTGGGTCCGCGGGTAACAGCTCAGAAAGCTGACGTATGAACGAGCCCACCGCATTGCGTTTGATGGCAGCATGCCAAATCATGCACCATTCAAGTTTCTTCAGTTGTGCCACTGCTGGCAACGCGCTCCTCCAAACTACCAATTAGATTAGTGGGCGGATCGCTTTTGGGGGCGGAGTGCCTTCGAAGTCTTGTTCAGCAACCAGTGCGCCTTTCGACGTGAAAGCGCCACACCTAGCTTCATTGTCACCCAAGTAACTTCTTCGTGTGGTGAGAATGATTCCACGATGCGCTCTCTCTTTATCGTAATCGCTGCCTTTGAATTTCCCCATCTTCGACCTTCGACCTCATCGTGCAATCCTTTTAACGCTCTTCCACTGATGAAGTTCAATGGCACCATGCCCTGCAACTATACGTGCTCGCCACTGCCTTTGAATACTTCATGAAAATAATAGTTTTGAGCGACTAATCAAATAAATAGACTAGTCAATAGTAATTGTGTAGTATTTGTTGAAATGAACCGGACGTAGAAGGCATCATCATCACTCCCGAATAATACCATTCAGGTGAGAGTGGCTAAATCCCTACATCGTTTTCTGGGATTTCCTCATGGTTATATTGAGAACGCGGAAGTATGCGAGCATAGTAGGTTCCACATCACAGGAGGACGCATCGAATAGATAAAATTACAAAGGCTGAACCCAACTTCCCTTCGTAGAACCTTGGCATTAATGCGTTTCTGACGCTGAAGAGGTATCCAGGCGAAAACTTCGTCAAAACCCTGCGTTCCGTCAATAAGAAGTGCCTTCTAAAGGGGGAGCGAGAGAACAGGGAGAAGGAACAGCCGATGATCTTGAAGGAAGCAAATAAACTCGATCAGTTGATCACCACAGAAACGGAAGGAAGCTGCTCTACGTGAAAACCAAACAGTGTTCTATGTGAACGGTGGCTGAATAGTGTGAGTGTGTGCGGGTCAGCTAGCGCTGCACTATCTCGATTCATAACACTGCTCACCGAATTGTTTCACAGATTCTTGGAGATCTGCGTCCAAACAGACACCTAGTGGTATTTGTTTCTGTGTAACGAAACAAATACCACTAGGTGTACAAGACCACTTCAGCCTGGTTTCTTCTCCTGTAAGGAATCTAGTGGGCATTTTGCACACCTTGAGCCATGTTTAGCAGGCCTTTGAGGAAAGCGATAAGATTGTCGATACATCGGGCTACCAGAAAGGATGAACCTGAAAACCTCTTCGAAAGAAGAAACGCAGTACATTGCACCATACACGGCCTGGGTTAAAAAGGTTTGCAACCGTAATGTTCAGTTCCGAGTTAAAATTACGCGCAACACATAATTTCTGGATTATGCTGCCTCGAAGCCTCATGTTGACCCGAATGTTTGAACTCTGTGAAGCTTAAAAAGTTCATTGCAAAAATAAAAACACAAAAGTGTTTCGGAGAATTCCAAAAATCTTTTATCTGTGTACGCGTACATATTTTGGTGCTTACCATCTTGCCCTAGCCTGAAATAATTTATGGTCAGTTGGTCCGACAGTATTTAGCAAATCTAATTCACCCTGCTCGGCCTCATCTGTTATGGTGCCTGCCACTCCTAAGGGCGATCTGGAACCTGCAGTCGTGTCGTGTTCCAGGTATACGTTGCTTTGAGAGCTGGAAGTCGGGAGTCATAAAGGAGAAGCTTATCTGCGCCACACTCCCACTCTCGAAATCGTTCTAAAGCTGGCAAATGTTCCTGCCGCGCAAAGTGTGCGAGCACCCACAGACACATCCACGAGATTTGCAACCGGCTACAATAAACTCTAACATGATGCACAAGTTTGAACGGTAGGTATGTTGATCAATTTCACTCCACTCTTTAGAATTCGGCAGTACGAGTTGGCCTTTGAAGGAACATTCTTTTCTGTGCAAGCATGCGCACCGTTTTTCAAAAGCACCACAAGAAATGCTCCAGCCTAAAGGTGTTACGTACCCACAGAAATTCAATGGGGAGTAGTTTATTAGAGAGAGTAGATCTGATAGCGCAAGACCCTGCCGAACAGCGTTTCGGATAACATTGCATGTAATGGCCCACGATCCATCGAGACCTCGTTGAGCTCGTGCCGAGCACCATGCCCCTGGCAGGATTGACGCCGCGCTGTAGAAGAACTTTTGAAGTGGTACAATAAACTCCATGTGCTTCACAACGGTCAGTAGGAAGCATTCAGCAAGGTGTGGTTAATTCGATTTCAAATATGAAGAGAAAATCACGTCTTCAATCCTTCCGCTGCGCTTTGTGGCTTTATATCTTTGTCCAATGAATCGTTTAGCAGATAAGAAAGCAGATATGAGATCACCATTCCAAGATGCAAAATGGAAATACACACCAAATCCTGAATGACTATGGTGATCTGAAGGGCTTTCCTTGGTAGGAAATATTGCGCTGAGTGGCATTTTTGCTGCCGCCATTTACAGTGGAGCTCCAGAATTTCGACTATACCTTTTAGAATCCAACTTCTTAGATAACATATGTTCAAATGACTGCATGTCGAGCACGTCTTTGAGAGTTTCAAGGTTTCAGAATAACGAGAAACACAATATAACACCTATTTTCGAGGGCTGATGTTTTGGTTCTCTCTTCGAAAGGCCTCATTTTTGTCAGAGCTTAACGTCTTTGTACGCTTACTCATGGTGTTTTTTCAGAGTATTCCTTCAGATAAAATTTCTTCCTCGGTAAACGACGAATTCTTAGGTCGTTCAAGGCAGCACTCCCACCCATCGGCGTGACATAAAGCATAATCGTGTACGGCATATGCGTGGCTTTTCCCACGCCTTATAGTGAAGAAGGGTCGGCCGTGATGCATTGTGTCTTCGTATGGGAAGAATACGATCCAGTTGAGTGTCACCAACCACGGTGGTTCACCAGTGCAAAGGAATGGTCGAGATTCAAACTAAGATTATCGGAACAAATGAATTTCAGCAATTTCTCCCTCCATTCGCTACTGTTCCAGTGTAGCCAGACCACTACAAAGTGCTATCGGGAACAGCCTGGCTGCATGAACCGTATATGGCTCAAAAACTTCTTTTCAATAATACTTAAGCGAGTTCTGCACATCCCCTTAAGGTTTTTGCGAGTATTTGGACGTTTGCCGGAGAGCGAGCAGCTATTACAACCTTGTCTTCGTGCGGTTTCGGCTTCGAAATGGTCCCTTGACATCATGATCGAACTATCCAGAAGAACCTTTGCTTTCAGGTTGCGAAGAATCTATTCTTCATCACACGTCACGCTCCTCTCGGAGCAGTGGTCGTATTCTTTGGAGAGAAGAATGTATAAGTGGAGCGATGGCTCTTCGGAAATGAATCTTTTGCGGCTCTTGGTTCAACTTTTCTGCCTCCTTCCTGTATTCTGAATACTACAGGATGGGCCCGAATTATGGTAACCACAACTGGACGCAGTCAAACCAACTTCTTTCCGAATCTCTTCACTTATGTCTTTCCTTTTGGGTTCAGTGGATAAAGGACAGCGTCTTCGTCTTGCTGACATGGTTCTCATAATTATTAGAACAATCACGGCACATTATATCAACCTGAAATCGGACCGACAAAGGCCCCTGGCACGCTACGTCTAGCGACTGTCCAACATACCAAGGAAACTCCTATGGGTGACGGCTGAATGCTTCATTAAGTCAGGAACCATTCGAGATGGAAAGGACGGAGATTTGAAGCTCACTGTTATCACCAAGACAGATTTGAAATGCAGGAACGCGTTCTCCTCTTGGCGATATTCGTACTGCCAGATTAAAAAAGTGATGTAAACGGCCATCTGTACATTCAAGATATCTGTCATAGACAGGTCCACTTGAGTACATTGCTTTGTGCGTGTGAGTAGGACATGGCACCCCGTCACAAGGAACAGATCCTGGAAGGAGGGATTTTTCGTGTTCATGAACTTCTAGCAAGTGTTACGTGGAAATTCCCCAGTCAACATTTTTCTAGAGTTGATTTGTTTCGTTAGGCTAACATTCGTTTTTAGTGATAAAATGTCTTGGTTACCATAATTTTGACCCACCCTGTAGATTCACCTGTTACTAATTCAGCGGCTGTCCTCTCAGCAATTCTAAACATTTGAATCTATCAAAACTTCAAGCTAATCGTTGTCAAAGTTTGCCATCATATCTCCTCCTCACCATCATCGATGCTGCGCCATCCCTGCAAATGGTTTTCTGAACCTTCTCTTGAAGGAATCTTCCACGGAAAAAGCTTCGCCCCCATTACCACAGATTTATCGATACCTTAGACCCCTAGCCTCATGAGCATAACAAAAAGAACGTGACATAGGCGTTAGTTTTGATAATATTAATCCTACACACGAGACAAAATGATCACTGTTTCCGGTGGAGATTCCTTCAAGTTATCATTCCTGTGGTAATGGAGGCGGAGCTTTTTCCGTGGGAAAAGTGAGCGCATTTTCTCAAATACGAGATCAGACGAATAGTATTGTGAACTGCTTCGCTCCATTCTTCTCTTGTTTGAGTAAGAACAGAAAAGCGTGAGAATTCGCTCAATTCTCGTCAGCTCGCGAAGTTTTCCACCTAGTCTGAGTTCATAACTGATACTACTAAGCTCACCTATAGTGAAACCTTAACTTGTCCATTATATGACCTTTTGGCCTTTCCCTGGGTCGAACAGCTATCAAATGTCGTGACGACTCCGAATAGGTGTAGGAGACATGGCGAATCCCAAACAGCGCTGATCGGCGCTGAATACTTTGTCCTTCTGATCCTCTGTTTTTGGCTGCCCTGCTGCTACGCACCTTTACTGGGAGAGGATTCAGGACAACATTGAACAGAAGGCACCATTGTAGTAACTTGTACTTACTGCTTTCTCAGCATTTCATTGTTGACAAACGAGCAACTGCTGGGTCACAGATCACTTAAGAATCCACAATGCCTGAGATTAAAGGCTGCAAAGTCCCATGCACGAAAAACAACTAGTTGGTTCCATCAAACAAAATTAATATGAACAAACCACAAAATTACCCATCCACTCAAGACTGCATCCAATAGACCAATAGATTGGCGCTACAGAACTCTCTTTTTGAAAGAGACGATCATAGCGTGGGCTACGACTTCAAAAGAACAGAACACATGTCTTCTTGCACAATGCAATGCATCGTTTTTGCACAACCATCAGCGCAGCTGCTTCTCAACTCTCATTCCTTTGCGAAGAGACCCTACTTCTTCTCGTGAATGATCACTTGTGGATGTTTGAGGAATGCCATGGCGCCACGCATTAATGAATAGGGGATCGCTGGTCCATAGTATCTACGACTGCACGCTAATGGGAATGCGTAACCCTCATGATTGCCCTTCACGAATACTTGACCTTCGATGATTGACTTAGACCCTACTGCTACATTTCACGTACTAATTTTTTCAAATATCGCACTAGCGTCAGTAAACGATCCCTACTGAAAGCAGTTCTTGCTGGTTGTAGACGTAATGAACGTGTGACGATTTGGTGGAGCTCCATGCATGGAGAAATTCGTTATTCTTTCGAGCACCCATCATACTTCTGGGCGGAACTGGCGCAGCGGTAAGTGGCGCTGTTTACCATGCGCGCGGTTCGAGGATCAAATCCTGGGTCATCCAGACGAAACGAGCCTTCCATTCCTCCGGGGTCGGTTAATTGGTACCAGAAATGTCTGGGAGGACGGAAACACTGACTTGTACATTGGCTATCTCTCGCAAGTCATTGAGTAGGTCGGATCGCGTTCAAATTGCCGCTGCGAATGTACAAATGGAAGTAGAATGCGTGCCGCATCCCACAAAGAGTTGATCAACGGCTGATGCTCTATCCTTTACGGTTTCATCATACCTGTAGAGGAAGATCTGAGGTGATAGCACCATTGCTTTCAATGATTCGTCCGAGTTACTAAAGCTCGACCAATTCGCTGTCCATCGTTTTCAATGGGCCAGTGAAAAGATGAATCCTAACCCTTCATGGCTCTCAGGCGGGATCCCCCTCACGGTGAGGGTGTCTCTATCTACATGAACATATGTAGAACTATAAGCTCATTCTGTTGATATAGAAAGGCACGGATCTCCGCGCTAGTGTTGTCACGAATTTGTTAGTCCCAAAGGGCCCTTAGATTTCAAGTGGCTTAAAGCATGAGCCGGTTCCTACCGTTCAACTCTGGAGGCAGAGAAATGCTGTGAAGGTCTTCGAGCCGAATGAAACAGTGCACCATTCCTAGGCGAATATTTTGAGGTTCACACACCCCATCGCTCTCTTCTTTTCTAATAAGTACAGTTCCTCACTTCATAAATAACACAATGCATTTTTCTTTCCGTTTGTCCCACAAATGAATCAGTTCTGGAAACGTTCTGCGTGGCATCCAATGACTCATTAGCGATGACGCCGTAACTAATCACGATCAGGGCGCTAGCGCATTGCGCTGAAATAGCGGAGGAGGAAAAAATAACTGCAGTTACATTTGCAAAAAACGACCGCTAGAGGAATCGAACCGTCGTGCAGCCGCTGCCTCGGTTGTCCACGCCAACCACTGGAAGGCATCGATCGGGGAGAGGCAGCCCACTCGTGGTGGTCGCCGTGTGAGGCTCAGCATTGTGCTTGACTCGACGGCATGAAACGTCGGACATCTCTTCAAAGATCCGCCTACTTCCCTATTTTCATTTGAACTTTGACCTAATTCCCATGAGACTCCATAGGCATCAACCGATGCGATAACTGTGCTTAAATGGGAACTGATTCAATTTATGTTGACGGAATTTAATAGCTTACATGTTCAGTTACAGCATCTTGTAACTTTCTTTGTTCGCAAAGGCTTGACTGTTTTTTTAGTTCAATCAGTGATTCTTCATAATAATTGCATTCTGTTACTCTTTATCACTTTCTTAGTGGTTTCTGCATTCTGTGAGTAGAGTGGGGGAGATCACATCTACAGGCATCTCTAGAGAACACGTATGTATATCTTTACCATACCTTGTGTTCGAACACATGTCGCAGTACAAAGTCCGAAATACCATTTTTGGAAGGATGATAAATTTTTACATGGCTTCGGTGAATCAAATGATTTGATTCACTATTTACCGTTTTTTTATTTTTTCTATTTTTAACAAGATTCGAGGCATTTCTGCAGAGCGGGTAGTTAGAGTAATTGGTTTAGCCTTATCTCTTATTAGTTGAACTTTTTGTTCTCATCCATTCTCTTGAAAACTTCAAAAATTAGTGGGAAGGTTTCTCTACCTACTACTGCTGCCTACGATTTATGAATTTTTCACCTTCTGTTTTCTTATTCGGCCGGAATTTCCAATTATTAGTATGATATTATATGGCTATGATATATCATATGATTTATTAAGTATAACAAATAAACATTGTGCTCATTTTCAGCACATTGGTATGATGCAATTTCGAATGTTATATTTTGTCTAAATATCTAATTCTGTTAATAACAGTTGGATAAACTGTCTGCTGCAAAACAAATATGTACATTAGTTCGACCTTCCATCAGTTACTAAATTGTAGCTCGCATGTCTTCATTATTTGCATAGTAGGAGATCGATGGAAATCGAGCCACGTCTCGAGTCACGCCCAGGTTTCTCGACCCCTTCGAGGTTTTCTTTTCAACCCCTTCGAGGTTTTCTTTTCATAGAGAAGAAAAAAGTGATGACGAATTACAACGGATGTTTTTGCTTGTTGAATGTGTTTTCATTCAATCTTTTTATCCGTTGCAAAGGGCCTGTTCTGGATCTCTCAGCACCCAGCTCTTCATTTATGGCTCTCTAAGTTGCAGAGTTCCTTGATTCTTAGTTAAGTGTTATTAGCCACGGCAAAGTAGGGCATTGGTAAATGTACTTCAGGTGTTGTAAAGGTCACTGACGATAAGGCACTTGAATGGGGGGGGAACTACTACTTGATTTCAAGCGGCCCGCTCGATTTCCATGCGCGATAGCAGAATTCTGCAAAAGAAAGGCACGATATGTTTGGGTTTGTCCTAAAAAGACACATGTACAAAAAAACCGGCATAGGCTGCGTTCTGCTAAAGGAAACTAAAAGCAGTCTAGAGCGATGAGCTAGGAACCTGAACAAGCAGTTATGCAGGTCCAGTTCATGAGGCGTAAGGCCGGGAAAAGCGGTTGCTATGGGTGAGCGGTACCGAATGTCATAAAATTCCTCGATACTAGTGCAAACCATCACAGAAGCAATCTAACTATGTCAAGAACAGTTCAAAAAACTTAATTACAGAAAGTTACACCGATTTATTCATCGGCTTACCCCGAATGTCACTTTATAGCCCAAAATGCTTCCAAATTTGTCAATGCAATACAAATATGAACTTTAAAGAAGATAAAAGCGCCGCAAGGACGAAAGAATTTGTTCAGCGATTAGCGTTGCTTTATCCTTTTATCCTTTATCAAGCTCAGAAAGACTTCTTGTTTCTTGTCGACAGAATAAGGCGGAGGTATTGTCGGTGTGGAGAATGGCGACACTTCCCGTGCGCGTAATTCCGGCAATTCCAAGCCCATCTCGTCTGAAGGAGCCAGGCTTTCCAACCCTACTGGATGACTTATTTGGTAGCAGTTCTTTCTGTGAGGATTAAGTATTGACCTGCCCGTCCAGTAACTTCGACAAATTATTGTGTAGATCACGTCGCACTCGAATACAGTAACTATTCTGAATGGAAGTGGAATGCATGGCGTATCTCCAGAGCGGATTGGTGGACTCCTCACGCTTCATCTTTTGTGTTCAGTGGCAACCCAAAATTGCTGTACGAGAATTTGTTGAGCCGATAAAATTAGCTCGTATGCATATGAAAGAGCTCGTGTCTAAAATTTGGAACTCGATACTCCGCCCCGTCCCGGCTAAATGCCTTGGAGCTCGATCGACTATAGTGCGATACCATCGGTCATTGTCAGAATGAGTGCTCCAATCTCATTTTCGAATGGGTCATTCAGCCGGCGGCTGTAGTCTATTTCCGAGCGAAGGTTGTTAGCTGGAGAACAACAGGTAATTTCGCACAAACCACGTTGAAAGCTCGTTGTGCTTCTTTACGGCTGCTCACCACTGTAATCTTCGGCGTTTTTCCTCGGCTCCAGCTGTTCGTCTTTCGTCTTTTCTTCATAGTTCTTCTATTGTTCTGCTGACGTCTTTTCTGTTATGCGAATCCTGCTCCGTTTTCACCACTCGTTCGTTTGTGGTTATATAGGAGCCTCCATCCTCCTATTATTTTCCGCGGCAATTTTGAATATTTTTATTCTCGCTTCTCCTTTAACATAACTTGCGCTGGAAAATTTATGTGAATATGTTGAAAGAACTCGCAGTATTCCAGCTTTCTAATTCAATAGCATAGTTATGTGGCAGTACGAGAATAAATTGAATCGAACCCCATTGAATCGTTTTCGATCGTTTCTGTTCAGGTGGCGCAGTGTTTAAGAGCTCGGTACCATACCGCTCAAGGTACCGAAATTAAACCTAGTGCTAGTCAACCCTTACTTCTATTGATTGCCTTTTTGACATAAGCGAATGGGAGAGCAATTTGCACTTGCATTTGAAATAGATATATTCATTATAATTTGTAATTATACTATTATTCTATTCATTATTCAATTTCACTGATATTGATTTATGTTAGGTTTTCTCATAAATAGTGTCGGTTTTTTTCAAACGCATATTTTTCTTTAAAATCTCTATTGTTTCAGAAACCATATATGGTTCGATAGGAAATTATCTGCTCTATAAGTCAATCCAGTCCACTTTCAAAAATATTGTACTTTGTTTGAATTTCAGGCATGCAAAGTGGAAGCTTCAGTCGACAAAATTTTGGCCAGACGGACAGCTGGCCCTAACTCCACTTTCCCCTGGAAGAAATCAAACAATAGGGTACCATTCACTTTCTCATGACATCTTCTTAACATTCCGCTATAGGTATTCCCAACAAGTCGCGCCGCTCCTTTCCAGAGTGGGTTTTTCCCCCAAAACTCGATGGCCAAGCACCAACTATCGAAATTAAGCCTAAAAACACTAGTGGAATGTTAAGAGCAAGTCGTGTCAGTTGGGAATGTGTGCTTGATTGATTTCCTCTCCTTTTCAAGGGAAATTTTTCCAAAGTAATGCGGTCATTTTCGTGGAGTGAGCACCTTATCACGCAGGCTGAAATTTGACTAATTCTTAACGAAATTAAATACAAATGTGATGGCCGAATAGGACGGAGATGCTCTCGAACGATATATCACCTGTTAAAAAACAGCGATGTTTCAGAGAAAAAATTCCACTTTAAAAATCACTGTGTGTTATGAAAAACCGAGTCTGAAAAGAAGCACTGCAAGACATTTGCTACAACCTAACAGCGGAACGGTCAGAGGATGCCATGTTCAAGTAGAAGGTACACCCTTGATTGACCTTCACCAGGAGAAAAAAGATATGGGCCAGCTGTCGATTTGGCAAAATTTCGTTGACCGGAACACCCTTTTTGCGTGCCTGAAATTCAAACAAAGTTCAATAATTTCGAAAGGGCTCGAACCACCTTTTAGAGCAGATAATTTCCTATCAAACCATATATAGGGCTTGATGAAACAATGGAGCATTCGAAAAAATGTGCGTTTGAAAAAAAAAAAACACACTACATATGAGACAACCTAATATTTTGATGCTTCTGAGATTTTGAAATCCGGCCCTGAAATTGGAGTAAATTTTATGCGACCCAAATTTGTAAAGACTGCTGTAATGACACCGCTGGCTGGTCAGACATCTTCGCGGAACAAATGTCATGGAGTCGCATATTTCCTCTACCAGCTCATGGCAAGGCCGAACAGCTGTTTCGAATCAGGCACACATTGCCTCATAAATATTGCCCCTGACCTGTCGCGCTGAAAATGCCTTGGAGTAGCCGGTTCAGGCAAATTTGCTAGCG
>KZ345077.1:175799-190468 GCA_002352805.1 Teladorsagia circumcincta | reverse complement strand
CCCATGATTGTGCACACCATTGAGTGTATTGAAATAAATAAATAAATAAATAAATTGCGCATCAGTCCGCACCCTCAGGAGGTCCGCGGGTCTCTCAACCAGGTGAATTACTCCTGATTCGACTTTCACTCTAATCCGTGAATTCGTCCTTTAAGAGGATCATCTCACGAAAAATTTACCCCTTTTTACAGAGTGGGGCAGTTAAGGCCAAGCGGTTCTTTTGACAGAACTTATGACTCTGCGCTCGCTAAAACACATAAACGTTTATCTTAGTCACTTTTTGAGAAAACTTCTTCTGAACACCCGTACGAGCGGTGTAACGGCCGTTAGGGTGTCCTAATCTCTTATATTTTTTGACAGTTCCAGAAAGAGTCACACAGTCACGAGAGCATTGAACAGTTTCCAACAATAACATGGGTAATCGATGCTGTTTCTCAGCTAATGCATCATCAGCTGCATGACGGGGGGGGGGAGCGAGGGTGGACAATCCATGCGCGAACGCCTTTCGCTGCAGCTGCAGCTGTTAGCGTTGGCTTTCGCCAAATTAGGGAATATCGATCTATTTTTTCTTACTGCACTTCCTGAAACTGCCATTTTCACCCGTGTATGTTTGACGTACCGTTCAAAGCCGTCCCTTGAAAGAAGCCCGACAACGGGGTCGTTCCCGTAAAAGAACAGGGTTTAACTACCTCGAAATGGGTTTCACTGCGCGTTTTGCTTGCTAATCGCTTCGAATGAGGCCACTCTCTGCCTCAGAGCGAGTTCAGTCTGTAGAAATTCCACTCGTGTAAAACCAGGGCATTCTATTGTTCATCGATCTGTTTGTTCAGTGCAATTTGCTGATCGCAGCGCTTATTATGAAGTGAATTCGAATCGAGCCATTCACTCCTGCCAACTTGTCAATCGATCTGATGTATTCATGTATGATTCCTTTTAGTTCATGTAGAATGCCGAGTAAATCACCGAGTGCACAGACGTTGTCAGTACAAGTATCACTGAAGGAGAAAGAAATTCTCAAGGCGATACTTGAATTCCTCGAAACTCGCGGTCTTCACATCACTCAGGTAACAGTCTTGTTCGAATCCTTTCTCCAATCTTCTGAGACTTATCTCTATTGAAATCACTTCTCAAATGCTCCAAAACAACAGAAGTGTAACGCTAGTAAATATTTTTGAGAATTCTTGTTTTTTCCTTTTTTTGAGTTCACTTGCCGAATACGCTTCAAAACGATAGCACCCACACGTTAGCAGATGACTTGAAGATTTACATTTGTCATAAAAATTTGTTCTGATTTGCTGAATATGTTATCGATAGGTAGCAGATAATTTTTTTTTCGAAAAAAGGCAGAAAGGCTTTCTGTAGGTACAAATTATAGAATAATTATACAATAGAAAGCTGTTTTGCCTTCCAATTTCCGCTTATCTCTGGTTTTTGCATTATTGATTTTAGGAATTCTGAACTTTTTCGATTTTGTTTTTCTCTTTCATTTTTTTTTCTGAAATTTCCGTCCACACCGCAGTTTCTCTGTGAATTGTTGCTCTTTAGTTGCAGCAATTCCAAACTTTTTTTTACTTTTCGGACAGCCATTCTTTTTCTCAAATTTTTTATTTCACAAAGTTCTCAACGGTCAAGATTTTCTGATACTGTGCTGTCCCAGGGCCTGGTGGTGGCCTGAATGTTTCAAAACACAGAAGTGTCAAATCATATTGAAAGGTTAGAAAACTTCGAAATGGTCTCGCAGGGTAGGGATTTTGCTGTTATGCTGGCTGCATGGTATCCGTATCAACCCCTCTTTGATCATAGGAACTATCAAGGATTCTTCAATAGTCAGAGGAATTAAGAAGGATTTTTTTCACAATTTTGGAGTAGGCAAATTATTTTGCGAGGTGTGATTTCTCTTTAAGTGAATTTGCATATGAAAAAAGGCTATTTTTCATAAGCTTAATTGTTTCACCAATAGGCTGCTTGAAGATCAGCTGGAAATTGCTGTTAGGTACCGGATATCTTGGTGTTGTTTTTCTGAACTCAGAAAGTTTTGAAGCTGATTACCATGGAAATCATTATCCCAGAAAGTCCTTTTCGCTGGTTAATACTGCGCAATATGTTGCTAATTTTTTCCTGTTGTTGGTTCGCAATTTGACTTTCCCTATTTTTTATTTTTTTTTCGAAAACCTAGGTGCAGTGTGCGAATTCGCATGTGTGTAACAAATGCCTTCAATGTCGAGCTGGAGCTGCACATTCCGCCAACCAAACCAGCGTTGTTTTTGCTGGAAGGACTACTACCGTTTGGAATGCTCATCGGTTTTTCACAGCGCTCTTATCGTTAGAAGGCAGTGAGGTCTTCGAGAGGATGCCTGCAATTGTCGTCAAAAAAGAGGCTATAGTTATGCTAGTCGAGAAACAACTGCACCAGCCTTGAGCCGAAATGGAGGGCACTTTAACTGTGAAGGATTGATGATGCACAAACATTTTCACGAACTTGATTCCGCAACATATTCGGACGAAGGTGCTCACCTGCTACGCACGTGTGCTCAAAAAGGGTGCGTTTCCGACCACATGTTGCAAAAAAACTCTAAAAAATTGTTGCATACCTTATTCTATGTAAACGTGTAGTTTCTCTATTCTCTCCAACCTTTTTAACAAATGAGAGGGATGATTTGTCGATGATGTCAAAGCCGGCCTGCCTCTCTTTTTCGGCTCAAAAAATTCCCATCCTTAACCGTACGAGCTTTTTACTGGTACTGTTAGATGGGAAAATGTTAATGAGTCATTTGATGAATATGTTGCTTCATTCCGTTGATTCTGAGTTAAAATATTGCTGTTCCGTAACTCTTGGTGTAAAAGCGACACTAAGATATCCGGTACCTAATATTATACAGTAGCTTCCTTAACTTACCGTAGTGGTCTCTCACCATATCGGGAAGTATGCTCTGCTTCGATGCAGGCCTTCCCAACTTCTTTTGGCTCTTGAAACATTTTTAAATATTTTTTGTTGTTATATTGATAATCATTCTGTTCACTAAAGTCATAGCTCGACAAAAGGTAGGCAGGTAAATAGTATTTTAGAATGACATGAAACA
Organism: Teladorsagia circumcincta; assembly: GCA_002352805.1. Classification (NCBI taxonomy): domain Eukaryota; kingdom Metazoa; phylum Nematoda; class Chromadorea; order Rhabditida; family Trichostrongylidae; genus Teladorsagia; species Teladorsagia circumcincta. The sequence continues at coordinate 187,388 of KZ345077.1, read as the reverse complement.
GTAGGCGCTAATCAAGCTGCCAGCGAAGAAAAAATAGGTAGAATTCACTGAGAACACCATAAATGTCCGTTCTTCTTTTATGTGGTCGGAGATTCAATCGGGCAAAGTGTGCGATCTAAAGTGTTCCAAGGCGCGAGAACAACAGAAGTAGACGAGAGAAGACAGGGGGTAAGACGGCAGATTCCGCAGCATTGGGCGTGCATGGTTGCTTAGGTGTTCATGCCAGCAAGTTTTAGATTTTTAGCTTCCTTTTCACGCTTTCTCGAGAGAGGATTCTATGATAGGGTCAGAGTTCAAAGAAGGGAAATCCTACCTAATGGAAGATAAGACAGATCCCTTTGAGGGTGCGGACCGTCATGCAATGTGGAGCGAAATATGACCCAGCGATCTAGCATGGCTGTCCCTGCGCCGCTATCAACGTAGCACGCCCGCCGGTTGGCTAACCACTCGTCGCATGTCTCTAGCCGTTTAGCAGATAGGGCTAGAATAGGATAGGGTTGTAGAGGGCAGCATCAATAAGAGGCGCATCAATGCGGAAACCAATGGGCAAAAAGGTTGTATTTTTCGGATGTCGACCTTTTTCATGGTTTTCATTTATACCTGTAGCGTTTACCACTTCTACCATGATTTCTAATGGGCTGCCTTTCCATCGTAATATCCCCATTTAGGTCGCGACGGTTCTCTCTGTAGATGCTGGTCTAGTGAATTTGTTGTAAACCACCATCATTAACCTAAGTGCAAGACTGGTCAATTCCATGTTTTCCCGAATCAAAAGGGTAGCTAAGTCAAGTAGTGCGAAACCCCACATTAGTGAGATTGAGGTGCGTTGACCTTTCATGGAGACATTGACTGAGCAACGCTATCGAATGCATGGGCCTCAAACGCGGTGGAAAGAGAAAAGTGCGTGAGTGGTTTGAGACGTCTGGGCGCAGAAAGTATCCGACTATCAAGGTTCAGAATTTTAGGGGAAACGAACCTCACTTCAAAACAAATACTTAAAGGCAGCGATTACGATATTTTCAGGAAGGCTTTAGAGGGGAAGTGGGGTGCTCAAGTGCATGCCAGTAGCGAAAAAAGCAGAGAAATCCGTCAAGAAAACGCAAGACGGGACCTGCTTTTTTGACAATTGATTTGCACTCGTGAACGGGTAATAGCTCAGGAAGCTGGCGTAAGAAAGAGTTCACCGCATTGTGTTTGATGGCAGCATACCAAACCATGCACCAATTGAGTTGCTTCAGTTATGCCGGTGCTGGCAACGCCGCTCGTCCAAATCACCAACTAGGCTAGTGGACGGAACGCTTTTGGGGGCGGAGTGCTTACGGGGTCCTGCTCTGCAACCAGCGCACCTTTCGACGTGAAAGCGCCACATCTTGCTTCTTTGTCACCCAAGTAACTGCTTTGTGTGGTGAGTATGATTCCCCGATGCGCTCTCTCTTTATCGTAATCGCTGCCTTTAAGTTGGGTTCATAATTTGCTTTTATTAATCTCTCCGAACATGTAAAATGTCTTTTAAGAAGTGAGCTCACAGGGAAGAGCCAATTGGTCAGTCCGGGCACGGTCAGTCCGGCCACTTAAAACGTAATATATGCTTGTATACGTGCCTCGAGATGCTGGTTTAAATCTGCCTTCGTTATGAGCAGACGATTCTCCGAAAAGAATTACCAAGCAGGAACAAGCGGTAGTGATCTGACACCTAGGCGAAAAGTCATGGGATCGACTCCAATGCGAGCTTTCGCTCTTTTCAGAAAAATGTGCAACCATTTGAGCCATGTTTCCCTAAGAAACAAATGTGTGAACGTGCATTGGAGTCGATCCCACGACCTGTTCCTGATAAGTCAGGAGCACTGCCGCTGCGCTTTCTCGCTTCAGAACTTCTTTCAGTGGATTGCTCCGCAGATAAGCGAAGAAGATTCGAATTTAGCTTCTTGAGGCGCCTAAATAGGTATACGTTCCATCTGAATGGTTCAATTGACCAAATGATCATTCCTCGTTAGAAAGGAATACACAATTTAACAGCATATTGTTTCACAACATGATATTGTACCAATAATAGTTAAGCTATCGCTGGAACGTGAAACCGGTGTGATAAATGGCAAATACTCGGATGATCTGCTCTTTCTGCGACAGTTGATTCTTGACGGCCAATGGGACAACGCTCTCGATTTCGTCGAACCGCTCAAATCTGTACAAGACTTCGATTTCAGGCAATTTAGGTATACGACTCGAGTCTGCATAGTATGTACTGTGTAGAAATACTTAGTTTTGCAGGTATACGATAACAAAGTACAAATTCTTCGAATTGTTATGCGTGAAATTGGAGCCTGGACCGCTGCACGACAACGACTTCGCCGTCGAGGTACGGTAGCTTCCGATTACTTTGCCGTAGCCAAGGCTTATGAGACGTGAGCATGACCTTAATAGGGGAGATTTATTGTCTTGTATTGCACAGCTTGAGTAGTGGTCAGGAATCTCTCGGTGGCCAGAGGGATTCGTATATTTTGATAGTTTTTTTTCGTTCGTTCTCGCATTATTGAATCCTTGTTCATCTTTTCCTTTCATATCAATCTGTTATTCTTGCGTGTGTTTCGATTTCTTTTGGGCTTTACTGGATCCCACCCGGTAGAGTTGAGCAGAGACATGCAGCTCCTGTAGCCATTGCGCCATTTCGTTAATCTTTAATTTCTTCCATTTCAAATTGGCTTTTTTACTCTTTTGCTGATCCAAAGATCATTTTTGTCATCTTTTATAACCTATCCCCCAATCAGAACCTTTGGGAATATTTTTTTCAAAGAAAACAACTTTGACAAGAAATCGAGGTTCAGGAATTGGTCGAATGCCTCAAGGATCTCGAACATATCTGCCCTACGCCTGAGGACTATCGTCACCTCTGTGCACTGCTCACACTGCCGAAACTCTCTGATCACGCGGAATTCAAGAACTGGAATCCGTCGTCGGCGAGAGTAGAATGCTTCCACAAGGTGAGTCCACTGACGGTCTGTGACATCCCAGTTCAATTGCGGCGCTATAGTTGTCCAGTTCCTCACTTGCAGAAAGGTGATAGACAAGAAGAGAAGACTGATGTTTGATTGACCACATTTCCCAAGACACTTGCGCTTTACTCGATCAAATGTTATGATTTCCTCTTGCAGTTTCTTAATGCGTATGAGGCCTATACCATCACTTGCGGGGACCAGATCTAAAAATGAGTACATCCGTCCGAAACGATTAGTTCGGACCCTGAAGGGATAAAAATCGCTGTTGAAAGAACGAGACTCGATTAATGTGACTCAGACACAGCTTTGTGGTTCCGCTTGCCACTGTCACAGCTCCACTCATTAATTATCCCGCACTGGCTGCTCAAATATGTGGCAGGTCAGTCAGGTGAATTAGGACTCTCAGAGAGTAACTTGCACAGTAGTTCAAACCCTTGGGCTGAGGCGCCTTCGAAATTGCTTTGTTGGCTCAATTTTTTGATAGAAAATATAAAGAGTAACAGAAGTTTTCCAGATCCAGACTCTCGTCGCACACTTGCTTCCACCAACGGGCAAAGACCGTGAACGTCAGGTAAGGAACATGAACTCGTAGGGCAAATCACGAGCAACTTTTCAATCTCATCATGTACCCGTGCTTTTGAGCTTTTCTGTGTATTAGCCCCCGAATGTTGGTACAATCCTCTTACGACTATCGCTTCTGCAGAGATTCCCTTCTTCACAGCCTCTTAGACAAGCGGCCTCAGTGGGCACCCCACCGCTATGCTCAAACATTTTTTTTTTGGGGGGGGGGGGAGCTACTATAAGGAAAACTTAGGATCAATTACAATATCCTCACGTACATCATGTTTGTGCATTATTTGTGGGACACTTACCTTTATCTATATCCCATTTGCATTACCCCGTAGCCAATTAATTGGCTTGTTAATTTCTCCTATATTATTATTTCTGTTTTTCTTTTCTATCCCATGCAACGGTATCTGTATTACATTTATCCACTTTTAACACTTTTCGGGGTGCTGGCGTGATGGGTAAGTGAGCCACTTGCAGGACTTGGGTCTAAGCCTCAGGAAGGGGGGGGGCGACTCTGGGGGAGGATGTGGGCAATTTGTGTACTCCCTGGCATTTATCCCCTCTCCTAGGCTTGGGAGGTATAGGCTAGTGTCACCTACTATTGGCCCTGTTTTGGATATTCCCACACCTAATAACAGGAGGCCATTCTCAGTCCATTGTATTGTGTTCCTAGTTGCCTCATTTCTAAACTGGCCTATTCCAGGAGGAGCATCACTCAAATCACGATCGACTGATATCACTCATGGCAAAGGGGGTATTCTACGAGGGATGTGTAGACTATTGTCAAGCACAAGCCATCGGCGATCTCAAAGGTCAGTAATCAGTTACTTATCAGAACCACATCATTACTGGTTGACTGCTCATGCCGAAACCTGAAAGGAACGCGTTTGTGTGTCGGCAGGCTTTTTGTTAAGAGATAATACAAAGCATCACAGCATCAAATTTTGCTGCTCATTCTTGAAGTGATCTAACGGCAAGAGAGTTACTAAAATCTCGATGAAATCCTGATCAATTCTTGGGGCTGTCCACGAGCTTCAGTAATATGTGAATTCTGCCGATTTGCACGAGCATTTCATAAGCTTATTCACGAATTAATGCCAGTTATATATTCTCGCTCTTTCTACACTCATTTTTGCAGCGAGTTCGCTTACGGATGTTCAGGTATAGCCTACTTCTAAAAAGTTTCCACTCGCTATCTTGAAGAGATTTGAATTAAACGTTATCCGACCTGTTGGCAAGATTCTCGTTTAGGAAATAGAAGGGACAAAACAGCAGGTTCCAGTTATCTCCCTCTACGACTTCGCTCGGTCGAAGTGCGGCAGAAAAATTGCAGCATAGACAAACTACTGAGTCAGGTCGGAAAATTACGGGGCGAACAGTCCACTGTAGGCTACAGGGTTTCCGCCTTCACGAATTTCACGTTCAAGATGAGAAACGTCGCAGAGGTAATCCTGCTCTCGATTACTATAACTTCAGGACTTGACGGTAAAAAACATACTGCTGTGTGAAATCTGGTTATGTAATTGGGACCTGGGAGCCGAAGAAGTGGACAATAGATTCTACGTGAATTGGGAACAACAGCGGAGTCGTCGTTATATGCTGTCGTCAGGACTTCTTTTGCGTAGCGACAACGGTGGCTTTCTTGGGCGGATTGTAAAATGAGATTTGAATTCTGGTTGGAAGCAGGGGACGATCGATTCAGTGGTTCACGGAGAGAAGCTGCTTACTGCTTTCCCGAGGGAAAACGCACAAAAGAAGGTTGTGGTAGCTATGTATGTACCCAACATGCAACCACTGTCACAAGTGCTGAGCAAATTAGGTGCTGAACGAAAAGGGATAAAGCACCTTGAGCCATCAGCCAGAAACGCCGGCCGTTTCCTCTTCGAATAACCTTTTTTGACTATCTCAGCATCATACTGAACGACAAATTCTCCAACGACATCCCATGCAACATGACCGAATGCAGTTGCTTCTCGTTGCAGAAGATTCTAGTTGTCTTGTTTTCAGTTTACAAGGTTTATTTGGAGCTGCGGTACATCGTTTTGAAAACAGACGTCGGAAACCGGTGATAATTTTCGAACGACCTATACATTGAATAGAGCTTCCTTTGTTCTCGCTTGGAATCTGCACGTAATGGACTTTCTCTGCTTACGAAGTAGAAGCATTCCGACCACACTGTTCTTCTGGTTGTTACCAAACTGCAGCATTTTTTCTTATTTTTGAAATATTGGACAGCGGTCAGTTGTTCGAGAAAGGGACCTTTGCTTGACATGGGCCACTCATGAAGCAGAGGCGCCGCAGAGCTTAAAATGGGCGGAGATTATGGGATATATCCATCACGGATTAGACTTTTTAGAGGAACGATCACGATAAAGAGGGAGCGCGTCGGGATATGTGCCGCACGAAGCAGTAGGTTGGCTGCCAAGGAAGGGAGTTGTGGCGCTTCCATGACAAAAGGTGCACTGGTTGCTAAGCAGTACTTAGAAGGCGCTCCTCCTCAAAAGCGTTCCACACACTTACTTAGTTGGCGACCTGGGCGATCGTGCGCCAGCAGGGACGCAATTGGGGCAACTCGAATGGGGCATGGTTTGGAATGCCCCACCAAACGCGGAGAACTCCTCCATACTTTCGCCGTCAGAGCCGTTCCCGTCCTTCAGCGAAAATCAACGGCCAATAACGAGGGCCTTAATCTGCGTTCTCTTTACCGATTTCTACGATTTTTTTTTCGCACTGGCGTACGTTTGGGCATCCCCCCTCTCACGTCTCCTGTGAACCTATGGTAATTGTTATCCTCAATCAATTACACCTGAATCATAAAGGGATGCTATCACTTGATGCCAGGCTCCTTAGGGAGTCACCCGCAACGGCTAGTTCAAATGTCCTGACGACCAATGAGAGAAGACTTTCTGATTATAATCTAGTATCAGAACTGATACCATAGCTCACATTGAATTACACCTTTTTCGCAAGCTCTTTGCATTTTTAGGTATCGAAAACGGTCCTCATCCGACGGACATTCTGGCGAATCGTCCGCGTTTGTCATCCACCGACCTGTCCTTGATATCGTGGCTGGAAATGGTTGGACGGGAGCAATTCGCGATGCCGTTCCAGCAGAAGCAGCTCGATCTCAAAGTGGAACATCTAAAGTGAGGAATTTTCAATATAGGGTTGCGGTTATTTCTGAGCAATCTCACGATTACGCCCTCAGTTTCCAAACAAAATTTACTTGGAAATCCCTTGCTAGAGCCCTTTTTTAGTTGTCTTTGTTATATATAGATTTACAAGATGCCTATGGAAACTGTATTTCCAGGAAGCCAAAGCTCGAAGCTCAATGGACGGAGACGATTCTAGCGACTCCAATGAAACCTGGTGGCCACTTCCCGCATTCAATGGTACCCAACGCGAAGCTGAAGTTCGCCGAGAAAATGAGTCAGTCGATGACTATGCTGCCGTTGTGCACCAGCATGAGCACGAGTGAGTACATCAAGCCTTGTTCTCATAATTATGATTTTCTCGTGCCGTTCAAAACTAGGGTCAAGCTGCATATTTATCAACTACACAAGAGGAGTCCATGAAAAATTTGCTTCAATTTGTAGGTGCTTTCCCGACTGTCGGCCGTCAACAACCAATGTCTCAGTCTACAGCCGCAGGTTTCTGCCTGGGAATCGGTGACGCCGGAAGTGAAGCGATGGCTCAAAGCCAAATGATCGACAACATGATGGAAATGAGCCAACTGACGAAGAGTAGTCGCCCTGATGGACAACGAAATCATATGATACCGAACGCCATGATGAGGTTCGATTAATCTGCTATTTACCTGCCATCGAGAGTCAATTTTCAATTGCTAGCTGATCGAGGAATAATTTTTTTTTCATCATTGCTTTGCTCTGAGCGTGCGGAAGGTGCTCAAGCGTTCTTTTTTTTTACATTCTTCGGGAACTTGGGATGAGAAAAAACGGACACGATAAATTATAAATTTTTCCGAAAATTCTCTGCTTTTTTAGCTCAATCGCTCCTCAAGTAATGGGGCCAGCATTGGCTCACAGCCACATCAACGCAGCGTACGATTTCACCCCAGTGCGGAGGCAGCTGGACGAGATGACTCGACGGTATGTGAATTTCTTCCTTTCGAAATGCATAAACCTTGGTCAAGTCACAACTCTGTTTTTCAATCGAGCGTCGATTGCTGAACGGGGCCAAGTCTTTCAGCACAGCGAGGAACATGCCAACAGTCAACAGAGAACAACGCCCAGAGTCCTCAAAGTATGTAGAAGGGGATCGTATTCTGACTGCTACGCGTAAAACAGGGTCAGGGCAAATTGGAGAATTCAGTAGTGGATATCCGAAATAAGTGGAATAACGACTTACTAGAGCTTAGGAATTTCCGGAGAAAGAGTTTGAATTTTTTAAAAATTCCCACTAGACTTCTCGGAATTTCGGGAACTTTCACAGAAGATCGAGATCTCTGTTTCAACTTTGGCAATGGCTAAGAAGGGATGGAATCGTACTGGCAGCAAAATTCCCTCAAGTGACTTATTCTAGTTTTTTGTGTGTTTTGCTCCCACAACTTCCCCTTATATGGAATCAGTATCTTAGCCTCATCACTGGTAGCGACAGGTGGTGGCTATATCTATCTAATTGCTCAAATGCTGCTGAATGCGATTCTCGATGGCAACCCCCTCCAGAACTCTTACCTGAAAACTTTGAACAACCTGATGTCAAACTCGCAATAGGGGAATCTAGGTTTAACAATTGCAAAAGTACCCTGTATTTCTGAGAAGTCATAGAAACAAGTAAGACGCGCTAATGGACACAATCTCGAAACCGAGCTTGCACATCCACTGCTCGACCGTCATCTTCGATCAGCTTATTTACAGCTACGGCTAACCACTATGAAACACTGCTACTCACGTGCCACTGTGTCAAAAGACATAAAGAAATCTTTGTATCCTCAAACGATGGGTTCGCTAATCTCGAGGAGCAGACTCAAATGGGCTCCTAAAAATACTTCTGACGGCGCATGTTTCACAGAATCTCTTCACTTCAGGATACTTCCCTGTTTTGAGAAGCTGGGAAATTTATCGAGTATGTATGTGCTGAGCAAATGTCAATTGACTGATCTTTTGTTTTCATCAAATTCAAACTACCTGTCAGCTATCAGTCAGCGTGAGGCCCATTACTACAAGTCACACTTCATTCGTCTCTGTTTACTCCTTGCAGACTACCTAGGAGAGACATATAGTTCGTGAAAGTCATTTCGTTTCAATGTGTGTTGCTCTCAGGCAAAGGTTGTGCTTGCGCTGCGCATCCAGTGTTTCTGCTTTAATGTCTGGACATCATATTCATGGCGTATTCCAGTCCTATTATAGTTATTACAACCAGTAATCTTTATTTGCTTTTGCAGAAATGGGCATGGAAATTTCGCTTTTCAGTTCCCTTCCTCCTCCATCTTCGCAACGGCAGTCATCTCTTCCTCCTGTGCCTGAAATGAACACTCCAAGTAGGTGCCACATTCGTTCCATACACTTGAATAATTTGTTATGATCTATCTTTGGAACCATGGGTCGGGATTGGTGCCAAGAAGAAGGCGTTGCCTTTTTTGCTCGCATCCTTATCAATTGCGGTATATGTGGCGTTTGCGCCCAACTCGCGTACAACGTGCTCTTTCGCATTTTCCCTCTCCTCGTAGTGTTGTGTCTCATGTCGCACCACGCCCCTCACAAGGAAAATTTCAATGATTTCTATGGTGTTTTTTGCTTTTTCTCCACTTTAACGTTCTTCATAGCATTTCCTGTTCTATTTTCAAACAAAACAACACACCAATTCGATCTCGACCATTGCCTTTAAGTTCTCAGTATTTTTGCTTTCCTATTTGCTCTTATAACCTAATTAATAAATCGGAGGAAGGAGAAATTCAAGCTGCATGTACAGTTTCACCAAGAATTTCATATGCGTGCGCTTAATCGCAACTCAGAAATTAGGGCGAAATTTTTGATCACGAAGAAAGGGTGCTACCTCACCGCTGATTCCTCGAATACCTGAGAATCCCATGAAGTTCTTGAATCGGGCAAATAAGATCACAGCGATAATTTACCCTTACTTTTCCAAACTGTTTTTTGTAGGTAGTTCCTTTTTGAATTCTACAACTTTCAAAATCAAAAGGTTGTAGCCTGAAGAAAAGTTATTACAAATTTCTGTATCCTTTCGAAAGTCGTGCATTTTTATTGAAGAAAACTACAAAATGAAGCCAACAAATATCTTATTCTTAGAGGCTTGAAATGAGGCAAAATCCGTTATTATTCAGATGAGAATCCGATGACTCAAAGTCGTCTGTTTCAAGAGTTCGCCAGCAAGCAAAGGACTTGTGAGCTATTCTCAATTTTCTTTCTATGTCACGCTTTTCACTTGTTTTGGAGCATTTCAGCGCATTCGGCTGAGCCAGCTGTACCACTGAGACAGCGACAGATGTCTGCTCCCACGTATCCGATACCTTATGACCCCAATACAGCTGTGTATGCGAATGGTCAAATGCCGGTAAGAATTTGTTGGGACACGTTTTCTGAATTCACCTTTGTCGCATTACACAGTCCCTTAAATTTGGAATATTCGATGATAAAACATGCTATCAAGAATTACCTACTGTGTTCGACGCTCAATCAATGAAGCTGCAAAAGGTGTAGTTTCAAATTCAAAATTCGAGCTGCATGTACAGTCTCACCAAGGATTTCATATGCGTGCGCTTAATCGCAACTCAGAAATTAGGGCGAAATTTTTGATCACGAAGAAAGGGTGCTACCCCACCGCTGATTCCCCGAATACCTGAGAATCCCATGAAGTTTCAGAATCGGGCAAATAAGATCACAGCGATAATTTACCCTTCTCATTCTTTTTGTCAAAACGGTCATGATGAAACGAGAACTTTTTCGATTGATGCTCCGGTCAGGCTCGCCTTCGTCAGAGCCTCAGAGCCTGAAAGTCTCAGATCAGTAGGATCTACCCTCAAAAACAATGAAACACTTACCATAGGCCAGAGGCATCCAGAGGGTGTCCTTGAACACAAGATTACCTTAGAGTGTACGCTAAGATATCGATGATACTTTGGCTAGACTGATTCACTGTGGGTCCAAAGGGATGACTTAGCCCCTCGGGCTGGAGCCGATGGCGCCCTAAGACCGCAAAGGTCAGCAAAACGTGCCACTTAACCTGTAATGGCTAGGCGTTCCTCTTTTCTGTCTACACTGTGTTGCATAACTATACGACATACCCCTAATTTCGAGATCCTGAAGTTGCGAGGAATGATGCGCAAAAATGGCTAATGCCATTCGATTCAGCTCATAAAGAAACCTATACCGAGAAATCACCAAGCAGTTTCATCAACTCTTAGAAATCTTAGGTCGAAAAAACAAAAGAACGGTCGTTGCAAAACTATACGACATAGTAAAAATTTTGTCAATTTTTTTTAATATAGCAAAATTTTTCCACGACATTTCACAATCACAACAGTACATGGTTGCAGACAATTAGCCTACAGATTCTTCGTTAGACGCTCCCATTTGAGGGTGGCCGATCTGACACATTTTCTACCGTTTTTTATAGGCCGCCTCCTGAATCTGGGCAAAACCTTCGAGTAACGTCTTTTGCAGTAGATGCACGGAATTGCACCGATCGTTTCAAAACAAAGATTATAAGCAAGGATGCCCCATAGGTTTTTCATCGGATTTAGGCCTGGCTAACAAGGGGACCATTCGAGTAAATCTACATGGTGGACTACAGAGCAAGTCAAAGTGGACTCAATAACATGGGTAACGGTGTTGTACTGCTGAAAAATATGCTGGTCATGACCCTTATTCATCGTAGACCGTAGCCGGTGGTGGTTAGAGCACGTCTTTGTATTCGGTGAATCTTTCAGCTTGGTGCACAGATTGCAGTTCTTGCTTTATCACCTGGAGGACGAAAAACTCATTCGGTATTTGATGTTAGGGCGATGTCAGACTTTGCGAATCGAGCGATTCGCTAGCGAATCGCT
>KZ345077.1:152849-168922 GCA_002352805.1 Teladorsagia circumcincta | reverse complement strand
TGATACACACAAAACGTTTTTTGGTGATAAAATGTTTTGAAGTTAATGAGCCTGATAACAAAAACCTATACAGAGTGACTCTGTAGGACCTCTCGACTAAAATACAGCTCTGCATTGTTACCTTGACTGCTCACTGCAAAACATACAGCTCCGAAATTTCTCTTCGATGGCAAATGGGTAATGTCATGGATGTGGGTAACCAAATTCTTCCGGATTGGAAGAGACAGAGGGAAAGGATACGACACAGTGATAGAGTAATCACCAGTACCTAGTTTTGAAACGTAACGCGTAGATCAGGAAAAGAAGTGAGGGTTAGGGCTTTTTATGGGTAATCGGAAGGGAGCCCATGATGTGTTCATCGTTGAACTAGAAGTACTACAAGTTTTGTAGAGTGTTAGAAATAGACAGATGTTTGATCGCTCGCCAAAGGTTTCGGCCATCAACAGAAGGGCACATGGCAGGTGACATGGTCGTGAAATCCTAATTGTGATGCATGGGGAGAATAAAAGCTCCTAAAATTTATTATGTTTTTATCAAATTGATCAGCAATCCTCGACCTCATGTCGTGGAGTGTGAAAGCTTCGTAAACCTATTTCATCTGGGCAGCAGTATCAGCGTTACTGTGTAATGTACTACAGTGCGTTTCAAAACTATAGGGACACCCTTGAACAGTTGCTCCTAGTTCTAGTAAAGAATTCATGGTTTGGGAGCTGCTTGGTAGATTCGGCATGCCCTGAAACTATTTCCAACTTTATTTCAGGTAGCAATGTGGAACACAGAATAAAAAAAAGTGAAAGTGCCCCTGTTTCAAAAGTATGTATAGGGACATCCCGTGCAAGAGAATGTGAAAATTCCTTCTTTCTTTCAACTCATTTGCGATTCTATGAGCTTGTTCAGTGTAAGCACACTACCTCTTTGAAGTGCCTGGACGATTTGAGATTTCTTACTGAAACTAAGTTCGGGGAGAGGTCATATGCTTCATACGTAGCTGCTCAACGTGACCAATTTTCTCACTGTATTAAAAACTTCTTATGGAAAATCCAGCCTTCTACGCAAGCGCAGGAACTTTGAAAGGCTATAAGTATTATTTGAATACGAGTAGCGTTATATCCAGCAATCGGTTTACAGTTCAACCACCCCAGTTCCCCAGAATTCCCTGAAACTCTGAACTTTCGCTTTTTGCATCAGGAAATACTCTCTGTAGAACCACCTACCCATCTCGAAGTTTTGTGCGCGAGTCCTGATGATGGTGATCAGATGAGCTCCACAGACTATGTCGCGTCGAATTATCTCGGAGGAACATAAGAACGAATTGGGATTTAACAGGTGGTGCTCCATAATGGAGAGGCACCTCCATTGAGGTAACCAGTCAAGGATGTCTTGAGTATGGGTTAAGTTTTCTGATTAGAATTGGACGGGCTGGAAGGATATCACAGCTGATGGAGGTACCGTAGAAAAGATCCACTGGTCTTTAGCCCGTGGAATTCCGATGGAGATCTCCAGCTGTGCTGTACCCTCTCTGGCTTTACATCGAATGGAGCAAGCATCAGCGACTACGAACATGTTCTTGTTGACCATTTAGTGTCATTCCTAAGTGAAGTTCGCTGGCGGAAGATCACCTTCAATCACGATAATGCCGCCGTCCACCGCAGCCTATTCGCTAAGCAATCACAAGCGTCAACGTGTTGCTTTGAGTTGGGTTGCACGCCGTTCGACCTGAAGCCTATAGAAAATATCTGGAGAAATTACTGTAAGGGAGATCTTCGGTGGGGCAAGCGCGGAGTCCCAGAGTGGTCGTCGTAAATGCCTTCCCTGGTATCCCGTGCGCAGTACGACTCCTAGCGCTCAAGGCATTCCTGATCGAACGCTGGTTCTCTCCAATTTACCCGTTCCTTTCTGAGGCAGGTATTCAAGAGTTTGAGATAAAAGTAAACACCGTATAATGTGTCCTTTTTTCAAGCAAAAATATGTGGCCACCTTCATGTTTTGCGAAGGAAAGGTACCAAAGACTGGAATGAATAATAACCACCACTTTTCCTCTGTGTGGACCAATCTATTATTTTTTAAGGTGCTGAAATGGAGTTCAGTTCCCATGATGGCACCATTAGGGATGTGATCTTTTTGGAAGATACTGTGAGCAGGTAACTGAGATTGCTAACAGTTCAATATGTTGTGAAAATGCGGTTCTCGTCATCTTGAGCTTCTATGTTCTGCTTCAGGACTTCATTGTTAATCAGCGGTGGAGCAGGTAACTGTCACTTGAATGTCACCGACTGCCATTCTGGTCAGATGGTGCAATCACTGCGAGGTCATAACGGCGAGTTACATTTTTCACAGTTTTTTTGCAGATTTACTAGTGAAATGAGAAAAAGTCCCACATTCAAAATCAAAATGGGTAAATGATGGAGGTGGAAAATTCGTCGCTGATGACTGCTTTTTAAGATGAACCATGCACTTCCCCTACACTCAGGATCATGATGGAATTTCAGGGCAAAGAACGACTTGTCGGAGAATGTAGATCCCGCGATTACCTCTTCGATCCAGACAGCTTTATCAACCCTAGGTGTAGAGGTGAAAGAATTACTTGTCCTGGCCAGGGTGCCACCCAGAAATTGTCCTCCAGAGCGCGCACGTAGTAAGAACCGTCTCTTCCCACTTACTAGGTAAGAATAAAGTAGTAAATGATAAATATTTACATACTTCAAAGAAAAAGGAGAAACCCTGCTATCGAGAGAAATTTTCACACAGAAATCTTTTCCTATGTACCAAACAGGCTTGTTTTGATAGAAAAGCTTAATTAAGCCGAGTTTGGTGCCCCGGTGGCGTAATCTTTAGCACAGTTGCCCCATAAGCGAGAATTACGGGTTCAAAACCCGCCTGGGACAAGCTTTTATTCATAGGCTTGCAGTTTGGCGAAACCATCACGCAAGCTTTACCCGGGTTTCTCTCTGGACATAGAAGAAACCTGCGAGAGATTTCCTCTATTGAGCGAAAAACCGATTTGTGAAAAATGGGAATTCGGTACCAGAGAAAGTAAGCTGATGTATGGTAATGTAAAACAAAGAGCACGCATGACACTAGAATGGCTGGTAATCTTCACTGATAGCTCTCCTGACGTGGCTCCTCGGGTAAATTCTCGTTACTAATAAACCAACGTTAATGAGGAGTACAAAAAGGATTTGATATTCAGTGAAGTCTCCAAGCGTACGATGTGACCATATTTGTGCACTCCTACTCTGACGTACCACATTTTCAGCGCCGATCCTCGGCCTGTTCACCTGGAACAGTGGTCCTATGTTTGTATCGTGCTCACAGGATAAGACGATTCGTTTCTGGGACGTACGGACATCACAAGCCGTTAATGTGATCCAGCCGACCAACAAAGCGCATAGTAAGCCATTTGACCATCGAAACGCATCACAACATTCAGCCTGTGCATTTGAATGATTTTTAAGGTGCACCGGTGACATCCGTCTGCGTTGATCCATCCGGCCAATTGCTCGTTTCCGGTCATGAGGACGCGTCTGTGGCGCTATACGACATCACGGGAGGTCGGGTGCTTCAGACTTACAGGTATCTTTCTGCTGCTCAGTGTGCTATGATTTTTCTTTCAAATCAAAAAATAACTGAATTTAAATATCTGTGAGACAATAATGTGTGAATATTTCAATTAAGGCCTCACGGTGATGAAGTACGTACAGTGCGATTCAGCAACGCTGCCTACTATCTTCTGTCAGCCAGCTATGACAAGAGGTAACGAATTTTCTCCTTTCCCCTTCTGATGCTTCAAAAACGAGATCGCATGTGAGGACGGAAAGGGCAACACCGTGGACAAAAACCGTACCCTTCTCAAATAGCCTAGAAAACTGGGAGAGTTGAGGGAGAGGAGTACGGTTTAGTTGTGTTGAGCATAAATGAAGAACTGAAGACCTGCCCCCACAGTACTATACTGAACGATTATTATTGATATTGTGAGTATTGCTCAAATCAAGGACTTCCCTGCTCCGGAACGACCTAATAACCTGAGAAACACACAGAGCCTCGTAGAAAGTTCACGCGGACAGGAAGGAACTCTAGGTGCGAAGAAAAGCGGCGTCATCCTGCTACCTCAGCGAAGGCAGAAATTAAAGAAAAAGATAACATTCACTTCGCAAAAATCTTTTCAAAGAAATCCATAATAGGCGGATCGTGCCTGGGCCGAATGCCCGATGAGAAGTGTGCTTCAGAACGAAACGACCGAGGGAAGGTTGACAATATAATTGTAGGGCAATCCATTTACCGCTCCAAAAATGGCTAGGTGTGCAGCACTTCTCACCATGGTAATCATTCTTAACGGAGGACACGTTTCGGAACGGCAGTTACATAGGAGCCACGTGCAGGAGCTTTGGACTTAGATCATCATTTTCTGAGCGGGTTTGGGATTGCCAAGAAATGGATACTGAAATTTCTTGTCTTAGGTAGTGAACTTTCGAAAATTTAGTAAATTGTATAACTTTTGCGGTATTCAATAGTTGCGTATCGAGAGGGTTCCGTGCAAAGAAAAGATTTACTCAGTTGTGAGCACAAGAGAATGGAAATCAGAAAAAGAACAGTTTGTCACTAGTGGGAGTGGAACATGGCAGTAGGTGTCGCATTGAAATCCCAGGCCGAAGCGTTAGAGCCCAAGTATTTTTACGAGCGCACAGGATTACACCCATTAATTGAGGTCACGAGCTATTTTCATTCTCATTCATATCCATGCTCTCTCGCCTCCGACTCTTTTATCTCTCCTTTGCGGAAGGTATCCCTTGTCACACTGTCCTCCCCTTGAACTATTCATCGGCCTAGTGAATTGGGGCCCTTGTTTTCAGTGATTTCTTTTCATTTTTCTTTTTCATTGCCGCCCCACTTGGCGTTTCTACTTTCAGCCCGCAGAGAAATAAGCGTATCATATCATCGATCATGGGGTGTGCCTTCGTGAACGCTATGGCGAGCTGTTGTTAGAATATGAATATCTGTCAAAAAGTGTTTTTAGGGTTGTGATAACGGATATGCGAGGCGATCTCATGGCTCCTCTTATTTACTTGCCAGTAGCCGAACATTCCGATAAGGTGATCCAGTGTCGGTATGTTGATAGTTCACTTGTCTTGCCGAAATATTTAATCACGATTCCTCTTAACTGTCTCAACTACCGCATCACATGGACTTCAGTAGTTTGCCTTGATCATATTCATATCTTTCCAATGAAATCGTCAGAGCTGAATCTATCATTCAGTATTTCGGCCAAGTTACCACGTCCCTTCCCAACTCTCACTTTAACTATTCAAAGAGAATAGGGGTTTTCTCGTGGGAGCAACTACATATTGTGAAATGTTGTTGAATTCTAAATATCGTATTTGTCCAAATAAAGTACATTTCAGATGGCATCCGTTCGATTTCTCATTCTTATCGACGAGTGCTGATCGAAGTGCAGTTCTGTGGGCCTTGCCACCTCCTCCTAGATATTAGGTTACTTGATGTCTTCCATTCCGAAGAGCTGAATTTTTACTGGTCCGCAATTGACTGGATCTTCTCAGTTTAAGTTGTTGACCAGGAAGAACTTTGTTTGCACTTGCTGCAGGGCAGGAGGATCATCGCGCGGCGAGAAGGTAGAGCCGCAGATGGGTCCGCCTGCGTCTCTACCTTCTCGCCTCACGAAAGGAATCCTGTACGCTACCCCACCATGACTATCGCACAAGTGCTGCTCAGATCCATATAATGGAGTTCAGAGAAGCTCGTATGCAGGAAGCCGACAACTGATGAGAGCGCTTCTGAAGATACTCGATACCAATCATATTTAGTCCTGCAGCTAGTAAGGTGACTAGTGGTAGAGGTTCGGACAAAATCAAAATCGGGTAAACAAGTGCGCAAAATGCTATCAGGAGCCTTTCGAAGTAGCGGCAGCTTCCCCATTTTGTTGTTCAAGAAGGTTCATCTCAAAAATATCCGAACGAATCAAGCCGAACCAACCTTTCTCTTGTCTTTGAACTTGGTCACAGCCGCAGTTTCTGTGCTAATTTCAAGCCTCAAAATTGTGAGGTAAGGGATCTAATTGTGAGAACCAATATTTTTCGGAAAATTCGCATGGCAGTGACTCTGCCGTGGAAACGCCATGCGAATATAGTAGTTGAACAAAGTTGTTTTGGTATTTTTTGCCTCTTACCGTTCGTCTGTCGTCTACTTCCCTGGTCGGGTGTGGTCCACTAGGACAGAGAGCGACTTTTCCTCTTTCTGCAAGCGGAACTTTTTTCTGTGCGGGAACCCCAGGTGCACCACTGCTCAAGAGTGGACCTGGGGTGACCGCAACGAGTTTCGCGAGCGAAAAGGTCGCTTTCTGTCCTAGTGAACCACACCCTTCCTCGTCGAACACCCTTCCACTGCCCAAAACAAGCGGAAGCGGGAGGCCGTATGCCATGTGACTTCAATGTCGCCCTTGCTTTTCCCCTGCTGGCTAGTCACTCAGCACTTCCTTCACTTTTTTGGCTGAACCATAGCATTGTGGAATCTGCCCTTAAGCGAAGATCAACGGACTTTCTTCATGTTTCAGTTTATTTTTCAAGAAGGGAGTGGAGGGTACCAAAATACTCGAATGGTTTCAAATCGCGAGGTGTACTGCTCAACTAGAATGATCGAGAATATTAACGAAAGCTGAATTGGGATTAAATGGTGCTCCGGTAGCGTAACTTGCAGCGCACTTGCCCGGTAACAGGAAGTGCGGGTTCGAGTTCTGTCTGGGGCGAAAATTTTGTTAACAACCCACCTTCTTGTGAAACATAATGACATCTTTCAACCGAGTAAGCAAGAAAGTTCGGTAAATAAGAGCTTGTAGAAATTCTCAAGGGTTGAAAAAAAGAATGAAATTGATACAGAAAAGTAGATTATAAAATACAAAATAAAATTTGAACGAAAGTTTGTTTGGCGAGCACGGTTGATGTTTTCCGAAGTGGGACCGGTTCTAGAAGGCACAATTTTTTCTGTACAAAGAGGTCAATTAAATCGAACTGTCCCCCGAATCCGTTACCTTTTTTCTTGTCTTTGCCGTAGGCATTTCCGAGCTTTACATTGTTCATACTATTATCCTAGTCAGTACTTGTTCTCTTCCGCATTTTCGCCGCATGCTTACTGTGTCGTTGTTTGCCTTTCATTTTCAGGTCTTCTGATATCGCTAGTCGGTTGTGGATTCATAATTCGTACATGTACTATGTGTATTCTATTGTATTTCTTACATTTCTGCCCTTTACTCTATACGAGTAAGGGAGTCTCCTAGAAAACTCTTTTCTAGATTTTCTTGCTTTGCATTGCTCTATTAAGAATCTCGGTTTTGTATACTTTTACTATGGGTATGAGTATTATTTTATGCTGCAGATGCATGTAAATCATTTTTTTGTTCTGATGATCAAAACATCTACGAGTTCGAAACAAGCCGAAACAAGCCAAGGCAACGTTCATAGTTTGAAATCGCACATGCGATTAGGTGAGTAGGCGATTCTAGAAGGAAATAGAAGGGTATCGATTGACCGATAGGCGTGTAGGCGATTGAATTTATTTATTTATTTATTTAGAATATTGTTACAGAATAAAAGCAAATAATACATATCTGAGCAAAAGCAATTACAATAGGTAGAGTAAAACACAGAAAATAACAAGAGAATGTGTGGAAAGGAACTTTACAATATTTAAAGCAACAGTCTCAGCAGGGTTCTAAAAATTCAATGCTATGGGTGGAAATGATGCGCTAGCCCTAATCAAGGCCATAGGAAGTGTCACTAACCAAAAAACTCACCTTAGAAAGCTGCAAAAAAGCCAAGAAGACGCCGTTGACAGGGGCGTTCGCAAAGATCTTAGGGAACGCCCATTTGCCAATCATTACCGCGTCTTTTTCTTGAGTTTTACTTGCTTATTTCATTTGATTGTTGTATTTCTATTTTTATATGATGCATATATCTCTAATTGTATTGGGGCAAATGTGGTTGAAATCCGACGAAGCAAGTAGATCAGACAACTCGTCCACCAGGTGAAACCTGTTTGAAGGTTTCGCCGGCGGATTGCTCTGTCTTTTCCTTCATTACCTGTCAACTCTTTTCCTACAACTTCGTTACCGACCGCTTAACGCCTCGAATTCGTTCTGAGACTGTTGCTTTAATTAAAGCATAGACAATACGGAATGCTTACTTGGGGAAGGGGACAGGGAGGGGGGGTGCCCAATTTAGGAGAGGAAGGGCAATGACCGCCAACATTGTTGCAAGCCGCAGGAGGACTGTATGGCTCCGGATACCAACTTAGAAGGTCCGCTAACCCCTCCAAAGAGAACGCAGGGATTGTGAGGTGTTTGGGGGGAAGAATTCAAAACAAAGAAGCGAATAAATACAGGGTGGGCAAAAATTACGGTAACAACACAAATTGGTTATTTAAAAGTGATAAGACCGAGAAGGGGCAATGCAACAACACACTAAAATTGGTGGAAGGTTATCAGACAGGAAACAATATTACTCCTTGGAGTAGCCGCTTTCTGTGTTGATAAATAAATGAAGACTTCCTAGAAGGTGGTGGGCCCTTTTGTGTCGGTAGGTGTTACCGAGTAGGTCCGAGGCTTTCACTAGCGACTGCTCAACTTGTCGATGTTCCTCTTATGCTTGTAGCAATGCTTTGCCTTCAGCACACGCAATACAAAGCCTTTCAGAGGACTTGTTGGGAGACCTACGTTACTGATTCTCCAATATGATGAAATCCACGATATTTTGTCGGCATCAATTTTTGGGCAATCCGGGTTGGCGCCCAATCAAGCTTTGATCCCCTTTTTTCAGATTGGAGTTCTTTTTTGTCTGAAGCTTCAAGCGAGACAGAAAAGAGTCGAGCTGATTTTTATTATTCAGCTTTATACCTTGAACAGCAGTTGTCCGAGGTGCGTTCGAATCGTGATCCCTGCTCTTATTGTTTCTGCGAAAACCATCACTAAATAGCTGGCTGGCTTTTCACTCATACTAGTCTGGGTGCTCTTCCTATTCACGTGTATTTCGGCAGCAGTCTCTTCTCATCAAGGAGAACGATCAACAAATGAAGACCAATACGAAATCGAGACAATGCCTTATAGTATCTTTGTTTTCTGTTCAATTTCCCGCATCAGTCAGGTGTTAGGCATTTTAATGTAGCAAATCATTTTGCTAACGAGTTAATCAATTGGTCAGTCCGACCATTTGTGATGAGGTGTAGTCCGCTATACTCGTCATGCGACGCTGAGCTCAAATCCGTTTTCGGTATCTGCGGAACGATTCTTCGAAAGAAGTTACGAGGGATTTTTCTCTTAGTGGCGCCCTATACAGTGCGTTTCAAAAGTATGTGGACACCACAAATTGCACATTTAAAAGGTAGCTGAGGGGCTTCGTGCTAAGAAACCCTCCTCAATCAATTCCTCGTAGTCGATAACCCATCTATAGAATTCATTTATGTACCTTTTCAATGTGCACTTTGAGGTGTCCGCTTACTTTTGAAACACACTGTATAAGGCGCCACTGTGAAAAAGCCCCTCGTAACTTCTTTCAGAGAATCATTCCGCAGATACCGAAAACGGATTTCAGCTCGGCGTCGCATGGCGAGTATAGCGGACTACACCTCATCACAAATGGCCGGACTGACCAATTGAGCATTCCTCTTAAGACATGTGCACGCAAATCGTTGCATGAAATTGCGTTCGGTAGAAGTTACAGCGACCAAACTACGGATTGAACGAGCTGGCTTCTGGCGCCCACTCGCACCTATCTTCGAGAGATTACTCGTAAAGTCGTAGATTCAATCCTTCCAGGTTCGCGTCTATTGGTTTGGTAGAGTGCCTATTGCACTTCGTATTGGTGGTCGAAGGAAGTTCATGAGCCTGCCCTTGTTCCCGTGAGCTTCCAATTTCCTCAGTAATAATGGGATGGAGATCGGGTCGAAGGCTTTAGCATAATCAATGTAACACACTGACACGTAGTTTCCTTTGTCAATCTCCCTCTGCCACAGTGGAACAGTGGATATCAAAGCTGACGTAGTGGACTTGCGTCTGAGGGAACCGTGCCGGCTTTTGTCAAGCAACTTCCTTTCATTAAAACAGTTAGTAATTTCACTACAGAGAATGCGTTCCATAACTTTACTAATGGAGCTAGTTAGGCATATAGATCTGTAATTTGTGACGTTTGCATGATTGCATACGTATCGACTCGTTCCGCTACGCACACTGGACCATTGCATAATCGCCTTCTCGCCTACTCGTCTAATCGCTCATCAAATCGATATGTACCTTTCTTCCTATCGTAATCGCTTAATCTCCAATCGCCTGCATCGGAACTCTGAGCAGTATCTGACCAAAAAAGAGAAACGAACCAAAAAGCGGAATATTGAGAGGTGGAAACTATTACAATTTAGGCTGGATCTTATTGTTGTCACCAGTTTAGCTCCGCTCGCTACCGCGCGTATAACAATGTACTCTTCAGTTGAACTGGTCAACCTAGGGAACACTCTTTACGGTTGATGCATATTTTTACTTCTTTTCCCACTCATTCCATGGCTATTCCTCAATGCAGTGTTTCTGTGGCCAATGAAAGGAGTGACGTAGTCGAGCTCCTGCGATGAGCCGCAGGCTGCTTTCGGTGGGACCGCCTGGTGTTTCTATAGAAAGATTGCTTGGTGACAGTGATAAATTTGTCCTAATTTCGTCATGCACCAATGAATATCTTTCAATCTTTGGGAGCTTATATAGTCCAGCAGTCGAATAAGCTTTGTACATCAATACTTTCGTAACACTCATCATACCTCTGCAAACAAACACCATGCCCCAAATGGCGGGTAGTTCAGCGGTTGAATGACCTTTGATGCCAAACAGTTGAAATAAGAACACTCACTACTCATCGCCGTTGAACAAACCGCGACCCTTTTGAGAATTAAGGGCAGCTTGTCGGTGGATAATAGCAAATACCTACGTTGGTCATTTCACTGTTGACATATATAGGTTACAAATTGAGTAACTCCCTAGTACTGAGCTAATTGCTCCTATTTACTTTAGTCAGTTGTTAACACACTCTGCCCACCAAACATGCTCATTTCGCGCTCTTTACGTCACACTCGAGAAGTGAAGACTCACTGCTGTTGGACCGCGCGATTCACGGCACTTGCGTCCTTACACCCCTTATCAGATCTCATCGGTTGTTATCACATCTGCCCCAGCCAAACATATCCCCGTCCCACCTCCTATATCATATCTTGGAATCAACTCCTGGCAAGTGCTGGTCGGTGAATCTCACAACACTGGTCTTCTAATACCACTTATCGGATCTCCAGTTGTTACCACTTCCTGTTCCCCTCCAGATATATTCCCTCTCACCCCCTATATCATATCTTGGGAACAACTCTTGACGGCCGCTGGTCCACGCCCCTCAAATTTCGTGGCAAATACACACAAACACACACAGGCACACAGACATACTTGACGAATTATACAGTGCGTACCAAAAATATGTGGATACCATAAAATCGATTCTCAGGGGTCAACTAAATATGTTTTCTGCCATGTAACCATAACCATTCAACTCTCCGTTGTCGATGACCTACAATGACAATTCGGACAAAAAATTTCATCCTGATTTAGCAAAGTATTTTCAATTAAAATTTTTTTCTTTGTATCAAAAGTAAGTGGACACTGCTCGAGAAATAGAAATATCTTCAGAATCGAAGACTGGTAGGCCTACCGAAGATTCTGATGAGTTAAAACATTTCATTGCATGTTTTAAACCAGGCTTCCGGTACATCTTTCGTCGAACTCTTCTTAACCAGAAAATTTCACCAGCTTATTAGGTCACCTGGGGTACTACTTTTTGTTTCCTGGCTCAGAGGCAGCAATCCATTATCCCCGTACCTTCTCAATGAGGATGTGGTCAGAGGAATACGCGAGGCAACCTACCAATCAAAACCGTTACGTTGAGCATTTTTCCAAATAGAATACGTGTCAAGGACCTCCCCTAAGGGTTGCTGAAAAACAAGTGTTTTGTGACGCTGGCTTCTCGAAAAGAATTGAAGTCGGGATCCAGGTACTTTATCATAATTCTAACTTTCTACCTGACACGATGGCAAGCCGAGCTCCGATTTCCCCTTCTTTTGATACCACCCCAGACAATTGTTGAGCCTCCTTCGAAATGTCTCTGTGAGTCCATCTGCGAGTCACAACGAATTCCCCTCCACTGGCAGCAGAGCCACCCAAATGGCCAAACATAACTTTTCCTCACCATTCAAGATTGCCTGAGGTTGAACTTGCCTCAGAGCGCCTTTTATTTTATATTTATCATTTTCGTAGCTGCCTGTTCCGGTTCAACGTCCAATGTTGTGATTCCTTCTTTGGGAGAGAATCCCTACCCTTTGCCAATCTGTGCTGCGCATCCATACACAGAACTCCCTTCATTTTCTCTCGTGTCCACTCGTCACTGGATTGAACGGAACACCGAGTGGTCTTTTTCACAAGAGTGGAAATCATTTAAGCGCGACCGTGGATAGCAGACTAATTGAATTCGGAGGCACGACAGGTTATTCTTGGGTTGTCTCGAAGTAATATCGACTAAGGACGACTCCCAGAGAGTGTCTAGGTCTTAGCAACAGTATTCTGGATTTCTTCTCTTACATGCAAGGATGTACGAGAGGGATGATTGCGATTTCGCGAGTGGAAGGTTCAGCAACATGGAAACCCCACATCTCTGCTTGGTATTCTCCAGAAAAATGCATGCCGTGATGAAGAATAATGCTAAATAATCAACAAAAGGAGAAGTAAAGATAGGCTACGAAATAGGTGCAGACAGTTGATCTACCTCAGGGTGTCCACATACTTTTGATACAAAGAAAAAAATTTCCATCGAAAATAGTTTGCTAAACTAGAGTGGAATCTTTTGCCCAAATTGTCATTGTAGGTTATCGACCACGGAGAGTTGAACAGTGAGGAGTTTTCATGACAGAAAAGTCTTCAGCTGGCACCTGAGAATCGATTTCAGGGTGTCCACATACCTTTGGTACGCACTGTATATAAAAGGATTAATGCTCCAGTCATGACTGGGAAGTCGTGGAAAAGTGACTAAGGACTACGACGCTCTGCTTCGTAGACTCATCGCTTGTGTTGAGCGAGCCGAATCTTCGATTAGATGAATACAGTGCGTACCAAAAGTATGTGGACACCCTAAAATTGATTCTCACGGTCAGGTCAAGACTTCCTGTGCCACAAAGCCTTTACCATTTAACTCCTCGTGGCTGATAACCTATATTATTATTCGGGCAAAAGATTCCATTCTAGTCTAGCAAACTAATTTTGATGGGAAAATTTTTCTTTGTATCAAAAGTATGTGGACACCCTGAGGTTGATCAACTTCCAGCACCAATTCCCTAACCTACGTTTACCTTTTCTTGTGTCACCTATTCCAGCCTTACTCCTCTTCACGGTAAGCATTTTTCTAAAGAGGACCAAGCAGAGGGATGTGGGGTCCTCATGCAGCTTGACCTTCCAAATGCGAAATTGCACGTTAACTCTGTCGTACGTCCTCGTATGTAAGAGAAGAGATCCAGAATCTTGATGCTAAGCTCCCACACTGAATAAGGATCGTCCTCAACCGTCACTTGCTCAGTACAGAACAAGAACTGCCAGTACCGCCTCAAAATTTAATTGGTCTGCTATCTACGTACGCGCTTAAATGATTTTCCCTCTTATAAAAAAGACCTCTAGAAGTTCCATTCAATCCAGTGAGCACATGACACGAGAGAAAATGGAGGATGCTTCGTGAGCGGATGCGCAGCACAGTTTGGCAAGGCTGGATTTCTCAGTCTTAAAAAGAATCACAGACTGGGACGTTGAACCCGGACAGACAGTGCTTTTGTTGAAGTGATAACATCAAAATAAAAGACGCTCTGTGTGAATCCCCACCTCAGACAACCTTGGGTGGTGAATAAGGCTTATCTTTGTTTATTCGGGTAGATCTGGCTGCTAGTGGAGGGAATTCGCCGTGTGCCACAGATGCACTCACGGAGACATTTCGAAGGAGGCTCAACAATTGTCTGGGGTGGCTTCGAAGGAATGGGAAAATCGGAGATTGGCATGCCAACGTGTCAGGCATACAATTAGGATCACAATGAGGTGCTCGAATCCCGACTTCAGTCTTTCTCGAAAAGACAGCGCCACAAAACAATTGTTTTGCAGCAAGCCTAAGAGGAGGTACCCGACAAGTATTCCATTTGTGAAGGAGGACAACGCAAGGGTTTCGGGTATTGGATTGGCTGGCGTATTCCTCAGGCCACATCGTCATTGAAGATGTAGGGGGGATAGCGGTTCACTGCTTCTGCACCATCAAGGAAAAAGTAGTATCTCAAGTGACCTAACAGTTTGGTTAAATTAGCAGGTTGGGAAGAGTTTGACGAAATAGGTATCGGGAGCATGGTTCAGAACATGCCAAACAATGTGCTTGAACTTATCAGAACTCTTGATAGGCCTAACAGTTTTCGGTTCTGAAGATATTTCTGTTTTTCGAAAGGTGTCCACATACTTTTGATACAAAGAAAAAAATTTCAAAGAAAAATAGACTGCTAAATTACAACTAAACCTTTCTCCCAAATCGTCACAGTAGGTGATCTACCACGGGAAATTGAATGGTGAAGGTTTCATGGCAGAGAAAGTCTTCAGCTGACCCCTGAGAACCGATTTTAGGGTGGTCACATACTTTTGGTACGCACTGTATCGTCGCATCTCCAATGCGACAGGACAAAAAGGAACCTAGGTCTCCATCCAAGAGCCACATCTCTTGAAAGATTGCAAACTAACGTTACCTGCAGATAAGCGATGCGAAAGGAAGATAAGCAACACAGGCAGCAGAAGCAATTAGAGGCAAGTTTCAGCATATTTAGTCCGAGAAAATGCAGAGGGAACCTACAACGCCATACTACAGTGCGCATCAATTGCATATGCCACCCCTAAATTTTTTCACTTCCCTAACTTGACGGGACTTTCGTGAATTGTAGCGGCAACCATCGTTTCCGGCGTGTGTGAAAACTAATAATGATGTTGTTTGTTTTGCTTAGCGCGGGAATTTAAATTGTTATAGTCTTCTAAGAAAAATTGGCCGCGTGAATTGCTGAATTGCTTATGCCATCTCAAAATTTCCTCGAGATTTCTCTTTCCTCTGAGACTATTCAGCTACGCTATACAAGTGGTAGAAATGGGCAGACCCTTCTCTTATGCAATGCACTTGAATGGTTGGCCATTTATAACTAACCAGTTCAGAATATCATTCTTTATGTTGGAAAGCAGCTGCATGAAACACTCTACCAAAGCCAAGACCGTATTCTATGTTTTGCGATCGCACCTGCTGCTTTTGGTAGAACTGATCAGAGAGCATATTCACACAAAATTGGAAAGTTCGACAATCTCAAGCAGCTTCCATATTCACTTTTTTGACTGAGGTCAACTTCATTTGGGGTCACAGCTCCTCGAGCTTGAAACCTCTACGCTCACTAAGTCCCTGTTCAGAGAGAATATGATTCGTATTTATCACCTGCCTAGTACCCATCTCTCAATCGACCAGTCTTTCTTCCGGTAGGATTGGCGTACCGACGGTCTATGTCATCACCTCAGTGCCCCGTACATTTTACTACTGCATCATGCCGTCATTTTGCGCCACCTCAGTACACCGATCCTACCGGAAGAAACCCGATCGGTTAAGCGATGGGTACTAGGCAGGTGATAAGTACGAATCATATTCTCTCTGAACAGGGACATAGTGAGCGTAGAGGTTTCAATCTCGAGGAGCTAAGACCCCAAATAAAGGTGACCTTTTTGAAAATGTGAATTTGGAAGCTGCTTGAGCAGTCGAGCTCTCCAATTTTGTGTGAGTATGCTCTCCGATTAGTTCTACCAGAAGCAGCAAGTGCGACTGCAAAACATAGAATACGGTCTTAGCTTTGGTAGAGTTTATCATGCAACTGCTTTCCAACATAAAGAATGATATTCTGAACTGGTCAGTCATAAATGGCCAACCTTTCACGGCCACTGCATATGAGAAGGG
>KZ345077.1:125772-152365 GCA_002352805.1 Teladorsagia circumcincta | reverse complement strand
GGAAATTTCGAGATGGCATAAGCAACTGACGCGGCCAATTTTATACAGAAGAGTATAGCAATTTAAATCCCCGCGCTGAGCAAAATCAAAACACTTACACACACGCCGGAAACGATGGTTGCCGCGACAATTCATGAAAGTCCCGTCAAGTTAGGGAAAAGAAAAAAAATTACGGGTGGCATATACAATTGACGCGTAGCATATTCCCCTCGAGTGCCTGAAAAAATAGGACGGAAATTTCACAACATCACGGTTTGAGATAGAGGATGTGACAACGAGGTTCTATAGCAACCTATAACGATCCACGACACATGTGCAAGGCCCAGAAATCCCCATCGGAGAAAAAAAACCACGAAGCCTCCCTTGAGAAGAACGAGTTGCTATTCCGAGCATGAAAGGGGGCACAACTCCAGGTCTCGACAAAATCTTAATTGAATTACTTCTTGAAGGGGGATACCTAATACATACTCTCCTCGCTCACCACTTGACAGCCTACCTTCAGAAGGAGAGGATGAAGCGCAACCTACCGTGCAGGTCAAATTTCATCCGGGACTCAGCCGAATAGACCACATCCAGTCAGTCGCCATGATCATAGACAGGGACGTGCGTTGAGGAATCTTCGACAGGTTGACAGGTGGGGGGGGGGGTCGTATTTTTCTCGTTGAGAGGATGGAAGCGGCTGTGCAAGCCAGTATTCCAATAACAGCGTTATTCCGTACACATAATGTTCTCATGGTTCGAAAGAGTCCACGTTGCAATTTTGCGCTACATCAGTGATTTATTATGACTTTTTTGAATAATCCTGAATCTATAAACTTCCGACGGATATTTCATCTTCAAATGAGCCACGAATATGAAGGGGTGTAAAGCACACGGCGCGTTCCTGAGTGGGCAAAATCAGTTGCGCCCGCTTCAAGTACGGCTCTCTGGAAAAAAAAATAACGATTTAGGAAAAAATAAAGAGGTTTCGGAAATGTTCCGTGTGAAATGGCGGAGAGGGATCCAGCCATTCAACAAGAAATACAGTCTTCAGCGTTAAGTTCATGAGCATATAATCATTAAAGATGACACTGGCTGAACAATTTAGAGCTTGTTTGAAAGATGAAAGCGCGTGGATTTCGAATCTGCTTGCTTTTATGCATATCTGAGAGGAGCTATTACTACTGAAAGGAAGCCACTGCAGCAAAAGGTACCTTCCGGGGGTACTCGGGCAAAAATCCTCGGCGTGGGCATTTTTTAAATACTGAACATATTAAGAAGCTCGAGTAGCCACTAGATAGAACAAATCTTCTAGTTTACGATGACATATTAGCATTCCAGAAAGGACGAGCTTGAACGGAGTTATGGATTTGAAAGGTGTAAAAACTCGCACTCATCACGAATTTCCCGCGTTATCTTTTCAAAATCCTCTACGTGGGCATTTTTTGAATACTGAACATATTAAGAAGTTCGAGTAGCCACTAGATAGAACAAATCTTCTAGTTTACGATGACATATTAGCATTCCAGAAAGGACGAGCTTGAACGGAGTTATGGATTTGAAAAGTGTAAAAACTCACACTCATCACGAATTCCCCTCGTTAATTTTCCAAAAATCCTCGACTTTGGCATTTTTTAATACTCAGCGTATCGAGCTGTACCAAAAGCTGTTGGATAGAGCAAATCTTCTAGTTTACATTGACGCATGTTATATTGACGTATTGAAGTTTTAATATTTGACAACTTTGAAGGAAGTTATGGCTTCGGGAAGTGTGAAAACTCGCACTCATCATCAATTTTCCTCGTTAATCAACCTAAGTTGAGCATTTCGTAACAATTTTCATAACTTCCGCACCGGTTAAAAAGAGTTTGTCAAAAAACTTCCAAGTCCGCACTCAAACTGAAAATTCCTCATCTTTGAAAAAAATTATTCCATAGTAGTAGATAAGCTGCTCCATGGCCAAAACTCAGAATCAATCAGTTTGCAGCTGGTGTGTAGCTTCTACTGACTAGTTCGTGATTATTTCCTGTTTTTTATCTTGTTTCTTTGTAGGATTGATTGTAAATAACCATTCTTCGACTTGTTCTACTTTAGTGAGGAAATTTATGATGGAGTGTACGACAGAAGAGCAGCTTTCCAGTTCAGGAAAGGTTTTGCGGATGGTCAATTAACGTTTTCATCTTCGGCTTGCCAAAAGTCTTTCTTGGACTTCCGTCGCTGGGGGCGTTGGAAGGGGAGTCGTATTTCGAAATTTTCCTCGACGACTCGCTTGATTATAGAAGTGTGTCGAGGATTACGAGTTTCTCTTGTCATTATCTTTGTTGAGTTCTGGAAGGCTTTGGACAGTGTAGGAACGCGAAACGGTACTGTCAGCATTAGTTGACCAAGGAGTGGAATCGTTCTATACAAGATTACTGGTCAACTGCAGCAGTCGCTGCACCGCACGGTGCAATTCTCCCAACGACCACTCACCATCCCTGGGGCTTCGAGGAAGGGCCCCAAAGTTTGTTAGAGCTGCACTGCAAAGATGATGAGGTCGCTCGAATGGGACGAGGAATGCATTTGTGTGGATAGACGGTATCTCTCGGATTGCGCTTTGCCGACATCGTTCTCTTCTCAAGTTGCAGTTTGCAAGCTGAGAGGATGCTCGCTGAATTGAATCAAGCAGGGAAAAAGCTGAGGTTTCCAGGAAGAACAGTTGGTCCGATGAAATTGGAGTTAAGAATGAAAGCACATCTATCAAGAATACCAAATCTTACGTCTATTCCTGCCATTCCGTCAATATGGACAACGATATCAAGGAAGAGCTAGGAAGGCGACAGGGAGCAGCTTAAGCAGCCCTTGGTCCTCTGAAAGAAGTTGCCAACCACCTGGCCGATACAGAACGTTGTTCGAATCTATTCATTTCTACAGTTCAGTTAGCGGCTGAGACAGGATTGGCAGTAACTCTATTTCAAGGACCCTGACTGTAGCTCACAAAGCGCTTGAGCGATGACTTCAGAGGCTCGAACGATTCACTCAATATCGGACACCGCAGCTCAGATTTGTCTACGCTGTCCTACGGGGTACATGATAAACGCCAATCTAGTGGGCCGAGATCGCTCGTTTTGTGAAGAAAGGTGGGGAAGAAGAAGGGTAGAGAGGGCTCCCGTAGGGTTTTACGGTCAAAGGGAGAGTTGCTGGTGCTCGCATATAAAATGAGGACGAGTCGTACAAGTATAAGTAAGAAGTGAGTGAGTCCCATGAGAAAATCCGAAACTTATCTCGTGACGGCTTCTGCTGTTGCATTTTCATATGAGATTTCTTCACACCAGCCATTACGATCCTTGGTGGTGGGTTCAGGCTCATTGAATCAACCACTCCTTCGTGACTGATTCACTATTGTCTCCCCTGTTTCTGGCCAATATCAACACTTGCAGATCATAGCTCATATATCATATGATTCATATATCGATAGGGTTCTGCAAGGAAGTTTTCACAAAACTCCATGATTCACATAAGATCTAGGCTGAGCCAATGGAAAGGAATTCCCACATTATTTCTCAACATTCAAGTTTCACTTGTACATTAGGGCTCAGCTTGGGGGGGGGAGAAGAATTCCCGCGTATCGTGCCAACATTTGCGTTCTCCCATGGACTGAGCCAAGGTGGATTAAGGGTTTTCACCGGCGCATACCATTTTTATTGATACATACATAGCAATTTTTATTGTGGACGGAGAAAACTCTTAAATCCACTATCCTTTGCAACGTTTCGGCCTGCTCGAGGTAATCGAAATTTCGCGCCTTTTTGCACCAAACCCCACACTGCAGAAATATTTGAAATCTCTCACTTTCGAAAAACCTGTTTCCCGTACTCAATCACATCCATTAGGCGTTGCGATTTCATCACGATTTCCCAAAACCAAATAACATTACGGATAGTGTCACTATCTATTTCAGGACCATGAACCACATGTAACATTTCTGCGATATAAAGGACTCATCTGACTTATCCGGTTCTGCGCAAGAAAAAAAACAGAGTCTATGATCGTTGATCGGAGGTTGGCTTTGATGCACTTGATGTCCACAGCTGTTCCTTGGTGACTAGAGCAAACGTTTTGTAAAGTGGCCTGCAAGGTGCACTTATTTGAAAAATGTCTTCTATGACCGTTGCATATGTGAAGCTGCGCTTAAGCACGCCATGTTCGCTTGCATGGTCTACGCTCCTATCTCTATGAGCATTCACTTTTCGGGTTATGCGTAAAAATGTTTCCTGCTTCTCCTTTGGTGCCCTAGTGAGGTCAGCTTCGCTGCATTGCCGGATTTCTCCCGATACTTCGGAAATCTCAGCATTCCTGCCACCCTTAATCAACACAGCTCCCAGCTTCATCAAGTTTACGGTCTCCAGAATTTCGTACAACTCAGACATTTGACGCCTTTTGAAGAAATCCTTGAATTAATCGCAATCGTGTAACCCATTTTTTCCTATACACTCTTCAGACAGCCGCCGAGAGTTGTACCCATCTTGACGTCGTTCTCGGCCGCACTGGTCTGAATAAAACGTTCTAAAATCTTAGCAAAATGCTGTAGCGCTGAAGTGGTCATATTAGTCTGATAAAGAGGAATGTAGATAATAGGAATGGTCAAATGCAAGATATGTTCATCTCTTCTGACTCAAGCGAACCACTGTATTTCGCCAACCCTTGGGGGCTCTTCCTTGAGTTAAGCATGACAGAATCAGGGGGACGGACACAAGTAGGGGTGCAAATGCGGAAAGAATAAGTTTAATAGCCATTATAACAAGAATATAGAATGTATTAACTGACCTGAGTCATTGTGAGTCGAAGTGTGAGATGCTGGTTTGACTCAGCTGCGTCAACATTTGATGACTCCCCTAACAGCTAGCTCACCATCGACGTCGATCTGATACACAACTGTGAATTAAATGGTCGACGTGGCCTCCATGTTGGGCGGAAGGGCCGCCCAAAGTTTCAATTTCACTTCCACCGGCGTTATCAGCTTTGCTCAGTTTGTGGACTGTTCCGATGTCGTGGCAACAA
Organism: Teladorsagia circumcincta; assembly: GCA_002352805.1. Taxonomy (NCBI): domain Eukaryota; kingdom Metazoa; phylum Nematoda; class Chromadorea; order Rhabditida; family Trichostrongylidae; genus Teladorsagia; species Teladorsagia circumcincta. Next base: position 147,346 of record KZ345077.1, on the reverse strand, counting down.
CATTCCTCAGGGAAGCGTGAAAAGCAAAAGAACAAATTCATGAAGACGGTATCTGATGTCTAGGTGATAACACGCCTTACTCACATGAACGATAGACACAATTCCAGATAAGCAATTCGTTGCTCCAGAAATGACGTCTACTGGATGAGCACCGAGAATAGGAATATATGAAAGTTGCATCCCACCGTGTCCTACCTCGGCTGTCTCTTAGACTACTTTTTTTCACTAATGTCTTCCCCCCCCCCCCCAGCTCAACAAGAAGACGCTAATACCAAATTCCGGACTTCAACAAAGAGTTAACCAATGCAGCATCAGACTTTGCGAATCGAGCCATTCGTAGCGGATAGCCGGTTACGAGCGTTGCACCAGCGAGTCGAACTATGTACCAGCGACTGTATAGTGGCGGAACCCAACGTTCAGAGGAAGTCCCGCCACTTTCAAACTGTGTTTACTGGCAAGTGACGCTGTTCGAAAGTGGCGGGACTTCCTTTGCACGCTGGGTCCCCCCACTGTTGAGCCCCTCTTACATAGTGCGACTCGCTGGTAAATTGTTCGCTAGCTGGTACAAAGTTCGATCCACTGGTGCAACGCTCGATTCGCTGGCGCAGCGCTCGCATCCAGCGAGGCGCTAGCGAATTGCTCGATTCGCGAAGTCTGACATCGCCCTCACGGCGACACGTGAAGAACCTTCACTAACTGCTGGACTGCTCACGGAGGCACCCCCCGTTTTGCGGGCTCTATAGATTTGCGATATAGGAAAAATGCGCGCTGGGTCAAGAAAAAAGTTGGGTGGAGATACATATCGCGCAGACAAACCGATGTCAGGTGAGGTTTCCTCGTCCAAAAGGCTACGAAAAAGCAACGAAGTCAAGACTTCAAATACTAATACAGTGCGTTTCAAAAGTACAGTAGCGGTCAAAAGTTTGGAAACTTTTTTGTTTTCGATCTTGCGCAGCCATCAAGCAACGAAGATGCCTCAAATTCACATATTACGTACAAAATCGAGTGTAGAATACGACGTGGAACAGGATTTCCCAAAACCGAGCGACAGTTTTGAAGAATACAATTTTTTCAAAAAAGGGCGCGTCAAAAGTTTGGAAACTCTGCCATTCCAAAGCGAATTCAGCACAGTACTCTCTTCCCTATGGTGCACAGCTCAGTCATATGTAAAATCTACACTTGTACCGTTCATAATAGCATTTTTTCCCGAGTTTGGGAGGGCGACAATGAGAAGTTAGACCTGCATCGGGTCATTGTCTCGATAGAAAACCCATATCTTCTGGCCAGTTTTGACTAGCCTTGCATTCTTCAGACTATCCTTATATTAAGGCCAGCCCACATTTCGCTGGACACTAAGAAGGAAGAAATCGACGGATGGCCCGACACCCCTCGCCTACGACACTGTTCCACCATTTCCTGACTGCCGGGATGTGGCACCTAAAATGAGGTTTCCAGTTGACAGGTCACTTCACAAAGTTCACAGCATCATTTCCATAAAGGCAGAAATTGGACTCGTCGCCGAGCACAATTTTGTAGCTCTAGCCTTCCGTCCAGGATCATAGCCTGTGGGCGGAAGCCAGTTGGGCCATCCCGCTCTGAAAGCCCAACGACGGCTCCTTGTCGGGACATCTTCCATAATATTCACCAGGTCCTAGCGGATGCGCAGCAGCACATCTGCTTGCGATCGACTGAGAGGAGAACACGGAAAAATCGTTTCTCGGTAGATGGTACTGGGAGACAAGACGGGCGACCAGTCTTCGAAGTCTTAGTAGAAAGTCTAATTCCATTGTGAATGTATTTTTGTGACTGTGCCGTTCTCTCTACGCTTGCTCGACTCTGACGAACCTGGAAATTTTTGATAATGGCGATTTTGTAAAGGTTGAACTAATGAGAAACAGCATTTCTCCGTACTTCGCACTGAGGGGTGTAGAGAAACATCTGCACTGGAAGTAAAGTTTTCCTTTTGCGTGAACTCTTCTCAAAATAACAAAATACTCGATAATCATACTAAAATTCACAAAAACATGCAATTTCTTAAGAGAAGAAATTATAATAACGACGAAAACAGAAAGTTTCTAAACTTTTGACGCGCCAGTTCTACAAAAAAAATCGTATTTTCCAACTATGGTACGAGATTTTGGAAATTCATAATGCGCATCGTATTCTACTCTTGATTTTGTATAATATATGTTAATTTGACACAATTTCGTTGAATATTGGCTTCGCTAGATCAAAAATAGAAAAGTTTCCAAACTTTTGACCGCTACTGTATGTGCACACCCAACATTTTGTTTTTTTTTGGGAATACCATTGCTTTTTGTAACCTGTGACCTTCACCATTCAATTCCTTGTGTGCGATAACCTACGAACGCTTTCTCTGAGAAAACATCGTAGCTGTCAACACAATTTTTATTACAGAAAAATTCGTTTTTTGTTTCAAAAGTATGTGCACACTTAGCGAAAAACAAAATATAACCGAGACCAGAAACCAATAGAGCCTCCTGAGCTTCTGATTAGCTCGAGCATCGTGCGGCATACTCTGAACCACGTTTGCGATAGCTGCTTCGTCGATCTCGGCCTAAGTAGCCTTTACAGCCACCTTCAGTTCATCCACGATTTTGTATTGACGATTACTAAAGCAAACTCGTCAAACAGGGGTTCCCTATAGGGTTGCAGTAAAGAGACCACACAAAGTAATCTAATGCTCCAGCGTCATTTCATTTGACCAATTCTTCGGGAGATTGCGGGGCATTGACGGACGCGTTATCCTGTTGCGAAACAAGGAATTTTAGGGAACTTTTGCAGCGGTAGTCTAAGAAAGGACAAGAAGTGATATTGAAGCTCTTTTTGGTGATCCTCACTGTTCAAATGCAATGATGTGAAGAGCGGTTCCAACTTTGCGTTGCTTGCGATGCCGGCGCTGACCGTCAACCGGGCCTCCTCAGAAATTCCTTCTCGAGAACGTAGGCGGTTCACCGGCAAGCCTCTCCTGTAGTGAAGAAATCCATCCGGACCGTCAATATCGAACTCTTTTCACGAGTTGAGATTACCCAAAAGGAAAATGTTCCCAAAGAGTTGTTCGTTCTGAAAATAGAAAATTTTCGAAAAAAGGGGTTTTGCCCCCATGTCCTATCTTATGTTGCCATGCTTTCGCAAGCAGGCTCAATCTTGCCAACTTGTGTTGAGCCCTGTGGTGAGCAGCTTTCCTCAGAATCTATCGAATGGTGTATTCATCTGAGCGGTGTAGGCCCTACATGGCCGTTCTCAAGGCTGGTAAACCCATGTGACCTCGGACAGACATTGAAAAATTGGACAGAATGCAGGCTTCTCTTATGTTGCTCTGAGCAGTGAAGGATCGTGAATGGCCCGGAGAGTGTGCTAAGTATAACCATCGGGGTACCGGATGAATCTTCCAATGCATGAAGGAGAACGAACAAGTTGTTGTGCGATCTCGCGAATGGAACTTGTATTTCCATGCAGAGGCCTAGCCTGAGCTTGTTCGTCTTCAGGAAGAAGTCTGTCACTAGTAGGCATTACGACGAAGTAAAAGCACAAAATTTTGACCGAAACCGGTTTAGGTGTCGGCGCCAAAATCTGATCTGTTCCAAGTGTGCACATACCTTTGAAACACGGAAAAATATTACATCTGAAAAAAAAAAAATTTGAAGGTACAGCGATATTATCTGCCCAACTTTCCTATATAGCTTATCGACTACAAGGATCGTTTGAGAATGGTTTCGATACGGTAGGTTTCTTAGTTACCTTTGAAATATAAAATTTTGAGGTGTGCACATACTTTTGAAACGCACTGTATAATAACTGATAAATACAAAAAATCAACAACTCCGGCGTTACATAAGATAAATCAATGGAGTGAATAACACACAATACTCAAAAACTGATGTTAACAGTAGAAGTTCGGTAAAGTAGAAGTGCGAAAGAGAGCAGTACTGAAGAAAGAACAAAAAGCAAAAATTTTGAAACGGAAAACGGGCGCCTTCTGCTCTTCAATTCTGGACGCTAAGTAGCGCGGAAATGTGCTGTGCTTCTTTCCTCGAGGCTAGCGCTGTAGTTGTCGGAACGAATCAAAAACGAATCAAAATGTATGTATTATTAGGTTGTTGCAATATAAATGTCGCAGAGATTTGCCTTCACCCCACCGAGCAGCTTCTGAACCTCCTGAGACAAATGTGTATCCATTCCCATGTGCCTTCAAAGGAAGCAGGCATCTGAAAGTGTGGAGGTCACAACTCCTTAGCGATACCATTTTGTTTTTTTTTTCACATGACTTTCTCCTCTAAATGGCTATTTGAATTCGTGAATGTGCACGTCGATGTTCTAAGATATCGCGAGTAGCTGAGTGAAGCTCAGACGGCAGGCTTGCAAACAATAAGCGACCTGCATCAAACTGTTCACTGCGAAAATGCGATTTCTACGCTAAACTTCTCTTGCACTCTCCAACTGACCAGGGAGGTCTTTGAGGAAATGCCCAGCTTTCTCCAAACGGTTTTCACATAATATAGGGGTGCCTGCATGGATTTCACAACTGTTGTTCATTTTTTCTGAGCGGCCCTCTGAGTGCCCAAAAAGGGGTTCAAATAACCCAGGCGCCACACTTTTTGACATCAGGTTTTGGTGGAAATCGTCTCATATGTGTTGCTGATGGTCAAGATGGTACTGTGGCATTACTGACTACGGGTATGATTTTGCGACATCATGCCAGCGCCAGCCAAAAAGGCAAAAATTTGTCGCTCCGGGGAATCGAACCACATGCCATCTTGATATCCCTTTTTTGGAGTTCAGAAGGCCGCTCAGGAAAAATGAAACACAGTTCTATGTTTCATGAACTTGTCTCGACATAATGCAAAAAAGGATTTTGAGAAAGCGCGGCATGCCCTGAAAGACCTTCCTTGTGAGTGCTGCTTATCACATTCGCGACAATGGCAGCCACCGGTAGCTGACATTGCGCAAACGCCTCTGGGCGCTGAGCTGAACGGGCGGTCTCTGGAAATCCCGCGCGGTCGCGAGTGGGTTGAGTCAACCGCCACGCCGGGAAGGAGAAACGATCCTAAAACCACGAAAAATTCTGACTCTGGGAAGAGCGGTCCGCGTTGATCAGTTGATAGCGTTGATCAGTTGATAAAACTCCTTGAGAAGAACGTCGAGTCTCTGTGTGAGGAATGACGAAGCCTGACCCAATAAGAGGGTATCCATTCCATGATCTGAAGGGTCAAATTATCGGTGTTCCAATAAACTTTAGCTACATCAGAAATCGACATTTGTATCGCAACAGCCTAATATATCATAATACAGCTAAATGCATGAACAACTACAACAACTTCTGACTGTAACGCAAGGGCGACCATCCTGCAGACCGATAACACAGTTTACATGCCCTTTCTCAGTTGAGTAAAGTCACCTGGTTACTCTTTTCTATAATTCAATCGCTTACCCAATACAATTCATCAGAAAATTATCGGGAAGGCAGACTCTCATAGAAATGATATAGTCCCCGTGGGGCACGTGCGGATATCCCATCCGTTCGAATAAGCTCAAAAAGCACAAAAATGTTATCAAGTTCCTGAAAATTAGTTTAAACTAAAATAAATAAAAAACATTTCGAGCATAATAAAAAGGATAGTTTGAAAAGACAGAAACGAAAGATAAAGCATTGGCACGCATTCTAATAGGTCGTCTCATAAATAGTGTCGTTTTTCCACGAACGGAAAGTTTTAGGTTCAAATCCTATGCTTTCATAACATCCTATATACCATTCGAAAGATAATTGTCTACTCTGCCGAATTTCGTCTTTGAATTCTATAATCATTGCGAAGTTTTCAAATTTTAAGCCTGCGAAATGGGAGGTCCAGTCGACAAAAACTAGCCAAACTGACAGCGAACTCTAACTCTATGTTCTCTCAAGAGAAATTAATCAATGATGGACCGTTCACTTACTAATGAATTCTTCCGAACATTTCGCTGTTAGATTGTGGAGAAAGTCTTCCCGTATTTCTTTACGAATTTGATTTTTGAAAAGCCATGGTGTTTTTTAGACTAAAATTTTTCCCCTAAACCACCATTGTTTCATATAAAGTGATGCACGTTTCGTGAGCAACTCTACTGCTCAACTTGCCCATATGCTTTGTTTTTATACTCGTTGTGAATCGGTCAAATTTTAGACCTACGTGATAGGGTGTTCAGTACACGAAAATGACCACATTACTCTGCAAAAAATTCCCTTTGAAAAGGAGGGAAAATCGATAAGGCATACATTCCTAACTTACACATGACTTGCTGTTATCATTCCACTAGTTTTTTAATATCTAGTTTGTAAAAAGCTTCTGGACTAAATTTCAAGAGGTGGTGCTTGACCATCGAATTCTGGCGGAAAAGACAAATCTGCGAAAGTAGCGACGCGATCTGCTGGCAAGCCTAATAGCGAAATGTCCAGAAGAGATCATGATCAAGTGAAAGGTACAATATTGATTGATTTCTCCTTAGGGAAAATAGTGTTAGAGCTCGCTGTCGGTTTGGCTGGTTTTCGTCTACTGGACCTCCCATTTCGCAGACTTGAAATTTGAAAACTTCGCAATGATTATAGGAACCAAACGTGCCGTTTTGTAGAGCAGACAATTCTCTGTTGAAGGGTATATAAGATGGTATGAAGGCATAGAATTTTAGCTTAAAATTTTTTGTTTGAAGAAAAACGACACTATTTATGAGACAACCTAATACTTCCACTTGTGCATTGGCAGTGGCAATTTGAATGCGTTGTGGCCTATAAATTGTTTGCGGAGGCCTGCCGATGTACAAATCAGCGCTTTAGTCTTCTCAGGCAGGCCTGGTACCAGTCAACCGATCTCGGAGGGATGGAAGGCTTGGTTGGCTCGGACGACGCACAAACCAGGATTTGATCCCCGGACATCGCGCGTGGTAAGGACCTCCACTTGTCACTACACCACTTTCGCCACTAGTTCAAATACAATAAGCACAACGTTAGCGCCACTACTACAGTGCTGTTTCATAGAGCTGTGGAAGAATGCCCGATATTCGTAGATAAAACGAAGCAGAACAATTTGTAAACGCACTGTTCTGTTGCCAGATTGGAGAGAGCTGATTGATCACGTGCTTTTGACTACCGTTGATTTTTTTATTTTTCACTTTCGCGCACAGGACGTCGGCTGCAACCATTTCGACTGCAATCCTCTATGGAAAAAAAATTGAACGATAGCATCTGATCATGAAAAACAATAAAAAATGTGTGCATGGAAGCTATACTACTACTATCACCTTATCTGTCTCATGGACATCATCACCATTTGCAATTCCGGTGTAAGGGTGTCTCAGTCGTTCCATATTCTCACTACATCCAGCTTCATGTGTGAGTTCACACCATTACTTCACGTAGTACCTGCTCTTCATAAGGCATCCTCCAGAACTGGGCCTTGAAGGGAGGAAGATTTCGGGGGAAATGAAAATCGCTCATTGATCTCTCCTCTCCGCCTAAGGCGTACTTTCGTTTGTAACAAGTAGGAGGTGTTTTGCACGATTTCAAATCCGTTGCCACCGCGATGCCACGTATCTTGCGATAGCGCCACACTGACTTTCCTTTTTGGGAATTCCTCGAGGAGCCCTCGCAAATTTCGCGATCATGTGTATAACGTGTTCATTGCCGAAATTAATTACTTACCCTTATGAGTGCTCTATCCAGTAATCTGTTGAAGGCAAACTCCGGGGTGAAATGGATGTCTAATACCGTTCAACAATGAAGCTGTAGGTGAAGGGTGGTCTGGAAGAGAAAAAGAAAGCAAAAGAAACGGGCGCTTACGCACCGAACGAGGTCCCCCTCTATTTCAGCCACATTCCAGCTTGGGATGGGGTAGGTCACTCGCTCCGGCGATCATAGCAGTGAGCCGCAATGCCAACGCGTCGCAACCGCGGCTGCGCTATTTTCGCAACGTCACGTGACAGCCGACAGCGGAAGGCGAGGCTTGCGGACCAAGGTGTGGACTGCGTGCCAAGTGCACTGCTGGTGCCTTTTTCGCCCACTTTCAAGCCGCAAAGAGAGCATGGCATCAACGCTTGCCCTCTTATGTACAACGTATGGGGTTGGAACTGGAGAGCATGCCCAGTCCCTGAGCGTACTCTTAAAGCCACAAGTCAGGCTCAGTGGACCAAATCAAGCTCTTTTGTCGTTTCTGTGCATGGCTACCTACCGACAAAGACGTTGCCATGGTCAAAATCGTGAACGGAGCCGTAATAAGGCTCCAGGGCATGTATTTACCGCTCCCGCCGCCTATCCCTGCTCCCTCCGCCCACTATCCGAGATTGCATGGCTGGCATAACGTGCGAAGTGAGCTAAAATGATTGCCGTATCAACCGAAGGAATAGCTGGAATATCCGGAAAACCCGTTTGGACGTGCTCCTCTCCCAAGCTGGCCTTCTTCACTGCCGGGGAAACGAGGCTTTCGTTTTCGGCCCTGTCAACGATTTATTTTCGTTTTTTCTTCATTGGCGTTCCATTTCCCATCTCTATAGTCAGTTTTAATCACCATAATGCCCAAACCTGAGCCTGACTTTTGCCTTTAAGGGCGACTCATTGGACAAGCTTGTGGGCCTAAATAGGCGTATATTTGATGGCATTCATAAAAGTCGTCAAGTCTTCGGCTTTACAGAGTACTGCAGTTTACATGTCATGATATTCTACTTATAGTAAAACACCTTTCCGACCTCCTATTTCGAGCTAACGTGGCAAAGGTCTATTGAGGGCCTCGATGAAACTGACTACAGTTCCATCTACTCCGGTCGGTACTATTACAACTATAGGATAAGATGACGTGCAAACCACTGAAAAAGTGTGATGAGATTCTCGAGACTTCTAAATATATCGATCCTTTCATAAAACACTATTATGTTGTCTCCATCGACCTGTACTGCACAAATTATGTATTAGTGGGTGCAATCAGGGATATGGGAAAGTGATCGTATCGAAACTAGGGACATTAAGAATCGTGTTTTCAACCTACAGGGATATTGTCACTGCCTTTGTCATATCATGAAACGACAAGGAAATACACAATGCAGTTTGCTACAGCCATGTGCGCATAGATATTCTGTAGATGAAAAATCTGGGATGTGATCGCAAAGCAAAGCCTGGGGAAGGGGGGGGGGTGAGGCTAGGGTGGTCAAGCGAGGAAGAAAAATGAATGGATCAGGCTCTTCGTCCTATACTCTACTCCTACTTCTACTACTCTATACTGCCCCCGACGTTCACAGAAATAAAAATAGGAAGAGGTCTTGGCGCTCAGGAGGAATATGACGTGATCAACCCTTGCTCTCTGACGTTTCTCCCTCTCCTGGGCTTAGTCCTAGCGTCCTCGACGAGCGGTTTTTGAATGTGTTTTCAATGTTTCCCTGAGGACATGAGCGCCGAGATGCTTAGAAGGTTAGGCCCAATCTGAAGGAAAGTAAAAGATCAACAGTGAAAGAGAGAAATGGAGATTTGGTTCGGAGAAATGGTGAAGGAATCCCATTGCACAGATAGTAAGAGGATAGTAAGTACGGAACAACGTACAGGGAGGGGTGTGGGGGGGGGTGGCGGAGAAAAGGCTCCACTCTTCACATTTATGAATAGCGATCGACGACGTTTCCTGAAAGGAGGAGGGTGCAAAGAAAAAGTTATTTGCCAATGGTGCATATCACCAAACTTCTTGTCGCGCAGGGTGCCTCTGTTGATAGAAGATTCACGGCACCATGTTCATTAGAAGTGCCTCATAAGCAGAAGCTGGACCTCCCTTACTGCCTTCATGACGTCGTCACCACAGTCGAACTCAAGGAGGCCTAGACGCTACCTGACCATGCAAGATCCCTTTCGATCAGTGTTTCAAATAGCGTCACAAAGGCCCACGATCACTAGAAGGCCTCGTTGAATTGAACCGTGCGACATTTTTCCGTGGGATGAACTTCTGATGCCGTCGGTGTGGAAGGCAAATATGAAGCCTCTTGATAGATGGGAACGTGCTTCTCAATATTTATTAAGAAAGCGGTTGTGAAGACCTCCCCAACCTTTTTCACCAAATCTCGCCAAACCAAATTTTGTTTTTAAGAAAATTCATAAATGAAATGGCTTAATAATCATAAGCACACAAATAAATTAGTGAGTAAATGAGTAAAGTGAACGAATAGGTAATTATGGACGGTTTGCCGTCAGGTTGCACGACTCTATGTTCACCCGATTTGCTGCTAACCATAGGTTCGAACAGTGCGAGGATCACCAAGTTTACAGATGATGACGATGATGAAGAAGAAGAGTTTAGAAGATGGTGGGAACAGAAGAAAAAACGAAAATCAACAACAACGACATTAATGTGAGTGGGTAGACTTTCACAACGTCGTCGAGTAATATGTTTTTTTTTCTGACGGAAAAGAATTGAATTGGTGTACTGATCATAGCCAGTAGTTCTGGCAGTCGTCAAATTCGAAATTTGCCTCACCAACTGATTTCTTCAAGACTACTACTACTACTACTCTAGTTGAGATGGCCAGAAAGCAAAAAGAGTGACAGCACTCATATCAGCTTATTGACAGACTTAAAGGCACAACCCAGGCAGAAGACGTGTAAACGATACCCTTCGATCTGTAGGGTAGGACTCTACAGGAAAATCACCGAATTGATATTCTAGTGCATGGAATTCATTCGACAAGAGCGCTGGGGTCGTGCAAAGTAAGCTGCAGCAACTGCAATTTTTCTCTCATTAGGCTGCTGTCTGGCACGCTCTGATCTGCTGCGCTCTCTAGCCTCATACTCTTCTCACCTCGCTTAGTCTCTCATCGCTTCAGCACAGCCAATTACAAAGGTGAGTGAGCTTTTCACGTAAGCGTTTACGACAGATGCTCTTCCTTTTTCTTCACTCCTGGCCTCTTTCACACCAATACTTCGCATTTGCGTGCAAGATCCGACCAATTTTTTCGTGAGGCACGCCTTCAACACTAGTATGTTGACTTCTAGATATTATATATTTGTTACATGAGATTAACTCATGTGAAATTCCAATTATAACGCAACAAACGAGAGAGAGTAACAAACCCATGCGCAACAAAAAAAAAACATTCAGTGGTAAATTACGGAAGGAGAGGAAAAAGGAATACCCTACGGAACCAAGTACCTATCGATGGAGAGCTCGAAAGCCCTGACATTAATCGAAAACGCTTTGCGCCTATTGAGTTTGAAGTAGTCTCTGCCAGCTCTCAGAGAGAAGAAGTGAAATTTCGCACCATGTTTAGCACGCGGGAGAATGTGTTTCATCGGATCACCTCTGGTAGTAGTGGACCTAATCATACCAAGTTGACCAGAACTGAGACCGCACATACATGCAAAATTTTATGGAATGATACAAGATCGTGCTTCCTTCTCCTGTAGGAGAGGGTGTGTAGGTCGAAATTTTTGCTCCTTTCAATGAATGACCGTGAAATGGTGGAAAGCAAACCACCTGCAATTTTACTTCGGGATTTCTCGACCACTTCACCATCTCACATAAATTCATTTCCAATCCCTATAGATTTACAGGGCCACTCCACCAAATAGGATTCCCCTTCAGAAATTCTAAATACACCTGGTCCGGTTTTGCACCTTGCCTAATAGACCTTTAAAGGAATGTCTCAGGATCAAGTGATGTAATTTAGCACACGAATGCGAATGTATTCGTGCGAAGTGGGCCGACAGTAGAGAAAAAAGGAAAAGATTCTGTCAAAAAGGCCCAGGCCAAAGGCTTACTCGGCCGGCGTAATCGTTTATGCTACGAGAGACTTAGCGCGGAAAGGAGATTGTGAGGCGAGAGAGCGCAAGAGATAAGATGGCGGCAGACATGAGCGTGGTGAAAAAAGTTGCAGCCGCAGCAGCTTGCTTTGCAAGGCCCTAGCGCTCTTGTTAGTTGATTTCTGTGCACGGGAGTGCTACATCTGTGATCGACCTTTCGGGATCTATCCCCTAGACCAAAAGGAGTAGTTCACACAACTTCTGCCAGAGTTATGCCTTTAACAGTTGATTTTGATGGTTGTTGATTGACCATCGTAAATGTTGATGACAGAACGACGCTTGTCCGTATGCTCTGCCTTCGTTCACGAGGCATACGTATGGACAGCATGACGGGCCACACCGCATAACATCGCACATACTACACTGCGTCTCAGAATTATAACCCCACCTAAAAGTTTTCCCAATTCTCACAAATTCAGATGTTTTAAAAAGGCTCTAATGCGACAATCTGTCAAACATGAGTGCGAAATTGCCTAAGAACATCAACTTCTAACTTATTACACAGGACTTTTTTCCCAAGAATCTTTGCTTAAAAGCCATTTGAAAGATGTCCCAAGATCACACCTTTGTCTAATATTTTTCTTTTACTTTCAGCATCTTTCTTTTCCATCAAATTTTGTTATATGGAGTTGTGAAATGTAGGAGTTCAAAGCAGCTTCAAGGGTCCCCTCACTTTTAGACAGAAACAGAAGCCGTGTCACACAGAACCATCCAGTTCTAATACAAGCCTGTCATGAATCTTTCTAAGTTTTCGATGTATCAACGGACTAATGTTCAGAGCTTGTAAAAAAATCGAAAGTTCATTCTTGAGTGAAGAATGTGGAACGCATCATCTGTAGCATCAGTTCGTTGCGGAAATTCCGTCGATTTTGAGCAATTGTCTGCTTTTCTCTCCATGTTTCATCCCCTCGGTGGCTTCTATGGAAAGTCTTACCAGGAGAAAGAAAAAGGTGACGAAAAAGAAGGACAAACACTAATGCTCCGCGAGCGAAAGTAGACCGTGTTCCATTCGGAATTGTATTCAAGATTCGATGATAGGGCACGGCTCAGTGGAACCGGATAATTCTCCTTAGACACGCTTTTCGTTCCTATCGAAAAGCAAGAAGAAACCCGTGAGGCTCTTCTGAACACAATATCATGTAAAATTGAAGAGAACGTTAACTGAAGAGATTCTTGGGCTTGGCGTGAAATTGTTTCAAATAAGGCGCGATTGCTTCACTGAAGGAATCTTTCATAAAAACAGCGTACAAAGTTTTACGCAAGACGATTCAGTTTCCGAGGAGAAACAAATCCGCAAAAAAATTCTCCACAACCACGGGTAGGTCGGTCGTCTTGGAAAGAAGTGCACGGAAATGCCAGCCCATCCATCGGTTGACAAGGCAATCAGCCTAGCTGGGTTCACACGTTACGCCAGCCACGCACCACTTCCGGAAGTGGGCGGGACAAGCTGTGATACGAAGCAACCGCTGTAAATAGTAGGCCGGGGTTCTTGTCGCCGCGCTATTTTGATTCAGGAGCCTGGCGTCATCCGTCTGAGCGCCGAACTGGTCATATTAGTGATAAAAAGGTCTTATACAACCCCCTAATACTGACTCGTGCCTTTAAGGATTTTAATGAAAACGTTCGATCTTGAAATTATAGACGAATTGATCGATAGGATAGAATGCAGCAGAAATGCGAAATGTTAGTGCAATAGGTCAAAAGGTCAAAAGAGTTCCTAGCAACGGCACTCCGAGAACCAAGTGGAGACGTTCCCACCGCCAGCATTTGCGACAGATGTACGGCAGAAATTGGAAGTTATTGTGGTTTCTTAAATTGTTTATCAGAGCAGAAGCAGCATTCCTGTTCCTTTCGTCCTTATTGTGAATGGAGAGCCTCAAGCCAGTGATTCTTCGGTGAGATATGACCGTAATTTTTTTTTTGAGGGGGACTCCTCTAAACACTTGCTGCGACGTTCTGACGACAGCAGGTTTCAATATTTTCTCTTTGAGATGTAAAATGTTCTCGCAGTAAAAATCGCGTGAAACAGAAGTGAAAAGTAATAGAAAAACATTGGATGGAATTATAATGTCGGAACATCGGCTATGTGGCTTTTTACGCAAAAATTGTTGCAAAAAATCACTGTGCTCCTAAGTCCTAAGCCGAAAGTTGATGGTCGTAGTCAATTTCGCATTAATATTCAACACAATGTCATATTGAACTTACTTTGCAAAACATCTAGATATTCAAGGTTTGTTAGTTTTTGGGTCGTAGATTTGGCAAATCCCTCTGTATAAGTAAATAAGGGCATAGGATGCACATATCCTAAATGTCGTTATACGCCTCAGCCAAGAGATCAGTTTTTTGATTGTTTATACTATTCCAACTAATGTTCACTTTTTCAGAGCTGAATCTACTACAACTCTGCCCTCCGTTACCACAACTGGTACTAACCCATTTCATACGACAACGCATGAACAAATGCCACATGACCTAACGACATTTGAGCACCCACAATCATCCCACGGATCATCACTCGCATCATCCCACGCCCCGCCTCCCGGACTACAAAGTAATTTGATATCTTTCCGTCCGGTAAAAACAGCAAATTCGACGCAATAATTTAGAACACAGCAACACTAGTGCTGCCCATCCAGCTCATAGTTCTGATTCATCAATGATGTTTATAATATTGGGCGCTGCCGTTGGTATTCTTGTTATACTCGTTATTGCTGGGATTATTGTTGCACTGATGCTTTCTAAAAAGAAAAAAGCTAGAGACAAAAGACTTGCAGCAGCACTGGATGAAGAAGAACGCAAAAGGAAGGAGCGAGCGGTAATTCGAAGATATTCAATTATTCCATCTTTCTCGAGAATTCAAGAGTGCAACCTTGTATTCGTGCGTTCCGCACGTTTCAGTTGGCTTTTTGGATCATTTTCCCACTCGTCAGTACCTACGGTCAAAGTCTGGAAACTTGATAATTTTTGATCTGCAGAGCCAGTGAATAACGAAGTTGTTTCAAATTCACCTATGGTTTACAAAATTAAGAAAAGAATACGATGTGCAACAGGATCAAACGAAGTCGCAAACCTTAGTTGTAACATACATTTTTTTTTGAAAAATGAGCGCGTCAAAAGATTGGGAACTTCCTGTTTTCCTTGTTATTGATTTTTTCTCCTCAGAAATTACATGTCTTGTCAATTGTAGGTAGATTATTAAGTATTACATAATTTTTAAAAGAATTCACGTGGAGAGGAGGCTTTACTTTCATTTTAGAGGTTTCTCTGGACCACACAGTCCGAAGTACGGAGAAAAGCTGTTTCCAATTATTTCAGCCTTTACAAAATAGCTATTATAGAAATTTTCTGGAGCCATCAGAGCTGAGTACGCATAAAGAGGACAGCCTAGCCAGAAAACTAATCTCACGAAGAGAATGGACTCTTTATAAGGCTTTGAAGACTGGCGGACCCATCTTTTCCCGCGGCGTCATCTAACAAAAAATGACTTCGGGCTTTCTCTCAGTGGATCGCAAGCAAGAGTGCTGCTATACATCCGCTCGACCTGGCGTATACTGTGGAAGGTCCTCGACACAAGCAGGGATCGGGAGAGGGGCAGTCACTCTAGCACACAAGTTCCGCAACGTATGGCAGACTCGCGCTGCAACGCCAAATGTTGGCACAATGACGGTGCGCTCCTTCAAGTTGGCTGATAGGATAGGACGTAGGCGAATGATTTCTGTGCAGTCCAGGAAATGAGATGGTTCTGCTGCGAGTCCCAAGTTATCCGCCTCGGCTTCAAAGCCGTTTTTTTGGCTGTTCCAGCACCACGTATGATGTCGGAATTGCCTCTGAAAGTTGAGTTCGCATTCGATTGTAAGAGTTGAACGCCTCAATGACCGCCTAACGAAGGTGTTGTGGCAGACGAAAACTGATAAACGATACTATCTGTTCTCTGCGTATGCTCTGCAGTTTGGCTGCTCCAAGCGATTAAGGAACCAGTTCTAGACATTTTCAATGAGAGGACAGTTGAGGTATTGTCAAGAGACGGTGTCATTGTTGAAGTTGACCTGAATGGGCATGTCGGCGTTGCGAAGGACAGATACCACTGTTACGGTGATTTTGGTATGGGTCACGGCACCGATGGTGAGCGATTCTTGAGTATGCAAACTTGCATAAGCTCGCCATTGTGAACATCAGTTTCGGAAGCGTTACTCCCATTTCGCCACCTTTTACAGTGGTGATGCCAGACCACAAATTAACTTCTTGTCGAAAGCGCGACCGAGGTCTCGCCAGAGATGCGAAGACAGTGTCATGCGAAACGGTGTCACGCGACATCGATTGCTGATTCGTGTTCTAAAGGTCAGCGCTTTGAAGCTGAAACAGCTGGAGTGGTATGGGTTTTCAAGAATAAAATTTTGGCGTTGAAGTAGAGCTAAGCTGCCGTGATTCCTGGCATTTGGTTACAGGCGGTAACGGCGGTCGACAAATCTTGGAATGGTGCAGTCAGAGCAATTAACTTGATTGCCCCTTCCGGCTCGGTGTGACAATACCTAAACCGCGGATGACGACAAGCAAGCGTGACTGTGGACTGTTATCCCTACTATATATAAAGCGCTATGTCTGTCTGTCTGTCTGTCTGTGTGTGTGACGAAATTCATAGCGCACGTCTCAGCAGTGATCCGGAGTTTGGGATATGATATAGGGGACGGGAAGGGAACATATTTGGTTGGGACCCGAGTGTGATAACAGCTGATAAGGGCTGATAAAGGGCGCTGAAACGCAAATTACACAAAATTCACAGCGGGTGTCCCAGCAGCAGTGAGACGTTGGTTCCAACAAATGATGTGGAGGATGGGACGGGAACATATTTGATGGGGAAATGAGGGTGATATCGGCTCATAAGGGCTGATAAGGGGCGCTGAAACGCAAATTTCACAAAATTCACAGCGGGTGTCCCAGCAGCAGTGAGGTGTTGTCTGCAACAAGTGTTGTGGAGGATGGGACGGGAACATATTTGGAGGGGACCCGAGGGTGATATCAGTTGATTAGGGCCGATAGGGGACGCTGAGAGCAAATTTCACAAAATTCACAGCGGGTGTCCCAGCAGCAGTGAGACGTTGGCTCCAACAAGTGATGTGGAGGATGGGACGGGAACACACTTGGTGGGGGACAGAGAATGATAACAAATGATAAGGGCTGATAACAACTGTATGCGGCAAAATGTAGAGGTCACTCAAAACCAGGTTCTAGATAGGGAGAGCGTCCCACTCCAACCATTTCAACTTAATTTTATGCGTTGTCATCGCCGCGACCGCTACTCTCCCCAGAGCTCCAAAGAATGGTCTGTGGTTGTCAGAAGAAATGCTATTGTGATTACTGGGTTTTTCCATTCAGCATCATCACATCGATTATTATCCGACCGCTAAATTAGCCTGACCTTCAATTCATTGTGGTTGTTTACAAAACCGTTTAGCGCCGCACTCCACCGCGCATATCAAACGGTGACCTTCAGGAAAACAAGGTAGCCTGCCGAAGGTATGGACGCTTCCCACGAAGCAACTACATAAATGTTGGGCTCTTTAGCGACGGAACCAATCGCTCCACAGGCTATCCACCTTCGCCGAAGCCTACCGTGTCATGCACGCGGTAGTGTGCGGAGCTAAACTGGTAGAGAAGATACGCGAGAAGGGACAACCCTACCATGTTTTTTTTCAGCATTAAGATGGAAGATATTCCGCATTAGGATGGAAGATAATTGGGAAAATTGGAAAAAATAACCTGGCAGCGAAGAATGCGGTAAGGAAGGCCGTGTCTACTGTAAGAGAGGATCGCCATGCCAACGTTAGCGGAAAACTAGAATTGGGCGATGGTGAACAGCATATCTACCGTCTCGCACGCACCCACCATCGCCAGACTGAACGCATTGAAGAAACTTCCGGAGCCAAAGATGAAAGTGCCTATCACCTTATAGATCGCGTCGCAAGAGGAAGAAGCGGTGGCACGAATATCTAGAATATATCTACAGAATAGTTTGTTCATCCACCCATCTCCTATGTTCCGCCTGTATACTGTCCCGTTCAACAGATAGCCGTGAATGAGACGGAGATAGCTCTGGAAAGAAACCAAGTCACGCAAAGCAAGGACCAAACGGCTTGAAGGTCTATCTGCCAAATTTATAGTTTTGGTGCCTTGCAGGATGGTTGATAGGCTCTTCAACCAGATCGTTTCTGAAAAAAGGTACATGAGAACTGGTAGGAGACCATGACGGTTTATTTGGCAGAAAAAAAAGGGTGCCAACTACCATCCGATTCGCTGTGAGTTTTGATGACAGCCGATTTCGTGACGTGTATCATGCAGTTTTCTACAGATCAGTGTGGATTTGGGCCGGCTGTGGTGTGACCATCGATGCGATGCACGCAGCTCGTGTCCTGTCCTAAAACAACTGCAAGAAGGGAAACAAACCGGTACATCTAGCCTTTCTAGACTTCAAAGAAGCCTGCAGTACCGCTTGATCATATCATATATGGCATGTCCCACAGCAGCATGGAGCTCCCGAAGTGCTTGTTGAGTGCGTGCGCACACTCTGCTTGAGCCCTGAGAGTCGAGTGCAAACGGAAGCAGGCAGGTCAATTGGATTTCACATTACCGTAGGGTACATCAAGGTTCTACGCTTCCCAGTCCTATTCGCTATCGTCTTGGATGAGATATCAGTAGATCTTCAGAAGCCGGCTTCATGCACCCTACTTTACGCTGCTGACCTTATACTCGCCTACAAGGACAGATAGCTTCTTAAGCAGCAGAAGCAAGCGTGGCACGTTTGCCTAAAGTTGTTCGATTTCAGACTGCACGTTAGAAACACCGAATACCTATCCACCGAGTCGACTGCTTTTGTTCTATTATATTAGAGATTTTTTTCAATTACGAGAGATTTTGAAGAGGACTGGAGGTGCGAGGGTTTCCTAATGGTAAACCAATGGCGAAAAGCATCGAAATCCGTCAAAAACACAAAAAAAGACCCTTGTTCCGCCATTGGTTTTCACTAAAGACGGGCAGCGCTCAAGACGGCCGACGAGTGGACGAGCTGACCTCAACGGATTTGGTGCACCATGCCATTCCATGCTCCAGTCGAGTTGCTTTATTTCGAGCCTAGTGGCAACATCTGTGTCCAAATCATCAAGTAAACTAGTGGACGGATTGCTTTTGGGGCGAAGTGCTTCTGAAGCTCCGCTCAGCAACCGGCGCACTTTTTGTCATGGAAGCGCTACACCTCCATTGCTTGGCAGTCAAGTAACTGCGTGGGTGTGTACAATTCTTCGCCGATAATCGCTTGCTTTAAAATCGACGACAGTGAGCTGACATGCATTACGGCGTACCCAGGATTGGAAGTTTGTCTAGCAGAGGCTTGACTTCTGAAGTAAACTTGTGTGAACGCAGCATGGCCAGAAAAAAGGACTAGACCACTTTCGCAACAATGCCATAAGAGAGCGCTTCGATGTGATTCCCATCAGTAACTTACGCAAAGCTCGATTTTGATGGTACGCCACGTTCTTTGCTCAAATGGCGACAGTGTCGAAAACCGCCTTCGACCTTGACGTGCCCGCACGAAGCAGCGCTGGGTTGACACGCTGCTTGGGGTCTCCATCCCGACTAAACGCTGAATCAGTTAAAGTGATGTCAACATACCGGTATAGTAGACCTCACCACAATGCGAGAAACGCGGAGAAGAATAAAAGCTCAAAGACAAAGGTCGGGCTCAATATGGGGTATAATGAATTCGAAAACTGCGTATAGATATGGATTAATGGAACGAAAGTGAAGCAAAAACGAAAATTAACCGTCGTCAAGGCCAAAAACGAAACCCCTGCTACCGTTAGCAGTGAAGGAGACCGGCTGTGGAGAGGTGCACATTCAAACGAGTACTCCAGATATGCCAGCCGTCCATCGGTTGATACGGCAATAAACCTAACTGATTTTACACGTCGTGCCAGCCAGGCACCACTTCCGAAGGTAAGCGGGCATACAGTAGCGGTCAAAAGTTTAGAAACTTTTTTCTTTTTGATCTAACGCAGTCATTAAGCAACAAAGATGCCTCAAACTCACATATTATATACAAAATCAAGTGCAGAATACGATGCCGGGCAGGATTTTCCAAAACCAGGCCTCAGTTTTAAAAAATACGAATTTTTCAAAAAATGGCGCGTCAAAAGTTTGGAAACTCTGCAATTTCAAAACGAATTCAGCACAGTACCGCTCCAATCCGCATGAGAACTCAAAATTTCGTTAAGTAACTGTGTAATTTTACGATGGCGTCGTTTTTCAGCAACACTGAATCAGTTGTAACATCTTTTTTGGTATCTGAAGTGAAATCCTACAGTTTGTTAGCTAAATCAAATTCATCGGCAGAATTTCTGCTGAAATGTGGATGGAACAATATGCGAGCTCTTCCCTATAATACAAAACGCTGTTACATCTTGAATCTTGACTTGTTTCCTTTATTACAGCATTTTTTCTGAGTTCAGTAAGGTGACAATGAGAAGGTAGGCCTGCATCGGATCATTGCCTTGATAGAAAACCTATATTTCTTGGCTAGTTCTAACATTGAAATGGTAGCATTGCATTCTTTAGATTATCCTTAGATTAGGGCCAGCCCACATTTCACTAGGTACTAAGAAGGGAGAAATCGCCTGATGGTCCAACACACCCTCGTCTACGACACTGCTCCACCATTTCCTGACCTCCGGAATCTGATACCTAAAATGAGGTTCCCGGTTGACAGATCACTTCACAAAGTTCACAGCATCATTTCCAGGAAGGCAGAAGTCCGACTCGTCGCTAAGCACGATTTTATATCTTCCGCCTTCCGTCCAGGTTCACTGGTTGTGGGCGTAAGCCAGTTGGGCCATCCTGCTCTAAAAGCCCAACGACGGCTTTTTGTTGGGGCATCTTCCATAGTATTCGCTAGGTCCTAGCGGACGTACAGCAGCACTAGTGCTTGCGATCGACTGAGAGGAGAACCCGAAAAAGCCGTTTTTTGGTAGATGGTGACGGAGGACGGAACGGGCCGACCAGACTTCAGAGTCTTAGGAAAAGTCCAATATTTTTGTAAGTTTGTTTTTGTTGCTGGGCCGTTTTCTTTATGGTTGCTCGATTCTGATGACCCTAAAAAATTTCGATGATAGCGATTCTGTAGAGGATGAACTGATGAGAAACAGATTTCCTCCATACTTCGAACTGTGGAATCTAGAGAAACCTCTGAAATAAAAGTAAGGTTTTCCTTTCACGTGAATTCGTTTTAAATGACGTTTTACTTGATATTCTCACTAAAATTAACAAAAACGTGCAAATACTGAGGAGAAGAAATCATAATAACGGGGAAAACAGAAATTTCCAAACTTTTGACGCGCCAGTTCTTCAAAAAAATCATATTTTTCAATCATGGTTTCGAATTTCGGAAAATCGTGTTACGCATCGTATTTTGCTCTTGATTTTGTATATACTACGTGAATTTGAGACAAATTCGTTGTTTATTGGTTTCGCTAGATCAAAAATAAAAAGTTTCCAAACTTTTGACCGCTACTGTAGCTGATATCGCTGTAAATATTAGGTTGTCCTAAAAGTCTTTGGCCATTTGTCGCTTTTTTTCCAAATCCACCTTTCTTCTTTAGCCCAGCCAGCAATTTTCAATCATATGCCCCATCGTAATCGCCAACCCATTGCCTTTCAGCAGGTGACTTGTGGATGCCATTTGTCCAGGAATCCTGGGCTTTCTAGGCAAAAAAC